>OX104065.1:81896887-81913917 GCA_944474145.2 Dicrocoelium dendriticum | reverse complement strand
GCAAATCCGAAACCGGATGCCGCCAACCATGTATCGTCACATGGAAACTACCTTGTTGGACTGTGATGTTCAACCCAATTACGTTCGGGTCAGTTTGAAGAAAAAGGTAGGCACTGGTAGCAATCATTCCAAAGGCTATGGTTATAACAATGCATGCCCTGCATCCACCGCTTTCCTTGTGCAATAGACCCTCAGTAGTTTTCTAATTTCAATTGCAACAACGGACTGTGTTATTTCCGTTCCGTTCAAAAGGAATTGTACGACTAACTCGCTAGACACGGCCCAGATTGTTGGTTCAGTCAAATCGTGCAAGGGCGTAGAATTGTTGATTATTTAACCAAATGTACAAATTACGCGAAATCTTAATTTGGCAATGCACATGTCGTTTAACAGGGTCAGTCAGTCCCACGAACAGCACTGTATCCATCTCATGCTGGTTGGTAGTTCGCGAAGATATTACAAGTTTTTTGCCAGTGGCATGCTAGCATATACTTGACTTACGGTATAGTCTGTCATTGCTGCGGGGTGTGAGGTAGCTGAATGGAGAGCACAACGATGCATGCGAGAGCGGTTTAAGCCAGAAGGATAGTTGTTTCCTCATGTAAGAGGATCAACGTCGCATAGTTGTTATATGGAAGCAAGACACTGATCAGCCATGTGTATTCGAAAATTTCTTCGCAGCAATTACACGATCCTCATGGGAACGGACAGGTTAGAAGAACAGAACAGTGAACAGTTTGACCGATATACTACTTGAGACGACCGCTATAGTGATATCAGTTTTAACAAAGTAATGTGTCACTGATGGCAAAATATGATACAAGTCCATGATGATGTGCTCAGCAGCATACGATTAGTAAAGATGGATGCGAAAGACGTATGTTCGAGATGGTTCTTCCTTATAGTTTGTCATATCTCCGTTCCCATATATTAACAGTGGGCCAGATAATATTTCGGGATCCGTAAGGGAGGCGGTACGCAAAAACTAGCTTAAGAAGGCGCGAAATTCATTACCTGGTACATCAGTGTTTACTGGTTTTCTGTTCCACGCGTCTGCGCATCTGTGACAGAAGTAGTAATGGTTGCCATCGGAACTAGCACACTGCAAAATGATTGAAAAAGAGCAGTGCAACATTTGTGGAGTTAACAAGAGTGAGTACCCTGTTGACCTTTCTTCATAAGCTTCTAGGTGAACATAAGTCTTGAGGTAGGTATGGCCAGTTAAGAAAAGCTTATAACAGTGGCCGGATGAGTGAAGCTGAGGACTACGTTTAACACTCCTCCTCAGCCGCCGTCTTGTTATGGAGGCCGTGAGGCAGCTATGGCCGGGTAAGGAGAGAATGTATGTAGGTTTGTAATCTCAGTGCCCCATGCTGAGGCTGATGTTGCATTCTTGATGCTTCTTCACCGCAGTTGGGCTAAACCAACATACACATAAACTAATTCTTTTTAAGCTGGCTAAATTTCATTCCACTTTATTTGGTTTGTTCTGCCTACCTGAATACTCTTCTATTAACTGGCCACGTTGCTTACATTAATTGCGCTTATCTTCGGTAACTGTTGCGTTTTGTAGCATTTTAACTGACTTTGGACACTTTTTCTTTATCGCGGATTTGTTGCTAACCAACTTACTTCAAATGCTTATTTAGCTTAGACTTATGCCACCGTATCTGTATGCATTGTTGTATTTGTTTTATTTCATCTTATCGTTCCAGGTGATTGGCTGTTGCTTGATATCCCCGGTGTGACTGTGCTTGATGTGCATGTTGACAAGGTGCCTACCTGTCTATTACCCACTACCTCGTCCATACTGGCTCCAGGAGACAGTTAGTCGTTGCTGGAGGGAATGGGGTGCACGGTTCTTGTGGCCGTGCTAGGCTCGAAGAGTGGTTCCATGCACTAAGTGTGGAGCGGACTACGGTCCAGCCACCGCCTTGTGTGCGCTTGATTTCCCAAATACAGTGTGCTTGTGTTTGCCTGTGAAGGAGTGTGGGCCGGCTCCGTTGATGAAACGTGGTTCCTATCCGCATGCCTCCCGGTCTTATTCCTTCGGGTTTACACTGGATATGGGGTGTGTGGTTGGAGCTGTGGGTGGTGCAGCGCAAGCCATCCATGGTCCCTCTGTAGGCGCAAGCGTCCTGTGGCTTGCCACAGTGACAGGCAAATCCGAAACCTGATGCCGCCAACCATATACATATGTATATATATGCAACAATAACAATTATAATATAATTGAGTGCCACAACACATAAGAAGAAAAAAAGAGCGTGAAAGGGAAAACAACTGTTAGGGTAGAAGAGTCTCACAGCAAGTGCGCCATTGTTATATCCTCCAGCGTTTGAAACCAGGTGTGCTCGGGGTCCTTTAGACCCTAACCCGAGAGTCGGAAACGCCCGACAACAGCCAGCTTCAAGGTTAGCGCCCTAACGTTAACGCCCTAGCCCAAGTTTTACATTGCCCTCCTTTACGTCGCTTCCAAGCCACCCTTGTGCTTGCAAATAGGGCTCGTTGTGGTAGCCGCTGAGTAGGCATGCGAAGCACATGCCCAAGCCAGCGAAGCCTCCGCAGTGAGATGATGCTATCAATCGATCGGCGAAGTTCGTTAGATCTGAAGACTCGCCGACGGATTTCCTCATTACTGATGTGATGTTGTTATCGCACACCAGCAATGCTTCGCAGGCAGCGGTGATCGAAGACAGATAGCCGCTGAACATCGCTTTTGAGAACGGGCCAAGTCTCACATCCGTACAGCAGAATCTCTCGTACCATAGCATCGAGGTTGAGATCACGACGAACCCACAGGTGACGAAGGTTAGCGAAAGCGACTCTAGCGTTGGAGACATGCAGGGAGATCTCACCTGTCAAACCGCCAATACTAAAACAACTCCCAAGCTAAATGAATTTGTCGAACGCTTCCAACGGATGCGCTTGGCCAGTCTGGTAATAAAACCTTACATTTAGAAGGGCAAAGCTCAACCCAAATTGCGCGGCGGACATCTCCAGTCTGAGCAGCACATGCTGGAAAAAAGAAGATATTTCATGCGGATTGCGAGTTAAGTGATACCTGTGATTGTGTTGTTGAAAGATTGATAGTGTAATCGTGGATGACATGTACCATACGGTCCGGGAACACTTCAGGTTGCGACGTATACCGAGGCATGATCCGTAGGCGCCATTGGTCAATCGGAAATCAAGACTTTCATGATTCTGATATATTGTAACCAGTGTGCTATTAGTTGACGGAGACAGTTGCTTTCTGGATGAGTACTGATTGGAGCCGTATGGGGGTGTGCTCCGGAAATATATGTTGAGTTGGAGACTAAGGTTACACGCGACTAAAATAAGCGTCTGTTTGCAAAAGAACCCGTGGGCGAATTCATACCAGGATGACTGACCGACTTGCGCATTCATACCAAGTGCAGTGAAATTAGTACTGGTAGTTTTTAGGGCTGTGTCAGTCTCCCTCTGACATTCATCACGCTAAGAGTAACTGCAGGAAAATCCAAAACAACTGAAAGCCAACGTATCCTGGAACAATGGGTTTACCACGGATAAAAAGCAAACGCTTAACCGTTTTCCATAGGTAAAGAGTGAGACCAAAAAGGAATGTATCAAAAAAACTCTTAGTGATGACTTACAACAAATTTCACGTGAACACATAATCTGGTTACATTGTCACATGTCCCGGTAATCTGGGTGAAATCATGTAATGCAGGTGGTGTAATGCACCATTAAGTCAAGTTTTAAACATAGGAGCGCAGCTGACCGAATGCGAAAGTCCCACGGCCGAGATGCAAGAAAGTAGAAGAAATGCCGGCGACATTGCAATCGGCTATATGTTGTCGTCAACTTCAAGTGGTAACCACTCAGTGAGGTGTGGTAGCAGAGTTTCAATAGGAGTCGGCATGGGTGGCAGATGATACTTGAGCATCTGTTATACAAATATGAGATCATCACTGTCAATAGGAATGAAGGCCATTAGTTCGAAGTTGGCCTCGGTTGTAGCCTCTCGGCTCCCTGGTTGGAGTCTGAAAGAGGATAAACATGCTTGCCTGGATACACTTGTTGCCATATTAATTTCCATAATATAATTTTTTTGCGCCACGACACTGGCCGGTGGCTTTCCGGAACGGTTCCCATTCCTTACTTGTAGCTCAGTTGGCGTGCATCTATTGCATGTGCTTTTTTTCTTATGTATTACGGTACAGTAGCTAACGTGTATAATGATGATGATTACCACGCAGCAAACGAGATTGTTCGCGAAAAGCTCCTTGAGTCTTTAGTCTAAAATGGTAAGAGAGGTGTAGCGACCCCTTAACACTTTTGTCGCCCTCCGTTGTGGATTCTCAATAGCAATAAGGTCATGTTTTTATCAAGAGTGCTACACCAGTATAGCGTATGCTACATAAGTCCTCGCGTAAGCATTAAGCATTTGCGAAAATAAGGTAGGATCCAATTGGCCAAACACCCTCCGCAGTAGGCCAAGTGTTGGCTGATTATTTTATGCTTTCTCAACCTGTCTGGAGCATCTGAGATCCACCTGCATGAGTAAGCCAAAGTCGTTCCAATAAGAAGCGCGCTGCAGAACGTGTTCTCGTAGTTGATATTCGTAGACGATCTGGTGGCGTATGCTCATCATATTGCTCTTAACCGGGTTAGGCACAAGCAGGTTCTGCGCCGACTACACGCAACTTCCTATGAGATCACCTCACAATACTATGTCGTCCACTCGGTTGATTTTCAGCCAAATCTTGAGATCGTCCGCATGTAGTAGAGTATTCGACTTCAACACTCCCGCGCGGTCATTTGTGAAAAAACTCGTCAGCTGTACGCCGTAACGGCACTTCGCTGCCACGCGACCACCACTAGTCGCGCGTGATCTGAACATACCGCGAGAAAAGATAACCCTACGTGGATTCGAACCGGTGACCTTATGGTCGCAAAACAGGCGCGCAGACCACTTGGCCACCGGCCGATTAGGAATAGTCGTGATCCTAGCACCAAGCAATGAGAGATGCCACAAGAAACCTCTATCAGGTCGGGCAGGGTGCTACGAAGCCACATATTCAAGCATCGTTAGAGTAGGATGAATGTATCCAGCCCAGGATGGCGTCAACTATCCCATTGCTCCGGAGCCTGTAAGATAGAATGCGGTGATCTAGGCGATCAAATGATTCGGGGAATTGAGTTAGGTGGCGTCGACTCCTTCTCCAGCATCGACGGATTCTGTCCAGCTGGCACAGCCTAACAAAAGATTCGTGGTACAAGAACGATTTCGGCGTAATCAATGCTGTTCCTGTACGATAATAGTAGACCGCTCAAAATATCTCATGAGTGTACCTGCAACGACAGGTTCCATGATTTCAGCAAACACAGCAAGAAGAGTAATCGGGCGCTAGATTGTGGGCACAGCACAATCGCGTTCTTTGTAAATGAGGATCTGCATCTCGGCGAGACTGTACTGGAAAAACTGAGATGATGGTGCCTTAAAGCTTGTGGCAGCCACTATCAAAGACTTGAAGCATATGTTAACCGGACTACGTGGACTGTACTCGCATAGTAACATCGGTTGCTGTAACAAATCCGAGGCTGTGAAGGAAAGGTAGCTAAGTCCTGGCGGTAATATGATAGGTGTGAGAAGCGCATGAGATGGCGATGCCTTATCATCATTATACACCTTAGCTAGAGGTGGGAAACACCTAAGCTACAGTGCCGCAGATATCTTATGGAGAGTACAAGCGAATTGATGTCTAAGAGCATTAGCGGCTTCTTGGGTCGTTTGCGCTTGTCCATATGCGGTGTTTAGAGGAGTGATTGCCACACTATACTTTGCAGAGTTTGTTACCATGCCTGGAAAGTAGTTTAGAATTGCACCAGAACTTTGCCAAATCCAGTTGCTGTTTCAACTTATTTTCGCGGACTTGTTTGGCAAAATGGTTTCACTCGGCTATGTAGGCATGCCGGTTTCCGGCGTCCGAAGCAGAGTCGTACATTTTCTAAAGGGAACCTCTCAGGGTCACTCGTTTCCGCGTCTTGCTCCTCAGGAAGAACGCTGTTTCAAACTAAGGATCAGCCTGCGATGCGTTTGTTAGTGAATTGCTTGTGAATGATGAACTCCACCAAAGCGACACCAGGGGCTGTTCCGCTAGCAACGATTAATCAGTGAGCATGATGAGGTCGGATAAGTTGTGATGTGTTACTATGTGGATCTCTTCGGCGTCTCACTTAAACTGTTCTGCGTAGCAGACGTAGCGGAAAAGCAGTATTGCGTGACCACTGCACCTCAAGCCACTCACTGTTCCTGTGTCGATCGTAAGTTCCTCATTGGTAAAGAAGAGGTCCAGTGTGGCTGGCTTGTTCCCAATTCTGTATCTCTTAGGGGAGGCAATGTGATTATGAAGTGGCAGGTCATCAACTATTCCTTGTAGTTCGGCCTTGAATTGCTGGGTAGCGGAGGCCCGAAGCTCTGCGGCGTTGAAGACACACACAGGAAAAAATTGATAGACTGTGCCAACACGGTTTTTAGAGTAAAAGCTGGACGGTTGTCATTTCTCCAGTTGACATGGGTAAACACTATACGGGGATAATTAAACATGCGTCACCACGTCTTATTTGCAGGCGGCGTGAAAGTGAGTCCACAACTTGAATCTCTGGGTCATCAACGACTTTGAGACATAGGTCACTGCGATGGTACAAATTTACACCACTCCCCTACTAAGTCGATCTTTACGTAGAGCGAACATATCTGGTACAGGGATCTCCGCCCCCGAGATATTGTTCGGACCAGGTCTCCTTAGACATCAATGCGTAACTAGACTAAAGCTCGGATAAGTCGTTGAAGAAGCCTTGAGCATTGGTATACATAAAGGAGAGTGCTTAGAACGTTGGAAGCGTATCTGATGGTGCGTGTCAGGCGTGAGCTTTTGCCGATCATTGTGAGGTCGGCAGCTAGTCGTTCTTTAGTGAACTGCTGACAGTGAACTTTGAGCTGCTTCCTATTGGTTGGTAGAGTGGTCACAAGATGAAGTTCAGGTTTCAGTAAGTACTGCGAAAGTCGCTGCCCCTTCAGCAGTTGATTGTGCTTCGCATGGTCCGTTTCGGAAGTAAGACTTACTGGAGTCGATCTTCGACCCTAGTGAGTTGGCTTACCCTTGATCATATGAGGTCGGGTTTTGAACGTCTTTAGATGTTGCTCTGAGGGAAGCTTCTTATGACACATATGCCATGTTTCAACTGCGTTATCCGCCATACTTTTGGATTGGAACAAAACTGTCATCACCTTAGGGTCAAACCCTTTATACTTTTATGATAAGGTTAGTCTTGTGGTCGGCTTGGCGATCGACTTGTCAAGTCAAGTCAAATGACAGCGCCTGACGAAGGTAGCGCCATTTCTCCTAATCATGGGCTTGAGCTTCACGATCATCAGAGGATTGAAACTCCGGTATACCATCGATAAAAATCGACGTTCCGTCGTTTAGATAGTGGTAATCATCATGGTTCTGTTTTATTAGCCAACGCACATTTAATGACGATTCGCAGGATCAAATGGTGGGACTGAGGACCAACGAAGACGTGAGACATAAAAGGACAGTCGCCTGACTTTGATGAATACTTCATTCATATGAATTGACCAAGATAAATCACGGCACAGTGGGATTCCCAGAACTACACTGACATCGAGAAGCTCAGGATTTCATCACTGATGTGAAGTTGGAGACAGTCAGCGACGAGTTTCTGATGACGATCTGCCTTATGCAGCGAAAACGGTACATTATTGCACTTAGATGTGTTTGTTCATCATTTACCAGTCCCTTTAAGTATACCTTCTTCGGACCCATATTTTTTATTCGTAGTTCTAGTGTAAAACTGTGCTGAAAATGTGCTCCGTCGGGTAAATAAAGCTTATTTTGATTTGACTTGGAGCATTCAGCGTTAAGCCGCGTGAGTTTGACCAATGTACGATTTTGCCCAAACAACATTGGAACATGGTCGAAGTGGCTGAAGTTAGATGATTCGCGCCTATTAGTAAGCTATCGGCGTATTTTAGCATTATGGCTTCTTCAGGGACAAGGATGGAGCCAAGGTATCTAGAGAATAAGAATGGTAACTAAATGACTCCTTGAAGGACACCGGAAGTAGTGGAGAGATGCAAGGAGATCCTGCTGTTGAACCAAGTTATTTGAGTACGTTTGGCAAAATAATCCTGTAGCAAGAAGGCTATAGATGGTTGGATACCAGAAGCCAGATCATGCAACAAGATTTTGCGGTTAACACAACCGAAGGCGTTGGTGTAGTCAAGGAAGCATACACGTGTGGCTTTGTTCTTACTGTTTAGCGACGACAACACTGAGTGCACCAGACAAGCTACTGCGTCTTGTGCCGACCACGAACTTCGTTATGCAAATTGATTTGCCTTATTCAGACAGGATTGGGTTAGCAATTTTTCAAGAATGAATTTCTCGAAGACCTTTCAAGTCACCGAAGTGCACGCAATAGGTTGATATTTGCCTGTCGATTTCTTCAGTATTGGTTTCATACTAGTAGTTCTCCAACACTGCAATCTTGCCTTGATTTAGGCACATGGTGTACAACTCAGCTAGCGATTGGGCTAGTGAATCTGCATACTCCATAAGGATGAAGGGACACAACTGGTCAGGTCCGCTTGGTTTGCTTAAGTTTAGTTTATTAAGCTTCCTGTCAAGTGCAGCAGCATCAACAACTGGCGATGAGTCTGTAGGCCACTGAATCTGTGCAGATGATGAGCTGAAAAGTGAGTCACTGCTGGAGCGGCTGTCAAAGTTTCGTTGGGTGTTGCAGGGTGAAGAATTCGTATTGGAGACTGACAACAAACCACTATGAGCCATTTTCGGTTCGAAGAAGGATATTCCTGTTTACACGGCGAGTCGCCTTCAATACCTGGAGACACTGTTGCTCGGATATAATTTTACAATAGCTTACGTGCCCACGGCAGATTTCAGCTACGCCGATGCGCTGTCTCGACTTATCGCAAAACAGTCGAGCATAGAAGAAGACCAGCTGACCGCGTCAGCTGCGCCTGAATCGGACGTGAAACAGCTACTGTGTAATTTAATCAGAGCTCTCCCGATTACTTCTGTTGGCATTCAGGAGCACATTAAACTCGAGTCACTTTTGCAAAAGCTTATTTGTTTGTTACACACAGTGGCCAGACCGGATTACTGACATACACCTTAAACAATTTTATTGTCGATGTGACTCGTTAGCACTGGTTGATGACTGTGTTATGTTCGGTGAGCGCGTGGTTGGTTTGAAGTCCCTGCTGGCAAGCGTATTAAGATATTTGCACCTACACCACCCCCGGAATATCACGGACGAAAGTTTTAGCCAAGAGTTACTAATACTGGGCTTTTATTGATAACGCTATCTAGGATTTTGACGCCACATCTCGCAATCGTGCCTCAGCAGCGAAACTTCCAAGCAAAATCATCCAATCCTGGATGCAAGCCTCTAGACCTTGGGAGAGAATTCATGCTGATTTCTCTGATCCAGTGCAAGGCCAGTGCTTTTTAGTGTGGTTGATGCGTATACAAAGTGGCCGGACGTATACCTGATGAACACAACCAGGACAGCGACCACAGTACGAAAACTACAAGTTATTTGCAAAGTTTGGTTCATTAGGTACCTTGGTTTCCGATAACCGTTCGCAATTCATCTCAACCGATTTTCGTGCTTTCTGTCAGCATAATGGTATCAGACATTGCCGGTTGCCTCCGGGGCAACCCCATTCCAACGGGCAAGCAGAAAGATTCGTGGATATCTTCAAAGATTCAATTCTAAAACTGCGGGAGGAAGGACCGACAGATGAGATCATACAGCTGTTCCCGTTAACTTATCGTGTAACGCCTAACCCCACTGTATCGTGCGGTAGATCCTTCGTGGAAACCATCTTCGGGCGTGAGACACGCCTTCCGATTGATGCAATACGCCCTAAGGTCATGCAACGGCCACTTGTGTACGCGTTGAATACAAGTTCGAACCACCAAACCTGGCAACCTGCAGTAGTACGAAAAAGAAAAGGCACTGTGTTGTACGAGGAGTTTTTCGGACCGTTGTTTCTCGTACGGCACGTTAATCAGTTAGCCAAATGACGAATCGAACACAATCTCTTCTACTTTCGAGTTGCCGTTCGACATACTGCTGGACACGTTGAAACTACCAAACGCTGTGGGACTTAGTGAGCCGACGGAAACGCGTACAGTGCAATGCCCCGGAATCACTCGGAGACCTATGCGGACAACTAAATCGATCCGACGTTTAAAGATGAACAGAACACTTCCTTCGTATGAGTCTGGAGAACGTGTTTTCAAACGGAGAAATGTTACGCCAGGCGATCTTGTGTCTGAAAATTACCATGTCCTCTCATACACCTGACCGTGAACTGCACTCTCACCCACTGGTCGACTGTGGTTCATATGCATCAGGTCGCCGTCAGACTGACATACACTCAGCTTAATCTATAGTGTCGGATGTCTTGCCTGTTTCATGGGACTTGAGATCTGGTCAACACACTGTCCGGTGCGGCGAAAGTCTTTACTTTGACTGCTATAGGTCCAATTAACTGCGCTTAGAACGATTGCGATTTAATTCTTCTACGTCTAATTCAGACTGCAAACGTTGTCTTCTCCCCGTCATTTGGTTTGATCGCCAACAGCCAGTAACCTGACCTCAGGTCCAGTACCGTGAATCTCCTTGACTTCTGCAGTTTGCGACTGTTAGCGTCGGGCCGAAACGACTCAGCAAGATTTAATTCAAGCTTCTGAAGTCCATGCAAAAGCAGTAGTTCCTCTTGGACTTCCTCACCAAAACGACTGGAAAGTTATGGAGCTGTGAGCGTCTACGAGTATGCTTGCATTCCACATCTTCCGCACCTGTACCTGTCTTCTGACTTCAGCCCCTAGGGGTATTGGTATTCTTCATGGTCCATGTGGCCGATACGTCTGATGCGATAGCAGAATTGTGTGTTCGATCCAGTCAAAAACTCGCAAAGACAATTACCGTCCGTGAATAGAAGGTCGTGCTTGCCAATGAGCGATTGTAGGGCCGGACTTACGTGTACAACGGCTACCAACGAGCGCATCCGTAAGGATCCTTTGCTGCCAGCAAGTGGTATCGCACTATATTTCGTCATCAGCTTTTCTCGTTTCAAGTACATCATGACCTCGCAAACTTGGCGAAAGCGTCTTTTGCGTTCGGTGACGACGAAAAGATTGTTGGACTTCCGAACGCGGACACCAACCACGTGCACCGCCGTACCATTCATGTGTATAGCGTAACCACCGATCACCTTCACTATCATAACAAATATTGAGTTCTCACTCCGTCACTATGATTAGTCGTGGAAACCGCAGCTACTGTATAAATCAAACACATTTTTGTCATTCCATTCACCTCTATCACGCCTTCAATCGCTCCTGTGTTCAGTGCCCCAAGTATGTACTCTCCAGCACGAGAACAATACGATTTCTAACTTTTATTTGGTATAAAGGGTGCAACAAGCCTTGACGAATATTGCCGCTTAGAGTGTCCCAGTTGCTCGCAATGGAAGTATCGTCCCTTCGGCCGTGTTTGCGGCCAAGAGATCCAAAGCGTCCCGATATCTTGCGTAAATTGCTTCAGCTTCTTCCCTAGCCTGTCTAATCGCTCTTCCTCATGTTGGTCTACTCACCTAAACACAGCGACTACTTCATGGGCATACTCTCTCGCCACCCCGACGAAGTCCACCACGCCCGTTCTCTGGGTAGCCTTCATAATCAAGAGCCGATTGGCCATTATCGGAGGTAGACTGTCCAGAAATTGCTCCAATAACAGTTGCCGTCTTGACACGTCGTCCAAATTGGACAGCGCTCGGTCCAGTAAGTCACCGAAGTTGACAGCTAAGACGCACAGATCCACTCCCACTTCAAGCCTGGCCGTCTTGAATCACCGCATCGCATCATAGCGGTTGGCTGGGATGTCGAACCCGAAAACAGTGAGTCCTTCGCTGGGGCCCATCCCAACTGCATTGGGCTATTTCGCGTTGCCTCCATAATCACCTTGGTCATGCCTTTAAGGAAACTCCGCAAGACAATCAGCTTCTCTCGTTCCTCCTTCACGCTGAATGGCTCCGAGACATCCGAGACTGGATCTTAATGTGGTGCGACGGTTTGCGTACTTCCGTGACCAATTGAGCTATACGGGGTGGTGCCTCCGGGCATCTTGAGAGCGACTCCTACCAGTTTGGTCAATGGTGAGAGGTCAGACAAACTCAGTCTCCTGGTCCTCCAGGTCGGGGTTTGAAATCGGATGGCCTACATTTCAGTAAAACTAAGTCATTGCCACCTTCCCGCTGCCTTGCGGACAGACTCTTGAGCCAAATGCCTTGGATGAGGACCCTAATCGTCCTCCTGTCTAGGTCTGGGCGCCCTAACAGTATCTCAGCCCATTTACAGCCATTTCAATTGCCCCAAACCCTAACTATATCCTGCATCGGCCCTCGAGCAGATTCTCAAGGGTTGTAGCGATTGTAAATAATTTGCTTATTTTTCATATTCACGCTTACCTATTTCGCTGCGGTTGTTGTACAGCCTTGTTTTAAGTGACTATATATACATACACTTGGTTTCGAGCTCGTCTTCCATGGTTCTACCTTGGTTGCCGCCGGATTGTTGTGATTGTGCGCGTCGCTGCCTGCTCTATTTACGATTGGACTCTACGTACACGTACATTTCGTCATGCCTAGCGATTTACGATCGTCCGACGCTTAGGCGCATCAGGATATTTTATATGTGAGGTAAACCTGACTGACTGAATATTCTCCTTTGCCGGTTCCTCTATACGGTCGCCTTAGCTGTTGGGTGGATAAGCGAAAACATGCTACTGCTGGCGCCTCACTTCTTTCTTCTCCACCTGTTTCACTTACTCCCATCCCGACCCCCATTACTAACCTTCCTTCCGTAATTCCCAGCTTAACTGACAGCAACCGAAGTGCCACTGGAGTAGCACCATCTGCAGCCCCCTTTTCGCGACACGCACCGGACGTCTATCGGGAACAGTCCCTTATAAAGCCAAGCTGTCCCGTTTCCATGGTGACGTTCAACGTTCACATTCTAAGACAAATAGGTTAACAGGCTGCACTCGCACGCACCTTGGACACACTGGGTATTGATGTGTGATGTGTGTCCGAAACTAGGATAAATGACCCTAATGGGTTTGTTGAATTAACTGCATAAGGCTTGTCCTCTCGTTACTGGTTGCACGCATCTGGAGACGCCGATGCAGCACTCACGGGTCAGGTTGGTGTAGGTCTCATTCTAAACTCCAAGACTGAGGTACTGCTGTGGTTGGTTTATTGATTGCGACATCCTAGAATTCCATCAGAAACTTTCTCACGTCCACATCCTAGTATGGCTCTTGCAGTGATCTGGAGATTCCCCCGTTTGATGTGTAAATCAATTCTAAATACTATGAAATCATAGTTTTCTCATGTATTAGGGAAGTAAGTGGTTTGCATATTTGTATGGTACACGAGTTTGTATGAGACACACAGACAACATCCGGACTTTGTCCGGTGGCTTCGAAAGGAATGTCGGTTGTCCGATGGCACTCAGCACCCTACCACATACTCCCTAGCTACTCATCTTCCTGTGTTTTATTTTTAGTCTTAAGATTTAGCAACCTTCTAATAAACATTTTGTTAGCTTATTTCAGTGTGTTCTGCTGAACGCCTTTGGTTGACCATTCAAATCTGTGTATCGGATATAGCGTTAGACCAACGGGCAATAACTGGTGACCACGACTTATAATTGGTGACTCCGACTTATAATTGGTGACACGCGACCTATAGTTGGTGACACCCGACTTATACTAGGTGACGCACCTATAGTTAGTGAGTCTAACTTTTATTTTCAGATTCGGCTACATTTTTCGTCTACACTTTAATTTATATACTTCTAATTCTGGGTTTCCATATTGGTGGCTCAGTAATTTTCGCCATGCAAATTATAAACTCAGATTCGGACGCCCAGGTTAGTACCGTTATTATCCCTATAAATCCTTTTCGCGAGAAGAATCCTAAGTCCTGGTTCTATCAGATAGAATCGCAGTTCCTTTTACGTCGTATTAAGTCCGGTTACATTAAGTTCCACCACGTCGTAGCCGCGCTCCCACCGCATGTTATCGTTGACCTGGATAACATTCTAGATCTGCCCGAGGATCAGCAAACTTATGAAACGATTAAATCCGCAGTTCTGAAAAGAACAGGATTGTGCGACCGACAAAGAGTAACCAAACTCTTAAGCGAAATGCAACTCGGTGATCTTAAGCCGTCTCAATTGTTAAGAGAAATGCAGCGCCTAGGAAAACCCACCTCTGTAGATGACAAGTTTCTCCGGGAGATGTGGTTACAAGGACTACCCTGTGAAATGTGTCACGTGCTTTTTGTTAATGGCGATGCTCCGCTGTCCCTGTTGGCTGATACCGCCGACTGTATCTGGGAATCTTACGACCAAGTTTCGCAGGTCTAACTGACCTATGATGCTGAGTTAGCGGAACTCAGGGAGCAGTTGGTCGAGCTTAATAAACGAATCGCAGACATTTCAGTTACCGTATCTAACCGCCGATCTTGTCCTAAAAGCCGAACCCGTTCTAAATCCGCTTCGAATTCCCCACCTAGACCATCCTATTGCTGGTACCACAAGCGATTTGATCCGCAAATCAGATCGTGCCGTTCCCCTTGTTCATTTCATCGTCAAACACGGAAACAGACCGACCAGCTCGTAGGGGCGACGGACGTCGCTGGTCATCGCAGTCACTTTTTCTTCGTTACCGACCGAAAATCGGGACTACTCTACCACGTTGACACAGGCGCAAAAGTTAGCGTTATCCCACGCGATCCTACTGACGTTACTGAGGTGACTAGCTCATTACGCGCAGCTAACGGAAACAACATTCGAGTGTACGGTCAAGGTTTGCGCACGCTCAATCTAGAATTAAGATGATTTTTTAAATGGGTATTCCTCGTTGCAGACGTACACACACCCATGTCGGCCGGTGGCCGAGTGGTCTGCACGTTTGCTTTGCAACCATAAGGTCACCGGTTCGAATCCGCGTAGGGGTGGGCGTCCTCGCGGTACACTCAGCCCGCGCGCGACTGGTGGTGATTGCGCGGCAGCGAAGCGCCGTTACGGCGTACAGCTGACACAATTTTTTTACACACACCCATCCTCAGACTCGATTTGTTGCATCACTACGACTTGCTTGTCGTCTCGTCGACCTTTTAACGGGTTTGTCTGTCATGGGGACTTTAACCGATACTGAGTCAATCAGTCCCGTGTGCGCGACTCAGATGAGCCTTTAGAGGGTAGCATGTACCGGGAGCCCGGAGCGATTTGAAAAGACAGATCGAGTTGCAGGGAAACTTGTATTAGTACAGTAAAGGATTCCCTTATCTAGCTATAGAGGAACGGTACCGTTGACGCTCTAGCTAGGAGAATGGAGCATGCACAGCACACAGGGTAGTCGCGAGTTGCAACCGAAACGAGCGTCAGGCAAAACTGGCGATGGGCAAGTCAGGCATTCGAGCTCAGCAATCAGTTCAACAAACCACACCGGTTGCCTAGGTATACAATGAAATAATTTTAGTTAGAATTCTACACAGGCAAACCGGGGAATCTCCAGACTGCTACAAGCTTACCCTTCGGGCAAACGCTCCTCGACCGTTTTCCACAGGTCTTTCGTGCAGTCACTCCGATGCCCGCCGCAACCGATGCAGCGAAACATCATATCCTTACGAAAGGACCGCTTGTTTTCGCTAAGGCCAGACGACTTACACCGGATAAAGTTAGTATCGTTAAAGCAGAATTCAAGCACATGCTCGAACTAAGTATAGTTAGGCCTTCGAAGAGCTTGTGGGCGTCGCCGCTTCACATGGTGCCTAAAAATTCAGAAGACTGGTGTCCATGTGGCGACTACCGCGCTAGGAACAACCTGACAGTTCCAGACCGATACCCCCTACCGAACATTCAGAACATAACGGCTAACCCACCAGGTGCCCGTGTGTTCTCGAAAATTGATATGGTACGCGCTTAGCACCAGATCCCGGTCGCCGAGGAATACGTAGCTAAAACCGCTATCATTACACCCTTTGGTTTGTTCGAATTTCTTCGCATGCCATTTGGTGTGCGAAACGCAACGCAAACCTTTCAACGTTTTATAGATTCCGTCACCCGTGAATTAGACTTCGGCTATCTCTATATCGACGATATATTATAGCGCGATGATCGTGCGCTATATATCCGGTACGCGACTAGACGGCCAAGCAAAAGCACAAAAGTAAGCTAGGGAAAAAGTTTACTTGACGGGAGGAGAGTTAGCTAAAGCTAAAAATAGGGTACCAGGAGAGAACTAGCTAGGGAGAATGTCGCTGGCGTTGAGTGCGTTGACGGAGCGTCGTTCGCAGTCGAGTCGCGCGGCAAAGGCCGAGATCGTGTTCGTGTTTCCAACAAACGGGGACAACGTTCCAACAGACAAACAGCCTAATTCTCTATCACAACTGGACTCTAACCGCAAGTACGTATTTCAACTCGTAGCGAATAAGCAAGAAGACGCGTCAGTCTGGCGCACAGTGTACTGAACACTTAACGGTTTACATGTGAGCACAGAACGTTAGGGTGTGTCCTTGAGTGCGTGTGTGTGTGTGCTTATCTACGTGTGTGTGTAGGGCCAATCAGGTTCACGGTCATAGTGAGCGATCATTGGTTGAACACGTAACAGTCCTCCTTGTTTTGGCTGACGTTACAGTCATGGCTGAAAACGTTCGAGCGGTTTGCGAATCCGGGTCGATCGGCGTAATTGAGTTTCCCCTGTTGTTCTGTGTTCGTCGTGCTCTGCAGCTTGCTCTGCGATCTCCGAGTGTGACTGACTCACGGCAGGTGTGTCAGTGCTCCTGGGACGTACATGATCTGAGTGCCGGCGAACAACCCGGCCGTCCGGAAGCTGCAAATCGTTTTGACTTC
>OX104065.1:81875456-81896862 GCA_944474145.2 Dicrocoelium dendriticum | reverse complement strand
GTCCTCCGTGGCCATATATCACAACTGGACTCTAACCGCAAGTACGTATTTCAACTCGTAGCGAATAAGCAAGAAGACGCGTCAGTCTGGCGCATAGTGTACTGAACACTTAACGGTTTACATGTGAGCACGGAACGTTAGGGTGTGTCCTTGAGTGCGTGTGTGCGTGCTTATCTACGTGTGTGTGTAGGGCCAATCAGATTCACGGTCATAGTGAGCGATCATTGGTTGAACACGTAACATTCTCTAATACATAAGAAAACTATAATTTGAATAAAGTTTAGAATAGTTCACACAGTCATACGGGGGAATCTCCAGGTCACTACAATATTAATAAACATCGCACCCGAGGAAGCTAATCGAGAGTACCTCAAAATCCTCTTTGAAAGACTTGCTGCCAATAGTATCACTGTCAATCCAGACAAGTGTACCTTACAGCAGCCGTCTATAGAGTTGCGTAGCCAACGCATTGATCAACATGAAATACGACCTTTAGACGACAAGATCCAAGCTATCCGTGACTGTACGCTTCTGAACAAGGTAGCTGCCGTTTGCGGTTTTAACGGCATGATCAATTACTATCGACGATTTCTTCCGCATTGCGCTGATTTACTCAACCCGCTGACCGACCTACTCCGTAGTCGTAAGAAGGGGGATGTAGAAGTTACACCAACCGTTATTGAAGCTTTCAATGCCAGTAAAAAGGTTTTAGCCACCTCAGTTATACTTCATCATTTTGACACCAAAGCGCCGCCTAGTATTGCCGTCGACGCATCGAGCACCGCTATTGGCGCGGTCTTACAGCAGAGGACTAATGGATATTGGAAACCACTTGCTTTCTATTCGAGACGCTTGCAACCAGCAGAAGTTAAGTACAGCACATTCAGCCGAGAACTGCTGGCTGTTTACTAGACGATCCGGCACTTCCGACACGTCCTCGAAGGTAATCACTTTGTCATCTTCACTGACCAGAAGCCAAAAACTTTCGCCTTTCGAAATCAATCAGCTCAACACTCACCGCGTGAGGTACGTCAGCTGGATTTCATCGCCCATTTCGACGATAATCGACACATTTCTGGTCCACAGAATGTTGTTGCTGATGCTCTGTTAAGAGTGGCTGCAATTAGCTCCGCCCAACAGGTAATTGATCTATCTGTCATGGCAGCTGCGTAATCAACTGAGCAGAGTTCTACAGAGCTTTCCGATTCTTTCTTGAAGTTATCCCCACACCCCTGCCATTATCACTTGGCACAAGCTTATGTGACACATCTACAGGACGACCTCGACCCGTCGTTCCTTTCGCCTTTCGCCATCTTATTTTCGATACGCTCCACAACATTACCCATCCAGGCATTAAAATCACGGTCGAACTCATATTCGATCGATATGTTGCGCCTGGGATGTAACGTACTCTTACGCGTTGGGCACGCACTTGTCTCACGTGCCAGCAAGCTAAGAACCAGCTGTACGTATCCGCTCCACTTGGTCGCTCCCCCTTTTCAACGCGATTCGCCCATGTGCATCTCGACTTAGTTGGACCGTTGGCCTTGTCCAAAGGAATGGTCTACATTTTAACCATGATCGATTGTTGCACCCGTTGGCCCGAAGCCGTCCCCATTCCTAACGCAGCTGCGGAACCCGTTACACGCGCTTTTGTCGTGCGCTGGGTCGCTTCACATGGCTGTCCAGCCACAGTGCCTGCCGACCGCGGTCCGCAATCCAAATCTTCGACTTTCAACGATCTGCTTAAGGTCATCGGACTCTGACACATTCGTACTACCGCCTATTATCCACAGGCGAACCGCATGGTGGAACGTTTCCACCGCCAGCTGAAAGCTTCACTCAGCGCCGAAAATGCACTGAGTTGGACTGAAGCTCTGCCCATGATACTTCTTGGCATCTGCTCGACCCTCAAGACCGATCTGCATACGTCCAGCGCCGAACTGGTGTATGGAACACTTCTACGTTTACCTGGTGACTTTTCCGAGAGTCCCAGAGTTCCGTTATGACGCGAACTACGCTCTGCAGCTAGCCACGAGCATGCGTCAGGTCGTTTACTGACACTAGGAAACAACAGCATAAGTCATTCGTGCCAAAGAATCTGCAGTACTACCCGTTTGTTTTCCTTCGTGTTGATGGTCTCCGTAGACCATTTGAGCGACCATATGAAGGTTCTTCCAAGATTCTACAACGTAAAGACCGTGTATTTATCATCGACCGATACGGTAAGCGTGAAGCCGTTACCACTGACCGCCTCAAGGTTGCCCACATGGAATCTGAGCTCGACGACGATGTCTGCTCATCTTCCGATGAATCAAGGCAGCCTATGAAGGAAGATACGTCTTCTCCTAACGCTACTGACTACAAGGAGAACAATCCATCTGAGTCTTCTACATCGGCTCGATCGATTTCCACCGAGCTGGGCGGCAAATCGTCACCCACTCCCCCAGCCACGCGATCCGACATACCGCCTAAGTCGACATCATCACCCGAAACGCAGAAGTCGACTAGGTCAGGTAGGCGAGTTCACTGGCCAGCGCGTTTGAAAGATTAGCTTTCCCTCCACTTCTTGTCCCGCTTTTCTTATCTTGCTGGCCAACCACGCAGGAAAACCAAAAAAGTCAAAAGGTTTTGAAAATCCAAAGAACGAATAAAACGTTTTGAAAACCCAAAAAATATTTTTGTCGGTACTCCGCCATTCGGTAAGTGCCACTTTCCTGTTTGCTCGCCACCATGGTCAAAACACATATTTTTGTTTTCCTTTCATGTGCGGACCGGGGAGGATGAGCTAAAGCGAACATTTGACATTCACGGGGTTGCAAACATTTGACTGTCACAAACTTCCATCCATTTTGTTTTGCTGGCACCTTTAGGAAGGAGACGGGTGGGAGCCTGCTACGGTCTGATCACACTGGTGCTCCCCCAACAGTTGCATCAGGTCTCAGCACCTGGTCCGCAGAAGGCTGGCTGGCGGCGGACGGTCCTCACGTAGATCGGAGGGCCACCCACGGTTTCCTTTCAACAAGGGGGCTTGTGTAGTGGCCTGGAGATTCCCCCGCTTGATGTGTAAAGCAATTCTAAATACTATGAAATCATAGTTTTCTCATGTATTAGGAAAGTAAGTGGCTTGCATATTTGTATGGTGTACGAGTTTGTATGGGACACACAGACAACATCCGGGCTTTGTCCGCTGGCTTCGAAAGGAACGTCGGTTCTCCCTACCACATACTCCCTAGCTACTCATCTTCCTGTGCTTTATTTTTAGTCTTAAAATTTAGCAACCTTCTAATAAACATTTTGTTAGCTTATTTCAGTGTGTTCTGCCGCACGCCTTTGGTTGACCATTCAAATCTGTGCATCGGATATAGCGTTAGAGGAACGCGCAGCACTCCGGCCAAAGAATTGTCAGGTTCTAAATCTGGCTGGTCACGGCACCAAATGATGAGAGCTCAACTCGAGGCAGACGAGTTATGTGTTAGAAAACTCATATGTAGATATTATTACAGTACGAGTATAGTAACCCGGGTCCATATGCGCACCTCCTTCGTGATACCCTTCCGACTCTTTGTTTCGCTGCGCCTCTTTATTCACAACGTATTGGTGGAGGTGGATTTCTCAAACACGCAGTCTTCGTCTTGTTGATTGGTGTACCACGCTTTCCGCATCCACGGAGATCCAATCCCTCTCTGATTTTCTTGAGCCTCCGCGTTTCCCGAAATACCACTCACTAGTAGTGCACTACGTAAAAGTCGGACGGTCATACAATCAATACGCAACCAAAATGAGTTCGTGTTATCATTCAAGGCTTTCATTTCCCTGGCATATAAGTGAGCACACTTAGCGTGAACAATACGGAAGCTAGCATCAAAGGCAGCCCTAGAATCCGGGTTCAGTACCTGTGGTCAGCTGTATTAGTGGAGTGTTGTGTATGGGTTTCTGAAACACAACTTACGTAGAGATAGGAGAATTGGGGGCGAGGATGATCGCCACATGTTAACTTATCCAAACGTTTGGATAGAAGAATACCAAGTAGTATAGTAAAGGAGAGTTGCGCATGGACCCACATTTGTTTCAAACTTCTGTGTTAAATAAGAATAGATCACACGGGGATTGTGTGATGCATTTCGGGTGATAAGAAGTACTACGATGGTTTTCGAACAAAGGAATCAATGAAAACTGGTGTAAGAAAACACTTTATTATGGATGAAGGCACGTATGAGCGACGTTGTTTAGAAAACTGATGGACAGCTAAGTGGATGTAACGAGACACCCGACTTAAAAATGCACGTGCCCTTGTTGTTGCTAAGATCAAGACGTGAAGTAAGGATTGACGGAAATTGTCCGCCATGTCTAACCCAAT
The DNA here is from genome assembly GCA_944474145.2 of Dicrocoelium dendriticum. Lineage (NCBI taxonomy): Eukaryota > Metazoa > Platyhelminthes > Trematoda > Plagiorchiida > Dicrocoeliidae > Dicrocoelium > Dicrocoelium dendriticum. The sequence goes on along the minus strand of OX104065.1, from coordinate 81,892,502 downwards.
GTGGTGTTTTGAGGATGCATCCGGTTTACCTCAATCTGCTGTGTAAAACATTAATTAGAATCATCCTAGTGTACAATTGGGTGTTGCAAGCAGAATATTAAAAGACACGATGAATTTCTTGGTGTGATCCGTGAGCACCACATATACATGTAGCGCTACTGTTGCAATCAGCACACCGCCTCATAGAGCGGCAGCTGATGTCATACTGATGTTATATTTTTAGCCAATACAAAAGACCATAACACACCCCATTTACCAACGCTCGTCCGGTCACTTCCGATCTTACTTCTCAACTGTCGAGAACGGTACTCGCCTGTAGCCAGACAAATACGGCAATTCTATTAGCGTCAGCTAACCAAGCACATTAAAGCAAGAAGATCCAAGTGCATGTGGCTGTTAGTAAATGAGAAAAGAATTACTCTTCCAATGTCTCATAACATCGGACTCCAACTGTCTTTACTCTAAATCCGTCCATGTGTTTTACCGCATGTTATCCCCGACCGTGTGCTACGCCACCCTGTGTGGTTGTTTGTCTGATTGCAGTTCCCCGTAATAAGTGTTGAATCAGAGATTCCTGCATCCCATACGTATTGTCCCACTTCATCCACGTTACCAATATCCGGTAGCTGGAGCTCCCAACAAACTGGTGTTTTCATTTCAGAACTCTGCAGCACCCAGCGTAAATTACCCGCTTACATAAAGGCTCACTTTGGGGATAAACAATTCTCCTCGATTGCCCATGATGTATCTCTGGGCGTCCTATTTTTATTGGACGTGAAAAAAATACTGGGACTTGCACACTTGAATCTGAACTTCATAACAGCATAACTATCCCCGACAGCGCTAAGTTTAACTAGATTTTGTACCTGCTCCTTAAAGAAAACCTCCACCGAAAAAGAAATAAATTTTAAACAACCGACTAACAAGCTTCGTCCGCAGAAAAATACGCTTACAGTGATTATCCAGAGATCTGTAGCTGGGAAATCAACTCCACCCTACATTGGTGATCGAGATTTGACAAGTACTTGGCAAGTCTAACACAGACGTCGCGTTGCGCGAACAGTCGATGCAACACCCACTAGAGAACGCGCATGTCATTTCGTGATTCACGAATTTCACGTTAGTTAAAGTAATGGCAGAAAGGGTTAATTGCGATGTCGAACTACACCATCTGTAAACGGGAGCAAGTGACTACTAACCTTAGAACAACTATGTTTTCGGGAACACCGGACCCTGCGAACTCTCAGTAATTGATACTGCGTCTGCGCAAGTAGCGACAATTGACCGCCAAACCCACTTCGCTTATTAATACTCATCCAGTTTATGCCCCCGTCATTTAAACGTTGATAAAAGACAGTTGTTGTTGGTACGATCTAGGTCCCGGTAACGAAGCTAGCAAACGCGAAACGGCATAAAAAGCGGGAAAAAGCGGTGGATCTACAGTGGATGAAGACACTGTAGGGTAAAACTTCATGCCGTTACGGCGATATAATGAACTATTGTTTGTGGAATACAGTTTCTGGTTGATACCAGCGTGGGTCAGCGTTTTACTCACTACCCAGAGTAATGCGTTTACACGCTTGCTGGCAAGTCTAAGTACCGCTGATGTTATACCTACAGCTACTTAGTCAGTGACCGCTCACAGTGAATGCAGGCCATCATAGGACATATCACTGATAGCTCACCAATGCTGAAGTTATGTTTATCCTCATCACTACAGATCTCTAGTATTTCGATTTCTTGGTCGATGTGCGTCGTTAGAGAAAATTTATTTCTGGTAATATTATCTTTGTCCATGACGCCAATGTTGGTATCGCGACTGCTACCTCGATCTACTCGTTTCCCCAAACCTTTCCTGACTCCCCAGCCAGCTAGCTTAAGCTCTCTAGGCAAGTGAAATTAATTCTCTAAGTGATATTTTGAGACACGCACCACATCTGAACTACCAGCAAAGACGGTCCAAGCCAATTCAGCCGACGCTTGCCGGAGAATCCTGAGGTGGTTAAGTCGGGGTTCGAGTCATACGTAACCACAAAATAACGTACCATTAAGACAGCTCTTGCCTTTCTCCAATTCAAATGGTCTCCAGAAGAGTATAATAATAGTGCGCTTGCGATGACTACTGTATGCTTACTAAGCCGACAGTCCCGATTAGGCGTCACGAAACTTACATGTGATGCTTTAGTGCACGCCTCATAAGCAGAACCATCTCTTGGGCATACCCAACAATAGAAACTTTAGATACAAGGGTTTGATCAACCATCACCATATTTGAACCATTCAAAGGTTAAGCATACCTTTTGGACTGTGAAACCCATACAAACTTAGAACTTCGTGCACGGCGCCAATCGTGTCTAGACGTCAACTAACCCTGAGTTGAGTAAAATTCATTCTACGATTAAGTCGCGCTTCAGCGATTGGCTCAACACAGCCTCACGGTAAATCTGAGTAAACCTAAACTAGGTAGGTCAGCACTTAGATTTCTCGACATCTCAGTGTTCAACATAGAGCTGCTTTTGGATAAATCCACTCACGAAAGGTCCCTTGCCCCAAACTCTTCAAGTAGGTTCGACAATTGTGTAAGTAGCTTAACTATCAACGACACTTTCTCCGCTGTGCATGAGCTGAACTTATGCAACCACTATCTGTTCTCACTGTGAAAAACAAATTTAAGATCGCTCTCCAAAATACAGCACAAATAGTATTATTAGATTCAAGGATACTGTACGCTTGGCGGCTATTCCTATTCATTGCGGACCGTATGTACTCCTTCTTGTATGACTGGTGCTTCAGACGTTGCGGTGGGTCTCGCGCCCTTCCCTCAGGCTCTTGGAAACTGCCGAATACCGCTGCAAAATGTCAGACTGAAAACTACTCCCTAACTACCACACACTCCGTTTAGATATTCACTTGAAGGTCGTTTTACATCACTTACGCCGACTACAAGCCACTACTACAAACTCGCATTGACAAACATTTACCATGGTAAACTAGACATCTGGATTTTGTCATGAAGTTTGCTGCGAATATACATCGTGTCCAAGGGGTCGTCAACCCAGCGATTAACGCGGCAACCTCATATTTCAGTCTGTGGCTGCTGTCGACACTATCGCCATGTCACTAGTCCAGGCTCAAGAGGAAAATCTTCAAGGTCCCTTTCAGTTAGCTGCGCTTCATATACAGCCATTTCCTCTATGGAGTATAGAAGGCAACGCACTTAGCAAGCCATTAACGGGTTCCCCTAGATCCTTTTTGCCTGTCACTTATAGGTGCACTTATGTGTGTGTACCTTCCCATCCTAATATCGCAGCATTCTTGGGGCTAGTCAATCCGTCTACCATTTCACTGTGCTTAAATAACAGTGTTCGTTTGTAGTTACGAGCAAAATCCTAATGTACATCAACCGAGCAGTGGTCCTCTCAGCTCGTTCCTAATCCCAAAATCGGGGCTCTCACATACGAACCCAGACTTGATAGGCCTATTGTCTAGTTCCCGTGGATTCGGCTAGGTGTTACCATGCGTCGACCTCCACAAGTGACGGCCAGTGGTCCCATCAGTAACCGACTGTCTTGCACTTTACAAACGGATATCCACAACCACCACCACAACAACAGTACAGCAGTAGTATGAACTGATGCTTCGATGCCGTACAAGCAAAATGACTCATGGAATGGATACTAAAATTAAGCATACTTCAGAGTAATGCAGAAGCCGAACACGCTAATTACACAGACAGAAGAAACGTGCTTTCACCGCGTCAGTAACATACGGTACAAACAGTTAGCTATCGCACAAAGATAAGGCGACATCGGCGAGAAAAATCCCTTGTGGCTTTCACTTCACCGCGTCATAATAAGCCATTAATCCGCAGATAGTATAGCAACAGAGACATTTTAGACGGGAAGTCTACCTAAGATACAACAGCAACCGCGAAATTGGTGTGGACTGCGGGCCGTGTTCTGTAAAGTTTCAAACCAAGCCAAACCCTAAGTCGTGCGAACTTCAACCTGAAAGGCAAAACGGACCAACAGCACCTAGCCTAATCATTATTGACTTCATTTGTCGCTGGCTTGCCAACTTTTGCCCACCAATAGCTTTGTAAGTCCATATGCAACACGTACCCAAGGCAACGCAAAGTTGTTTTGCAGAACGAACCTAACTATTCCAACCTGGTACTCAACTGAGCACATCATCCTTATACACGCTGATGGCAGCTGAGACCAGCAGTGCTTCGTGGGTAAAGATGACCAATCGAAGGGGTCGTCACACTTTCATAGTGTAGAGCGGCCCTCACTGTGACTTAATGCATACGGCATTTTAGACCGAAAAAACACCTTTCGTACGCCAAGCATGTTGCAGGTACATGAAGGCAACTCTAGCTTTCGAAATACTTGAAATGGATGCAGCCGCCACAAGCCCATTGCCACTGATACAACTGCCAAAGTACGTGAAGCATTCAACTACTTCAAAGTTATCAAGTGGCTAGTGGCTTAACAAAAACGCTTTGCAGTTTTAAAGATGAAAATTGCATGTCAAATGATACTATCACACTAAAGTTTGTCCAGAAGTCATTGTGCAGCGTCGGAACTACCAAACATCAAGATGAAATCGTCCAGATAAGTCAGAGCTGCCAATTTTCCACCACGCATCTTCCCAACACTTACATCCTGAGAACTCGCGAGGTAAAAGTCTGTGATGGAGTCCACGACATGGTTGGCGGCATCCGGTTTCGGATTGGCCTGTCACTGTGGCAAGCCACAGGACGCCTGCGCCTACAGAGTGACCATGGATGGCTTGCGCTGCACTACCCACAGCTCCAACCACATACCCCATATCCAGTGTAAACCCGAAGGAATAAGACCGGGAGGCATGCGGATGGGAACCACGTTTCATCAACGGAGCCGGCCCACACTCCTTCACAGGCAAACACAAGCACACTGTATTTGGGGAATCAAGCGCACACAAGGCGGTGGCTGGACTGTAGTCCGCTCCACACTGACGGCATGGAACCACTCTTCGAGCCTAACACGGCCACAAGGACCGTGCACCCCGTCCCCTCCAGCAACGACCAACTGTCTCCTGGAGCCAGTATGGACGAGGTAGTGGGTAATAGACAGGTAGGCACCTTGTCAACATGCACATCAAGCGCATCCACACCGGGGATTTCAAACAACAGCCAAACACTTGAGAGAGAAAGAAAAGGAGAAAGGGAAAACTCGATTAATGCATAAGGAAACGGTGATATAAACCTTAATTAAATAGCATACGTAATAAGTTGTTTTCAAAAACACACCCTAGCTAAGTGCACGAGGTCAGGAAATATGGTTCACGGAATGCCAAGAACACAAAAATGCTACGGAAATCGTATACAATTGGCTTAGGCGAGGTGTGTAAATTAATGGAATAGAGAACGGGTAGACATTTATATGAGAAAGAGAAGCATTAAGGTAAAAACTGTAAACCCACCACCTGAAATAAAGAGACTCAGCATGCAAGCACGCGGTTAGTAAATCGAATTCAGCGTGCCTACAAACGCTGCGCCGGTGCTGCCTACGTTCACTGCGGGACCCGTCTTCGCTTCTGTAGTGGCCCCAAATGGCACAGCGCATGGCCCACTAGACATTTATATGAGAAAGAAAGGCATTAGGAGAGAACCGAAAACCCACCACCTGAAATAAAGAGACTTAGCATGCAACCATGCGGTTAGTAAATCGAATTCAGCGTGCCTACAAACGCTGCGCCGCCTCGCCGTAATTCTCTGCAGAACCCGTCGTCGCTTCTGTAGTGGCCCCAAATGACACAGCGCATGGCCCACTAGACATTTATACGACATAGTTTAACAAAAACAGGACATTGGACAGCAGGAAACGTCTAACAATTCACCGTAAATTTGGGTGCGACAAGTAATGTTTGAGTACACGGCGCGAAATGTCTGCAGTGTCCATAGATTACTCATTTTTGTGCTTTACACCGTTTTTAATCGGTATTATACAGTTTGCTTTAACTAACACTTACGGTACATACTTCTCAACATAACAACCGCGCGTTTTACTTTGCTTCTGCGACGTGCTGGACTCTTTTCATTGGTAAATCTTAGAAAGTTTAAGTTCGTCGATCCTAAGTTGGCGTCGGGTGGTGTGTCCCGACTGCCTGGCTGAGGTCCGAAGGACGAGGAACACCTCCGGTTGGATACACTAGTTTACATGGCAAGGAGCGGACTTCAGCATTTTTGTCCCTTCCCATCCCGCTTATCTTACCCCTCCAAGCATGACCTCTCTTGACGCATACTATATTACTAAGAAGTATGTTGCCTATTTTTCGCATTCGATAATATTCAGTGTAGTGTTTTTTATGTCTTACTTTTATCTATTGCAACGCAATAGCTAGAGTCATTTTATCATCTTAAGCTAATGTGCAATGTTGATGATGACTATGCTGTGGAATACCATAGTCCGACTCTCATCAGGTGTGAAAGCTTTGTGGAATAAGTCAAACCGATAACACCTCAAAGGTCACCGTAAAATTCCCTTTATCTGACAGTGAATCGTTCTTGCTGGTGTAGTAGTCTAGGTCTAATCGCTACACCACGATATTATATTCACATCCAAAGTTATATTGGTACAGGTTGGAACTAATTTTTCAAGTGTAATATGTCAGCTAATGTTGCACCCCATATTGACACTGCTGAAATTGTTGTTGGCTCTTCTTTAGCAGCTTTCAATCCAAATAACGCCCACGTTCGATTGCTGCGGTTATCTGCTTTTGCAGTAGGATGTCTTCACAATATTTTATGTTTCCTACTTCGCTGCACACCGCACGCACATAGCCGCCGATGTAATAGGCTTAGTGGATCCTGTTCCTATGGAAACACTCTACGATAAGCTGAAAACTGCCGTTCCGAAATGCCTCAGTTTCCGAAAAAGACAGGTGTCATCATCATTTCTCCGGATTAGATATGGATGAACGTTCACCTACACAATTCCCTCCTTATATGTGCTATTGCGTGGGCTTCTATAAAGTCTACGACAGTGTTTTACAGTAGTTATGGCTCAAATGCCTCCCATCTAACACTAAGGCGACTCTCACTGGGTAAGACGACAGCTTCTCGCTTGACAAAATAGTAGAAGCTGCTGACAAAGTTAAGGAGTGTTTCTTTTAGCGTCCAGATTTCTACTTTGTTGGCACCCTCTCTGAGACCACTGAGTGAAAAGAGTTCAAAAATTTAGTTTATCACGGACTTTCTATTCACGAGCTCACCATCAAGGGTGAGACGTCACTCCCGAAGTCGAAGTTACAGATCTTTATCGGGAAGCAGAAAAAGACATGCTAGGGACACGAAACACCTTGTCTGTTGATACCACTAAGGTTTTGGGGATGCTTCTAAAAACTGCCGTCCTGATTGCACACACCCGAAAGCTTTCATCAAGGCTCAACAGGGAAACGTCCAGGTCAGTCAGTAGTGGCGACGACTTCGTCATTATGATCGCGGATATTCAACGTCCCATCATCAGTGTCGACTTCTTCATCAACTTTGGTCTTATTGGCAACTTACGCAACAAATTCGTTATAGCATCAATTCCCTCACCACTCCGAGCAAAGCCACTTCGGTCAGTTCGATCGGAATACGCATTACTATACTCACTGACACCGCGTTTACTGAGGTACTTTAACAGTTCTCCGCGCTGTATCTGCCGTCCAAAAATCGTCCTGAATCTGGATATGCGATTGCACGCCACATCCTTACTCACGAACCTCCGGTCACGGCTCAACCTCGCAGACTAAGACCAAATAAACTCGCTAAGGCTAAAGCCGAGTCTGAAAATGTGCTTCGAATTTAGATTGCCAGACCAACTAACAGCCGTTAGTTTCCTCTACACATGATTCCAAATGAGTCTTGCAGAAACTGGCAACATGCTGGCGAATATCGCACGCTGAATAATGCCACTGTTCCAGAGGTGTATCTGATGACTCATGTTTACGACTTTTACATAGGCATACACAGTAAAATAAGTTTCCCTAAGATTGACCTGGTCCGGGCATGGTATAAAACTCTTATTGCTTCTGACGACATTAACAAGACAGTTAGTTACAACCACACGTTGCGGTTTTGTTTTAGTTTGTTTGTAGGTTTTATGACTTCTAAAACAATTCATGGATCAAGTTTTTCGATGAGTTGATGTCGCTTTTATATATACTGATGAGATTCATGTAGCTGGTACTAAGCACGAAAAACATTTAGTTCACCACCAAATCTGTGACCATTTTGCTCATTATGGTGTCCCGATTAACGTGTTTTCGACCAGTCCAGTGTTGCTATTCTTAGCAATTGCATCGATTGCAACGGCATAAGTGCAATTCATGGAAAAATGGAAGACGGCCACATTTTATCTGATACCGTAATCTTATAAAAACCTACACCGTTTTCTTGGTATGAATTATTACCGCCGCTTTATACCTGACTGTTAGAAACGGAATCAATCGTTAACCTATTTACTTAAAGGTGTCTCAAAAATTTGGACCCGCAAGGGAAGCATTAAAGGTTTTCGACAAGATCAAATATGTTTCTATAAAGGTTTCAGAAGTGAGGTACTTAAGGACTGATGTATATACATTTCTCGTCCTTAAGTCCGATGCGACAAAGACCGCTGTTGACGCCGTTCTACAATAGCCTATCAATGGTCCGTCTGAACCCTTTTCACCTGCAAAATACAACCAGCAGACGACGCATAGTACTTCTGGAAGAGAACAGTTAGCGATTCATCTCACCATCAAACACTTTCGGCACATGAAAGGTCGTGCATTAAGCGTTCTTACAGACCATAAGCCACTTATTTTTGCATATCGTGCTTCTTCGGACCACTATTCTGCTGGTGAAACGCCACTTGGTTTACTTATCGCAGTTTACAACTGATAACCGTCCTATAGACGTTGCTTGGAACGCCGTAGCGGACAAAGAATTTAATGCAATCTTGTATTACGCGATTGGCTTGAAAGAACTCGCAGCTGGTCAAGAGGGAGATCCTGAGTTTCCGATGAGGATAACGAACTATTCGATCTAAATCATCATTCTGCCAATTCTTAACCCGGACTCCAAATTTCACTGCGATGTGTCTAAGGATAAGCCCTGAGTCTCCGTTCTTGAAATATACCGGCGGTTTGTTTTCGACAATTTTCACGGAATTTTGTACCTCACTATCCCAGCAACTGTCAATGATAACATAGATGGCTCTTTTCTGCACAATGTGCGCTCTGACATCCAACAGTGAGCAAAGCAATGTATCACGTGTCTGAGCAGCAAGGTACATCGCCATAAGATCAATATCTTTGGCACATTTTCCTTACATGATGCTCGTCGCAACACATGTGAAGCTGGAAATAGCTGGTTCTATACCTCTTCCCAACGGTTTTAAATAGTTATTGAGATGTGCATCAGAGTTGCGCGTTGGTTAAACGCAGTACCACTACGAAACATTGCTTCAGAAAAGGTAGTACGAACCTTCATATGAAGGTGGATTTCTTCCATCGGTACACATGCCACCATTACTACTGCCAGAGGACAGCAATCTGTTTCTTCTGTTTCGGTAACTAAACCATTTGCTCCGTTGTTCGTTATGCATATCTACTTACCATCCAGCTGCCAATAGTTTGGTCGGATGTTTCCATCGCCAAATGAAAACTTCGACTACAGCTTCCCAGTCGAGTATGCAATAGTCGGGACGCTTGCCAATCATCCTGCTTGATATATGTAACACTAAGAAGGAGGTATAGATCGTTGCTCCGCTGAGCTAATCTTTGGCACACATCTAGACTTTCTATAGAGATGATGTTTGATTCACAAGACCCTGGAGAAGTAGATCTAGTTTCCAATGTCACATGTCTGAGGACTAACTTTGACCTAGTACGCCAAACAACACCAAGACTTACGCCTTGTAATCCACAGGCTCATCATGATCTTCGCTAGTTCCCCCTCGTCCCTGCGAGCATCGACACTGTTCGTACATTTTTGACACCACCGGCTGGTGGCCGAGTGGTATGCGCATCTGGTTTGCAACCATAAAATCACAGGTTTGGATCCGCGTAGGGGCGGGTGTCCTGGCGGTAATCTCAGGCCACATTCGACTGATGGTGGTCGTGTGGCAGCGAAGCGCCGTTACGGCCTACAGCTGGCGACTTATTCTATATTTATTATATATTATTATTGTTCGCAATGACAAGTATATCATATTGGATCGAAACGGTTGCGTAGACTGTGAGTATCCAATGCATGAAACTAACTTTCGTGGAAGTTCACTCGTCGCAATCGTCTGCAGGCATGGCTATTCCTAATGACGATGCATCATCTGTCTGCATATGAGGACGGTCAGCCGACCTATATGGGTGTCTTTGTCACACGGAGAAAGGAAAAGAAAATACGAACAAAATGGAGCAATCTGTCCAGACATGTAGTTACATCTTGTAATGCATCATTAACACAACCAGTCTATGTATAAGGCCTAAATAAAATCGAATCATTAGTCAGCGTCAGTGAACGATGTGCCCAGGCTGTACCAGCGGGACACCTTTACCAAATTTCGGTCACTAAAAAACGTTTCAGTGTAGCCTTATGGCTGTTGTATCGCGTATCAATTTAAGCGTGATGTAGCTGGTATTTACAGACAGGAAAAAATGTATTCACAATATATGTTATGGACACACTTAAACAAGTTATAATGATATATCAAACTTCGTATCAAATGTGCCTCAGTGCGACGTCCAAGGGCATAAAAAGCGGTAACTAAGGATGCTCCAACTGTCACACTAATGTGCATTTTTAAGCGACTTTGTTATGCGGGCCGCAAGTAAGCAGCTATCCAAACAGAGTGAGCACGTGTTTGCTAGATAGCCCGTGCTCAGAAAAGTACTGGACGTTTAATTTTACACAAACACTTTAAACGCAAGTAGTCCAGGTAAATTTGAGCGACGGGAAATTTGAAATCACTCTTTAGAAATGATTACTCTATCCTAAACACAAGATCATAAAAGTTGCTGGGGATCTTCTAGTTGTCTAATTGGATTCCAATTTAATAGTTTGTATTTTGCATTAGTGACGGTAGGTACAGACACGGTACCGTGCAGCCAGACAATTGTGACTTTAAGTAAAGGTAAAACTCTGGATAAGACTTCAGTGAGGGATGGCAGATGCTCATGCCCAAGTGAGAAATTCTAAATAAGTTAAAAGCAACAATGCAAGCCTAGCTGATGATTTTTATAGTTGGAAAGTATTACAAAACTAGTTAATATGAATCACCAAATAGACTGCCAATGTAGTGCTTGCGGTAGCCTAGTAAGCATATATGAAGCCATCACCCAGCAATTTCCAACGCGAGAAAGCGTCTGCGTGACAAAAATCAATTTCTGTCTATAGATTAGACAATTATCCTGGGTTTAGTTGTTACCTGCAGAAACGCTATTTAAAAGTAAACTTACCAGAACAATTGCCATCGTCGGTACACCACCACAAAAGCAAACTAAGTAGCGCAAGAAAGTTATAGTTTACAAGAAGCAGGTCGCATCGAAACTTGACCGGAGCGTGGAGACCGACCCTGTTTAGTTTATATGTAAATTGAAATTGTATTCTAGACATCATAAGTAACATAGAAACGACTGCGCTAAACTGCGTAATCCAAAAAGTAAGCAGTTGTTTTTCAAAACCTGCAAATATATGTGATGCAAGCTGTATGGAATTATGGTGTTAGGTTCCAGACGAATACTCAATTAATCTAGTATGTACTGTCAGTATATTAGAGCAAAACACGCAATTGCGTGCTCTACGAGTGATGATTATTGAAATCAAATAAGCTATGCCGGAACCTGAATTTAGTTAATGTGTCTAGATCAAAACTCAACAATGTAAGGATTAGTAAGAATACCGATATATTATGTCTGTCATAAAGCCAAAGAAAGTTAAAGTTGCGTGTACTAACACAGCATTTAAATAACCTATAAAGGTATCATATTAGTCTCAAATATTAATAGATATTTAATCGCTATACACATTTTAAAGCTATACATCTAAACTGATTTAAAAGCTAGGTCTAATATCTATTGTTGCATATTTAGATGCACTAAGCACACTTAAAGCGCGGTAAGGAAAAATTCTGAGTGATGAAAACTTAAATCCAATCGCTTTATACCTCACAGACACCCACCCATGTTGACCCCGATCGGTAATTCGTAAGGTGTTCGAAAGGGAACTCTGTACCTCAAGTTGGATCAATCAAACACTACATTGTATATATACAGATGAATCGCAAAACTGGATCTATATTCCAATTCAATATTGTAATCCATTTTAGTTACAGTCGATTAAACTGCTTTGAGTAATGCATGTATTGACTGCAACTCCGCTTGTTTGAATGCCGAGAGTCTCACGAAATTACTGCCATTTGGAACAGAGTTCCCGCACACAGGAACAAATAGCAGCAATATTCCTACATTCGCGACTGAAACTCTTTCACTACTTCTCACGCACCTGCATGAACTTTAGAGAGGTGCGCACGTACGCAAACTACGGCATCTTATATTTTTCCTTGTGATTAAAATGGGACTCATACTGAACGCATGAAAAGCACCTCATACAGGACTAATATTTGGCACTTAGGTAACCTATCAGCCACGCTTGTGCTACGTAGTACAGTCCATCCGCAGCGAATGCCAAACCAAGTGCTGCAATCACAAAAGCCAGATAAGCTCGAGGTAATCATACACTTGGCACAAATAGCTGACGATAAAAAACACATCTGCACGCCGGCACTGTTTCTGTCCAAGCGTTACGTATCTTACCTGCTGTGTTACGCAAATGCAACTAAGAATCTACACTAGGCCGTCACCAGTTCATACTGTAATACAGCCATGTTAACCTAATTTTGTAACCAAAAATGGACGTCATTGCTTTTACTTACGGCCTAAAGGTTAGTTGTGACTGTGTTTAATTAGCATCTAGCTGTTAGCTTCGCTGTATTCAGCGTCGCATCTTATTAACGACGACAATTTCGGTGAATTCAACGAAAGGTTTCGCATTGCCAAATCTGAGACAGGTTTTGTTTAAGGTAGCTGCACTACCTACCGCTAATGGCACGTGCTAAGGTCGCGCAATAATTAGACCGTTTCTTGTGAATTCTGCGACAGCTCATCCGCTGCGGAAAGCAATTTTTCATCAAGGTTAGTAGTATGGATATTACGAAGCTGTCAAGTGCTTTTCAGCCTGGTTACCAAAGATGCGCGGTAAGTGATCTGCTCTCTGTATATATATATATATATTTATATATATATATATATATATATTGGTGTACAGCCGAGACGTCTGTTAATATCTTCAGTGGCATACTGCTGTGCATAGCCCCATTCGAAGGTGGCATTTTTCCTGCGTCAGCATTCTCACAGGATCCGCAATCCTAGCAATTGCGGTCAAATAGCTTAAGTTTTACGAGCACTGAGCAGGAATGTGCCTTACCAGCAATGCACTCTCCGATATGGCGGCCTTTATTATAGATCGAGTGTTAGCGGCGCATGGCCGGATTGTTCCGGGTGCTCAGATGGACCCAAGGCATTCGACTTCAGTAGCACAAAATGTAGAAATTTTATGAATAATCCGAAGACCTAGGCTCCGCAACCAGTGTAATACAGTCTGTAGCCCTAGGTCGTGCTATGCTCATGAAAGCCCGAACACGCAATTAAGATACACGTAAGCGACTTTTCCCGCTAGACCTGCTAGTGAGTTTTTTCTGAACTCCTGCCAAGCTCCGGGAGCAGAGCTGAGACCCACTGGTAAAACTTTGTACTGTAGTGGGCCGATCGATGTCAGAAAAGCCGCTAGTTATCTCGATTATGGTGTCAAAGGCATGTGGAAAAAGCATTCTTCAGGTATAGTTATGAGAACAAGCTTGCGTCGGTTACCTTGACCAGCAACCCAACTATGGGAAGAACGAACATTTCGACGGTTATCTGACTAATCAAGGAAGTCAGCGGATTGCGTCTGCGCACATTTGCGTCCTTTTTGTAGACCGTGAGCATGGTTGCATGAACTCGGTACAGCTACCTGGCTCTACTAGACCGTTGGATACCGTCTCCTGTTTGGTTTTCTGTGGCATTGCACAGTTCACCATAAGAATACGACTTGGCTGCAATCTAGAAAATAGCTTAGCATCCTGTTCAAGGCAAATGCAAGGAGCTTCAGATGGAATCTGGCCAATACGCTCAGTACAAAATTTAGGATCTGAACCTTTAAGCACTAAGGTATTGAGTGCCAGGATCTGCGTTCACTGAACACATGACGGTATGTTAAGAGCAACCATAGCATTTCGCCTCAGCAGGCAAGAGCTATTTTCAGAAGCCACCTACATACCTATTTCGGTTGCGACGGACTGTAGACTCAATTGCTTCACCATATATAGCCACGGAGGCACACAGAGGCATTGCTGTAAGCGTCAAACGTGGACGAAGCAGGATATGATGGAATGTCATGTAAGTAATTGTCATAAATGCTAGGTGGAATGATTGTTATTGGTGATGCAGAACCTAATTCCACAGCAACTGGCACAGTGTTGGTGGAACCACGGAGCGTAACTGTACGGGTCCTAAAAGAAAGAAGCATTAGCTCCATCAACAATGTTTGTCGTTTGTCCGGCTGATAAATTTTCCAACTGGAAAAATATTTTCCGTAGCAGTCGCAGAATTAGACTCGTCGGATGGTTGTTCATCTAGTGTTACATGGAAGGAGCCACAACTCCGGGCAAAATTACCTTGCTTATCACTGTTTTTGCAACCTACTTTAGGAGCCGGACACATCTGACAATCTTTGGTCGAGAACTCTCACGTCTAACGAACTAAATGTTCACTTGTCGAGATTGCTTACCGTTCGTGCTCTAAGGCCTGCTGATGTGGGGTGCTTCTTTGGTGGTGAACGGACGTGACTGGTAGATGGCAGTAGTTTTGAGCCCCACGAACACTATGGCTCCATCTCAGGAAAACTTCGCGGGACCATCCGAAAGTAGTGTTTTTCTTACGCAACGACCAATGATGACGGATGTTACTTTTTGGACCAGCATAACCCCTTCTACTCTAGTCTTTGGTATGCTAGAGTAACCACATAATTTTACTGCAGGGATCAAGCATGAAACAAGTGTTTCACGAGTGCTGCAGTCACTTATATTCAAAGGCTGGCGTCCCAAGATCCATCCAGTACGTCTAATATATTTGTAACGGCGCCTACTTTTTTGGTTCCAGCGCATCAAAGAAACGCTGGTTGTCATTTTCTCGTTGGGGAGGCTTTCAAACTTGGGACCTACTTAAAGTAGCAGCTGGCGGTGATGTACTCGTAATTTGTAAAGATGTGTTCCATTAAGCCCAATCGCTCAGAGTAAGTTTGACACTTGCATGTCAACAGAATGCGTCCGGAGGTGAAAGTTGTTAAGCCATTGTAGCAATTTGCTTCTGCGAAGCCACCGGTTTGCCCAATATGCCCACCAGGCCCTTTTAAGCAGTGTGCTTAGACACTACGGACAGAACCCACTAACGAAAGCAGTACCAGGGCGGACACGCAGTGGCCACTGTATTCAAAATAAACGGGTAAGTTAAGATACAGGCTCTCATCTCAGCATTCGCGGACTGCGCTTCATGCCTAAGCCTACAGCACTTTTACTTGCTGTAGGCGCTAAAACAACTACCTTTATGGAATTCCTTAAAGGTCGTAGAAAGGGGCCTGGTTCGAAAAATTTGTCATAATGAAGTTCGGGTGTGATTACCTCAGCGATTATTACTTCTCGGTTGACGCGGCTGACCTATGTCGTGACTACTTCCAGTTGCGTTATGTTACCCTTGAAACTTTTGTGAAGCATTTCGGGTTTTGCATAAGCCTATTTGCTGCTCTCTATACCTTAGAATACCCTTGACTGCGAACATGTGTACATATATGCGTAATGGGAGGAAGCTAAAAAAGGGTTGTAGTATTGCCACAGGACATTGGTTTTGGAATGTTCCTAAGAAACTATAAGTATTTTCCTAGCAATTTACGGTTGCAATTATTAAGCCGCACCTCAGGCCTAAATTCAGTAAAACGTTTGCAGGGTTTTATGGTGCAGCTTGCCGTCAGCACAGCTTACAAAATGTTTGTAGTATTAGCATTCACTACTTCTGTAGGCGAGTAAGCTGTGTCAGCACATTCTTAATCGCATGTTATCAGCTGTTGAGAACGAGGTGGTGTATGGTCCAAACAACGTTTTACAACTCAAGCATTGAATTTACTCTCGATGGAACGTGGCGTGCCCAAAAGGGCTTGTTCAGTTAGCGGCACCGTACTACAACTTAGTGATCACGTCTTGCTCAGAAACTACAAAGCTTCTCAGAATAACCAGTACGTTTCTGAGCAAAATGAAAAGCTTTACTTCGTCTTATTGGTCTGCATGGATGCTCTAGAGAACAAACTACTTGTTCGATGAGAATGTATGGTAAATCAAGTATGATATTTGGGCAGTTCTTTTGGAAGGGAAGTCAAAATAAATTTCCAGGTTACGGTAATATCGTAGCCAGGGTCACGGAACTGTCTGTGTTGCGGTAAAACCTAATTTTTGCTTCAGTTAAAACATCCGTTTGATAAAATGTTTTAAGCTTTTGCGACTGTGATACGAATCAATGGAAGCAAGGCGAAAAAATATTGATCAACCCATTTGGTAGGTAAGTTTTAGCTTGTAACCTCTGGAACAATAGGTATCGCTGGTTTCTTGGGTCAGTTGTTTCGGACACGGGTACATAGCACCGAAAGGTAATTTATGGCATCACTGAAAAGCTATCATCCGCGGTCAAATTAAAGCTTTTAGTAGAGCGTTCCTCATGTACTGGTAGCGAACATAACCGCTAGGATGCAATACAGACGAATTATTTTGAAGGGTGAACGCTGCCAGACGCTTGTATTATGCAGCTCTGTAAAGAAGTGCAAGTAAATTAGTAATAGCGCAGAACAGGGTGGCGCAGGTTTAACAGGGAATTCGAAATTGAACCTTATGTGCCGTC
>OX104065.1:81850258-81874972 GCA_944474145.2 Dicrocoelium dendriticum | reverse complement strand
CAAATACTGTTGCCAAAAAAAGATCAGTTTTTGGCACATCTTCCTTACATGATGCTCGTTTCAACACATGTGCACCTGGAAATAGCTGGTCCTATGCCTCTTTCCAACGGTTTTAAATAGTTATTGAGATGTGCAGCAGAGTTGCGCGTTGGCTAAACGCAGTACCACTACAAGACATTGCTTCAAAAATCGTAGCACGAACCTTCATAAGAAGGTGGATTTTTTTCATTGGTACACATGCCACCATTACTACTGCCAGAGGACAGCAATCTATTTCTTGTTTCGTTAACTAAACCATTTGTTCGGTTGTTCGTTATGCACATCTACTTACCATCCAGCTGCCAATAGTTTGGTCGGATGTTTCCATCGCCAAATGAAAACTTCGACTACAGCTTCCCAGTCGAGTATGCAATAGTCGGGGCGCTTGCCAATCATTCTGCTTGATATATGTAACACTAAGAAAGAGATATAGACCGTTGCTCCGCTGAGCTAGTCTTTGGCACACATTTAGACTTCCCATAGAGATGGTGCTTGGTTCACAAGACCCTGGAGAAGTAGACCAAACTGCCAATGTCACATGTCTGAGAACTCAATTTGGCCTAGTACGCCAAACAACACCAAGACCTACACTCTGTAATCCACAGGCTCATCACGATCTTCGCTATTTCCCCTACGTTTCTGCGTGCATCGACACTGTTCGTACCTCTTCGACACCACCGGCCGGTGGCCGAGTGTTATGCGCATCTGGTTTGTAACCATAAGGTCACCGGTTCGAATCCGAGGATGGGCGGGTGTTCTCGCGGTAAACTCGGACCACTTGCGACCGGTGGTGGTCGTGTGGCAGCGAAGCGCCGTTACGGCGTACAGCTGGCGATCTATTCTATATTTATTATATATTATTATCGCTCGCAATGACAAGTATATCGTATTGGATCGAAACGGTTGCATAGACTGAGTATCCACTGTATGAAACTAACTTACGTAGAAGTTAACTCGTCGCAATCGTCTGTAGCTATGGCTATTCCTAATGACGATGCATCATCTGTCCGCACATGAGGACGGTCAGCCGACCTATTTGAGTGTCTTTGTCACATGAAGAAAGAAAAAGAAAATACGAACAGAAATGGAGCAATCTGTCCAGACATGTAGTTACACATTGCAGTGTATTATTAACACAGTCATTCTATGTATAAGGCTTAAATAAAATGGTATCAGTCAACGTCAATGAACGATGTGCCTAGGCCGTACTAGCGAGACAGACTTACCAAATTTCGGTCACTAAAAAACGTTTCAGTGTAGCCCTATGGCTATCGTATCGCGTATCAATTTCCGCGCGGTGTAGCTGGTATTTACGGACATGAAAAGCGTACTCACAGTATATGTTATGGACGCACTAAAACAAGGTATACTGATATATCAAACTTCGTATCAAATGTGCCTCAGAGCGACGGCCAGGGGCATAAAAAGGGGTAACTAAGGATGCTCCAACTGTCACACTAAGGTGCATTTTTAGGTGACTTTGTTACGTGGGCAGCAAGTAAGCATCAACCCTAACCGTGTAAGCACGTGTTTCCTAGATAGCCAGTGATCAGAAAAGTGCTGGACGTTTAATTTTACACAAGTACTTTCAACGTAAGTAGTCCAAGTGAATTTGAACGACGGGCAAATGGAAATCACTCCTTAGAAATGATTAGTTTATCCTAAACACAAGCCCATAAAAATAAAAGTTGCTAAGGGTCTTCTAGTTGTCTACTTGGATTCCTAATGTAATAGTTTATACTTTGCATTAGTGACGGTAGGTACAGACGCGGTACCGTGCAGCCAGTCAATTGTCACTATGATTAAAGGTAATACCCTGGATTAGACCTCAGTGAGGGGTGGCAGATTCTCAGGCCCAAGTGAGAAATTCTAAATAAGTTAAAAGCAACAATGCAATCTTAGCCAGTGATTTTTATAGCTGAAAAGTATTACAAAACTAGTTAACATGAATCACCAACTAGACTGCTTATGTAGTGCTTGCGGTAGCCTTCGAGTAAGCATAGATGAAGCCATCACTGGGTGATTTCCAACGCAAGAAAGCGTCTGCGTGACAAAGACCAATTCCTGCCTATAGATTAGATGATTATCCTGGGTTTAGTTGTTACTTGCAAACGTTATTTAAAAGTAAAGTTACCAACAGCAATTGCTATCGTCGGTACACCACCACAAAAGCACAATGCGTAGTGCAAGATTATAGTTTACAAGAAGCAGGTCGCATCGAAACTTCACCGAAGCTTGGAGACCGGCACTGTTTTGTTTATACGTAGATGGAAATTGTATTCTAGATACCATAAGCAACATAGAAACGAGTGTGCTAAACTGCGAGATCCAAAAAGTAAGCAGTTGTTTTGCAAAACCTGCAAATACATGTGATGTAAGCTGTATGGAATTATGGTGTTAGATTCCAGAAGAATACCCAATTAAACAAATATGTACTGTCAATTTACTAAAGCAAAACACGCAACTGCGTGTTCTACGAAGTATGATTATTGACATCAAATAAGCTACGCCGGAATCTGAATTTAGTTAATATGAGTCTAGATCTAAATAAACAGTGTAAGGGTTAGTAAGGATACCGATATATTATGTTTGTCATAAAGTCAAAGAAGGTTTAAGCTGCATGTACTAACACAGCATTTAAATAACCTAGAAATGTATCATATTAGTCTCAAATATTAATAGATATTTAATCGCTATACATATGTAAAGCGATACATCTAATCTGGTTTAAAAGCTAGGTCTAATATCTATTGTTGCATATTTAGATGCACTAAGCAAACTTCAAGCACGTATGCAAAGATTCTGAGTGATGAATACCTAACTGTAATTGCTTTATACTTCACAGACACCCACCCATGTTGACCCGATCGGTAATTCGTAAGGTGTTCGAAAGGGAACTCTGTACCTCAAGTTGGTTCAATCAAACACTAAATTGAAGTTCCATAGACGAATCGCAAAACTAAATCTATATTCCGATGCAATACTGTAATACATTTTAGTTACAGTCTATCAAACTGATTTAAGCAATGAATGCATTGACGGCAACCACTTGATAGACTGCCGTGTCTCACGAAATTACTGCCATTTCGAACAGAGTTCCTGCACACAGGGACAAATAGCAGCAATATTCCTACATTCGCGGCAAAACTCTTTCGCTGCTTCCCACTCATCTTCATGACCTTTAGAGATTTGCGCACGTACGCAATTTTTGGTATCTTATACTTTTCCTTGTAAGTAATATGGGACTCATACTGAACGCATGAAAAGCACTTCATGCATAACTAATATATGGCACTTAGGTAACCTATCAGCCACTTTTGTGCTACGTGGTACAGTCCATCCGCAGCGAATTTCAAACCAAGTGCTGTTAGCACAAAGCCAGATGAGCTCGAAGTAATCATATACTTGGCACAAATGGCTGACGAGAAAAATAAGACACATCTGCACGCCGGCACTGCTTCTGTCCAAGCGTTACGTATCCTGCCTGCTGGTTTACGCAAATGTAACTAAGAAACTACACTAAGCCGTCACCAGCTCAAGCTGTAATACAACCATGTTAACCTAATTTTTGTAACAAAGAAGAACGTTATTGCGTTTACGTACGGCCTAAAGGTTAGTTGTGACTGTGTTTGGTTAGCACCTAGCTGTTTGCTTCGCTGTATTCAGCATCGCACCTTGTTAACGACGAGAATTTCGGTGAATCCAGTGAAAGGTTACGCATTGCAAAAGCTGAGTGAGGTTTTGTTAAAGTTAATTGCACGACCTACCGCTAATAGCACGTGCTAAGGTCACGCAATACTTAGACCGTTTCGTGTGAATTCTCCGCCAGCTCCTCCGGTGTAGAAAGTCATTTTTCATCAAGATTAGTAGTATGCTTATTACGAAGCCGTCAAGTGCCTTTCCGCCTGGTTGACAAATATGCGCGGAAAGTGATCTGCTCCCCATATATATATATATATATATATATATATATATATATATATATTGCTGTATAGCCGAGACTTCTCTTAATTTTTCCGTGGCATACTGCTGTGCAGAGCCTCATTCGAAGGTAGCATTTTTCCTGCGCCAACGTTCTCAAGGGCTTCGCAGGCCTAGAAACTGCGGTCCAATAGCCGAAGTTTTACCAGCATTGAGCAGGAATATGCCTAACCGGAAATGCAGTCTCCATTATGGCGACCTTTACTATAGCCCGAGTATTGGCGGCGCATGGCCGGATTTTTCCGGGTGCAAAGATAGACCCAAAACATTCGAATTCAGTAGCACACAATGTACAAGTTTTATGAATAACCTGAAGGTCTAGGCTTCCCAAACAGTGTAATACAGTCTATAGCCCTAAGTCGTGCTTTTTTCATGAAAGCCCGAACCCGCAATTCGGATAGACGTAAGCGCCTTTTCCCGATAAACCTGCTAGTGAGTTTTCCTGAA
This sequence comes from Dicrocoelium dendriticum, assembly GCA_944474145.2. Taxonomy (NCBI): domain Eukaryota; kingdom Metazoa; phylum Platyhelminthes; class Trematoda; order Plagiorchiida; family Dicrocoeliidae; genus Dicrocoelium; species Dicrocoelium dendriticum. Next base: position 81,870,505 of record OX104065.1, on the reverse strand, counting down.
CTCCTGCCAAGCTCCGGGAGCAGAGCTGAGACCCATTGTCAGAAAGGCCGCTAGTTGTCTCGATAATGATGTCAACGGCATGTGGAGAAAGCATTCTTCAGGTATAATTATGAGATCAAGCTTGCGTCGGTTACCTTGACCAGCAACTTAACTATGGGAAGAATGAACTTTTCGACGGTGATCTGACTACTCAACGGCGTCAACGGACTGCGTCTGCGCACATTTGCGTCCTGTTTGCGGTCCGTGCGCATGGAGTGAAGGAACGCAGCAAAGCTACCTGGCTCTACTAGACCGTTGGATACCCTCTGCTGTATGGCTTTCTGTAGCATTGCACAGTTCGCCATAGGAATACGACGTGGCTGTGATCTAGAAACTAGCTTAGCGTCCTGTTTAAGGCAAATGAGAGGAGCTTCAGATGGGATCTTTCCAATATTCTCAGTAAATAATTTGGGATCTGAACATTTAAGCATTAAGGTATTAAGTGTCAGGATATGCATTCAATGAACCCATGGCTTTATGTTAAGAGCCACCATAGCATTTCGCCTTAGCAGGCACGAGCTATTTTCAGATGCCACCTACACACCAATATCGGTTGCGACCGACTGTAGACTCAGTTTCTTCAACCGGTATAGCCACGGATGCACGCAGGAGTATCACTGTAAGCGTAAAACGTTGACGCAGTGGGATGTGATGGAATGTCATGTAAGTACTTGTCATAAAGGCTAGTTGGAATGATAGTTATTGGTGATGCAGAATCTAATTCCACAGCAACTGACACAGCGTTGGTGGAACCATGGAGCGTGATTGTACGAATCCCAAAGGGAGGAAGCATTGGCTCCATCCACAATGTTTATCGTTTGTCCGGCTGATAAATTTTCCAACTGATAAAATATTTTACGTTGCAGACGAAGAAGGAGACCCGTCGGATGGTTGTTCATCTGGTGTTACATGGCGGGAGCCATGACTCCGGGGAAAATTGCCTTGCTTAACACTGCTTTTGCAACGTACAGTAGGAGCCGGACACATCTGACAATCTGCTTTGGGTCGAGAACTCACATCTAAAGAACAAAGCAGTCAGTTACTGCGATGGCGTACAGTTCGAGTTCTGAAGCTTGCTGATGTGCAGTGTTCCTTATTGGTGAACAGACGTGTCTGGTAGATGGCAGTAGTTTTGAGCCTTACAACCTCAATGGCTCTACCGCAGGCAAACTTCGTGAGGCCATCCGAAAGTCGTGTTTCTCTTACACAACCACAATGATGACAGGTATCAGTTGTTGGATCAGCATAATCCCTTCTACTCTAGTCTTTGGTATGCTGGAATAACCACATGCTTTTACTGCACGGATCAAGTATGAAACAAAGTGTTTCACGGGCGCTGCATTCACTTATATCCAAAGGCAGCATTTGTAACGTACAACAAAAGCCCCTATGGCGGGAGCCCCATCATCCATCTAGTACATCTAAGATGTTTGTAACGGCGCCTACTTTTGTGGTTCCAGCGCATCAAAGTAACGCTGGTTATCATTTTCTCATAGGTGTGGCTTTCAAACTTGGGACCTACTTAAATTATCAACTGACGGTGTTGTAATAGTAATTGTTAAAGACGTTCCATTAAGCCCAATCGCTCACAGTAAGTTTGACACTTGCATCACAGCAGCATGCGTCCGGAGGTGAAAGTTGTTATGCCATTGCAGCAATTTGCTTCTGCGAAGCCACCGTTTTGCCCAATACGCCCACTAGGCCCTTTCAAGCAATGTGTTTAGACACTACGAACATAACCCACTAACGAAAACAGTACCAGAGTGGACACGCAGTGGCCATTGTATTTAAAATAACTGGGTCAGTTAAGCTACAGGCATAATGCCCTTGATATACCTGCATCGCTGACGCCCGTCCCAGCATTCGCAGGCTGCACTGCGTGCCGAGGCATACAGCATTTTACTTGTAGTGGGCGCTAAAACCTACCTTTATGGAATTCCGTAAAGATCGCATATAGGCGCCTAGTCCGAAAAAGTGTCATAATGAAGTTCGGGTGTGATTACCTCAGCGATTATTGCTCCTCGGTTGACGCGGCTGACCTATATCGCGACTACTTCCAGTTGCGTTATGTTACCCTTGAAAGTTTTGTGAAGAATTTGGGGTTTTCCATATGCCTATTTGCTGCTCTTTATACCTTAGAATTTATTTGACTGCGAAAAGGTGCAAATATATGCGTAATGGAAAGAAGCTGAAAGTGGTTGCTGTGTTGCCCCAGGACATTGCTTTTGGTATGTTCTCAAGATACCATAAGTATTTTCCTTGTAATTTACGGCTGCAATTATTAAGCCGCAACTCAGGCCCAAAGTTCGCTGAAATGTTTGCAGGGATTTATGGTGCAGCTTGCCGTCAGCAAAGCGTCCAAAATGTTTGTAGTATTAGGATACACTACTTCTGTAAGTTAGTAGGCTATGTCAGTAAATGCTTAATCGCATGTTATCAGCGGTTGAGCAGAAGGTGGTGTATGGTCCAAACAACGTTTTACAACTAAAGCATTGAATTTAGTCACGATGGAAGGATGCTCACCTAAAATGGCATATCCAGTTAGCTTCACCGTACTACAACTCATTGATCACGTCTTGCTCAGGAAATACGAGGCTTCTCAGAATAACCAGTACGTTTCTGAGCAAAATGAAAAGATTTACCTTGCCTTATTGGCCCGCATCGACGAGCTAGAGAACAGATCAATTGTTTAATCTGAGTGGTTGCTAGTTCAAGTGGGATATTTGGGGCAGTTCTTCTGGAAGGAAAGCCAACATAAATTTCCATCTTACACTAATATCGTAGCCAGGGTCACGGAACTGTCTTTGTTGCAGTAAAACATAATTTTTACTTTAGTTAAAGCATCCGTTCGATAATTTGTTTGAAGCCTTTGCTACTGTGATGCAAATCAATGGAAGCAAGGCGAATAAATATTGAACAAGCCATTTGGTAGGTAATTTTAGCTTGTAACCTGTGGAACAATAGGTATCGCTGGTTCCTTGGGTCAGTCGTTTCGGACACCGGTAAAAAGCACCGAAAGGTAACTTATGGCAACATTGAAAAGCTATCATTTGTGGTCAAAGTAAAGCTTTTTGTAGAGCGGTTCTTATGTACTAGTGACGAAAATAACCGCTAGGAAGCAATACAGACGAATTATTTTGAAGTGTGAACGCTGGCAGACGCTTTTATTATGCAGCTCTGTAACGAAGTGCAAGTAAATTAGTACTAACGCATAGCAAGTTGGCGCAGGTTTAACAGAGAAATCGAAAGTGAACCTTATGTGCCGCCAGTAAGCAAATGGAAGTTCGAAAGACCTTGTGGTCTTCTCTCGGTTGTCCCTCACATTCCCTTTTCTCAGAGGTCCGGAACTTCTTGGAGATCTGGAATTTGTCTGAGGAACAATTTCCGCCCAAGTCGGACGTAACCACCGACAAGGACTTACATGGAGCATGGTTGAACACCAAAAGGACCCAACTACAATCACCTCAACCTTTGTCCAGTAAAAAGAACTGGACAATTCTTCATACTCCCATACATTATACTTAAGAACAATCCAGACAGCAGAAACTTTAAACTTTTGCTCACATGGACACAAAACAAGACGACGATTCGCGATGTCCCCCCCCAAACGGCCTCAAAAAGCATGACGGCCCTGAGCAAACTACCTGTCCAACTAACAGAGGAAATTAGGAGCCCGTTGTCTGCGAATAACCGAATATGAAATCAATCGTCAGACGGCTTTGCCAATCATACATTAATGTACGAAATGCTTTACGACAGTGTTGCAGCACGTGGTGGGATTTTGTCTGGCAAGCCTTCCTCCTATAAAAAGCCACAAAGCTCTTCTTAAACCTACTGCGATGTGGCGGATGTGACTAGTCACTGAATAAAGTCACTGCCCACAACTACATACAGGCGAGTAGACTACATTCATATTTCAACTCTTCCCGACACATGAAAGAATATATTATTCTCCGTCTACATGCACCGTTTCATTGCACTTATAGTGCCTTGACCGTTTCAACTACACACGATTGAACCCAAAGTATCGTCGTGATACACAACTGCTTTTAAATCTTGATCACGCCTGATGTGGTGTGCCTCTATGAATTTGAGAATAGACCATTTATTTAGTTATATGAACAACTTGTTACTGTCACTGTTGTATTTACCATAAAATGTCTGTACATTTGCACATACCTGAGCAAGCCTCCACGGGCGTGTCTCGCATAGTCGAGAATAAAATATTTATTTATTTATTTATTTAAAGAAGTAGGGAATGAAGTGTCACGATATGCGGAAAGCTAACAGCTTCATGTTCGCTGCGGATTCATGGGATGCCTTTCGCTAACCTCCAAGTAAGTGGTAGGTAAAAATGTGATTGCACGCAACCATAGTCCAGACACTTGTTCTGGCCCTATGAAGAGAAATTTGTTTAGATCCAATGAGGTGAGTAGTAGCTTGGGAAGCAGTTCTTTTACAACAGAATAAAATCTCTTGCGTAGGAGCGAAAGCATTTCGAGGCAAGCAATACGTGAATTTCTCAGGTAAAGCTCAGCCTTTCAAAACAGCCTATATATAGGCCCTCCCGAATAGCAAGCGGTAGAATTAACAGAGTAGTAACCTATCCTACCAAGGAATTGGAACAGTGTCGCATGAGGATATGAGTCACGATCCTTAGGTAGAAATTAAGCCAAGATAATGGATGTCGTACGACGGTCCTCCGTGTACCGTTCAATGTCCATGATATCACGAAGCGACAAGCAAAGGACAAGGTTCTTCCGAAAAGCCTTCAAACATATATAAAAATGCACCAAGAGATTCAAGTTTGATCGCTTAACATTTGTGTGAAACTATTTATTATTTGCGTACTGGTGTTTTACGAATAAATTTAAGACAGTTGGTGAAAACTAGGGGTTCGCGGCCAGGTAAGGTATGGAAAAGTGGGTACATATAAGCACTATACCATGAAGTGCGTTTAGAGCGTTACAATGGGCACTTAGGCTGATGACACTACGCGCTTATTTTTCGATCTTCAGTGAGCAGACAGAAATCTGCAGCGATAGGTCAAGCGAGTCGCCTTTAGCTCAGGTGGTGGCGACTAGGCAGACAACTTAGCTTAGCTAAGGGAACGGATGGACATAAGCCGAATATGAGGAGTCTAGGATGAAAAGTATTTGCTTCTAAGCATTAATGAAAGGCGCTTGCCTATAGAGATAAGTCGATGACATTGGTGAGGCTGCTGACGCTTAAACTTCACGATTTCGACGAACTCATGGCAGTCCAAAAACAGGAGAGGCATCCACACGGACCTGGATAGAGGGGTTGATCTGTGACAAGTATTCCAGTTAACGTTGGAACAGGGGGAGTGTAGCTGTGGATAAAACAATTTGCCAAATAAATAAATAAAGGTTTATTATCTTGTGTGTAGGGGCATGCCAAACAGAGCATGATCAAAGTTGGACAAGCGATGACGGTTCGCTAAGTTCAGGACAGCTTACACGCAGTACTGGAATGGTAAATTCATCAGCTGAGAAGCAGCATAGCTAGTGCTGTGTTGCTTATGGAAGTACAAATATGATTAACGAGGGTACGTATGCATATGTAAGCGTATGCAGGTGAATTAGTGGTGTGTGATGCAGATGGCTTGCCAGTATTAGACAAGGGCATTGAACTTACGCCGTAGCGAGTCACATCCGCCACCGCGCAGTGTTGGTAGGCAGACAGCTAGGGCATTTTATGGAGAGGACGTTTGTCGAGCGGAAACCCACCACATCCTGAAACACTGTTCTTAATCCTATTCCGAGTCAAATATAACTGGAAAGACTGCATTCGGACTGGTATGGTTCGCAGCTATTCGCAACCATCTGCATCCAATAACTTTCGCTGGCTGATGGAGTGGTTCCGTCAGCATGCAACGTAGAAGGTTGAGCCTAGAGACATTGTCAAAGGTGTTGTGCATTAAATAACTAAATAAATAAATAGTTTATTCTCGAAAGCCACCGGACACACCGTTGCAGACATGATACAAATTTTACAGATAATAGTTCGCAGTAGGCACATTATAGTGCAAGCATAAATGGGAAGTACATATGAGGAAAACATCTAGTGTTACGTGGCACGTTTGCTTGCATGTGTATGTAGCATAGTGTGGCAGTTTGTAGGCTCTGAGTTTATTACGGCCGGTAAATGTAGGATATATGTCAGGTTGACCAGTAACCCACTGGATTTATGTGTCTGTATATATGCGTTTGTAGGTGTTAGTGGGTATTGTGCATAAAATTGTGGTGTGACTGGATTCGGGCGTTTATTTGCTGTGTTCGCCATTGCCTGCGAGGATCAATGGAACCCTACTAACTAGATGACTTTTGTGAATCGAGCATCCTAGGGAAGGGGAAGTGGCCGTGATTTCCTTTTGTGGCAAGTCACATCCGAGCCTTGCAATGTTGTTAAATGGATACCTGTAGCTTCTTACAGGGAGCACGCTAGCCAGGCGTAAACACACCTCTTCCTGGTACGCTGCTACCGAACTATTCGCTGGAACGGGATAAACCCGAAGCACACAGTGGACGCAGGTGGAGGTTGTTCGGCTAGTCAGACATTCCTAGGAATGGAGTGAGACAATTGCGCAGTTTGGGAAGGAATTTGAGGTAGGGCTGTGTTTTGTGTGTGCACGTTTCCATGTCCAGGCGGTCGACCAACGGGGAAGGTTGGGTTGCAATCAGGGCAAGAGGGAAAACCTTCGGTTGCCGCTTATTCCTAAAGGTCCTTGAAAAGAGAAGAAGGAAGGCGAAGCAATTCGGTCAACAATATGACTAACCTGATGTAAATACCTTAATAAAGATGATGAAAGGTTTAGTAGGTTGCCATGCTGATTGCGTTTATAAAGAAAAGCGTTTTGTAGCAGAAATATTATTTTGGGTTATATCTACTGCGAATTCGGCATTAGCTAACATTGTAGAAAGGAAACCGGAGACCAGGTGAATTTGTAATCTCAATAGATTGCAGTCAAAAACCACAGGATTCGGTTCTGATATGGGGAGAGGTAGAGATACTCCAGAGAATGGGATTGTCGAAGGACACGGGGCGAAGTGCAGTCAGCGGAAAGAGGAAAACCGAGGGGACTGGTGGTCGGCCGAACCTAGCGTTTTTACTTCACCGTAGCCTGGTAGCGGTTAGAAAACTGGAGCGGCGATACAGATAGGACTGGCTTGAGGCGGTGAGATGTGGTTGACTGTTTAATTTAACTAGTAACGGAAATGGGAAGAAGCAAGCAGATAAGTGTAGGTTTGAGATTCAAAATTTGTCGTTGAGGTTGAATGAGGTAGGGCATGAAAGATCGCAATGTATGCTGCAGAGCTGGGTAGGACTGGCGGTCAAAATTCGCCCAAGGCTGAAGTGCCTGACAGCGGTCAGAAGGAACGGCCACACACGGGTGATATTAAATCGCTCATTCAATAATGGTAAGCCTATGAACATATTATTGGTTAACCGCGTGAGTGGCGTACGTTCCTCCGGAAAGGCAAGCAGCAAGGACTGTAATTAATCGTGTGTCATATCCGCAACGCCACCGTGTTGGTAACTTGGCACTTATGGCTTCATGAGACGAACGCGTACCAGGCGGAAGCCCACCAAGTCTTGAAACACGATTGCCGAACCATTCGCTAGCACAGGATAAACTCGGACCACACAGCTAGCACAAAGTGGAGTTTGTTCGGCTAGTCAGCCTACTAACTTCCGCAGCGGGCTGAGCCGCTTGATATTTACTCTATCCTTTGTCGTCACAGAAAATGAGTTTAGCAAAAGAGAGCAGTGTTACCGCGCCGGTCATCATGTACATAATGTGGGCTGCGAGCAGTCGGGTGCAACGAGGTGGGTTGCTTTCCGTTGTCGTTTCCAAGTTTCCTTTAGCTCTTGGCAAATAAACGGTGCATCACCCGGTTCCAACCACGACGGATATGCTTTGAGACAAGTCCTGCTCTAGAAGAAACCTGCCCCCATACACAACATTTACGTAGTAGTATCCAACGGGTGTTCCAGGTACTACTTGGAAGCTGAATGTCATATGACGAGTGTGCTGCCAAATGCCAAAGTAGAAACATAAACTGTTGATTAGCAATACGTGGTTTAGTGCACCCCAGTGAACAAGATGATGTAACCTGCAACTAGGGATAGCAGCGCTAAACTTAACGATAATCTGAAAAACGTTTGGAAAAGATGCACGTTTTATAAAATCCTGTTAGAATGCCACGGTGTTGCGCAGCCAGGTGGTCAAAAGTCACAGTGTACGCTATGAATTAAAGAAAACAGGACCCGCGCCTTTAATAATGAAAGAAGAGTTTGCGGAAAAGAGAAATTGCTAACCTAGTGGTAGGTGTCTTTATTTCTTAATGTAATTCTTAAATAAAGCAGTAAGTATTTTACTATCCAACTCATCGAGGCGCACCGGATAAGGCACGAGAAACGTTTTTACAGACACAAGTGTCGCAACAGGCCTATGCCGTTTCATACCATGGGAATATGGCTGAAGCATTTGACATCTGCAGAAATAGAAAAATTACCGTGGTGGAAAAGTGGTTTGTGGTTTGTTTGTAGGTCGGGTCTGTTCCTGTCAGTTAGAGCTCAATCGTAAATTTCGTCTCCTTCCTCACACTGTGTGCTCTTGTCCTCAACTCTCATTACGCTAGCATGGCGTTGCCCTTGCGCGCCGTAACGCCATACTTTCATCACTGGCTCTTCCATTGCTTAGTCTTATCTAGACGTTAACACATCGCATGCTGGTAGCACCCGACTCTGCGCCTCGCAGTGCTACAGTTTCACTTATCCTCATGATCATATAAGATTTATTAGCCCTTTACTTTCTATACCTTTGTTAAGCACCGGCATTTGGGCTCCATCACAGGCCCTTTGCTTACTCAGGGTGCCTTAGCCCACACATCTTAGGACCGTTCACCTCTGCATCCTAGCGACTTGGTCTCGTTTTGTCTGATGCTAACTTGCCCTTAATTATTCAATAACTTTATGATGGCAACATGCCGCTCCGTTGGTTTTCCACCTATAGGTCTACGCTAAAACTTCGCTACCAACAGACAAGGTAGACACACTTGTTTCATGTTACCCAGCAATTTACTATTGCATTTTCAGCCGTTCTTTCACTACTAATTCGCCCAAGGTGTTCTACCTGTTCTATTCTCTTTGCCTACTTTCAGCATGCTCGTTGCAGCTCTGTACGCTCAATATTATTTTTCCTATAAGTAGGTAAACCGTTTAAGTATTAACACAAACATAAATTTACTGCATTAAAAGACCCACAACCTCAACAGCTATCTTTGGACAATATACTGCGGCTATATGCTGGCTCGTACTGCACTTACCATTGAAAGCTTAAATATTGCTTAGTTCTGCGTCCGTAGTTTGCCATCCCCAGCCTTCTCTGCGGCCTGCAAACGTCCATCAATCACATTCTACGGGTCCTGACAAATCGCCTTTTCGCCTGCATGGGTTGAAGTTACGCAAAGCTTACTAACTGGCGACGTAAATTTTGTTCATGGATCAAACACGTAACTGAAAGTTAATTAATAACCTGAGAAGGCCGTTGCGCAGCTCGACAATAATCGGCACCCAACACTTCCGTGACACAAGTCCAGTGTGGATAGCGGGACAGAAAGAAGTTACATACCGAGAACATGCGCCATCGGAACAATTACAACTGACTGGGTAGCACGCTCCATCCACCAATACTCCGACGTTCATTGAGTAGCACCTGCAATACATGATTTCACTGGCCATGCGCGCAAACAAATTCACATAATTCCACCGCGTTTTAAATCCATGATTCATCAGGGTTCACTATTCAAGGAATAAAACATTCATTTAGGTGCAGCAACACTGACGACCTCAAGCACAGGATGGACATTGCGGGTGTGACATACTTATTTCTAACCACTATGGGTCCCATCCACCATGCTACATTTGCACTGATTTGGTATCACTATCAACGTTATGCACGTCAGCTGGAGGTGAAAACACCTCAGGTGCAGTGCCGCAGTCCCTAAAGGAAAAGAAAAATAAATACAACAGCTGCACGCTAGCTGAGCTACCAGTAACGGATAGTCATGGTTCCGGTAAGCTACCAGCCGGTTACTAGACATAAAGAAATACTATTATGTTTCACGCCGCAAAATGACGTCGTAGGTGGATGGGGTGCCTAAGAGAAATGGGGAGGGATAAAGAAACCCACGGCTCCTTGCCATGTCAGCAAGTGTATCCAGCGAAACGTGTTCATGGTATTTTGGACCCCAACCAGGACGCCGTGACGCTCCAACCTGGGCCAGCTCAGAAGTGAGGGCCTTCATTCCTCCCGACCAAGTCATCGCTTGGCCACCCCTTCTCTTCTTCCATCCATATCCCGGTGAGTAAACAACGCACATCATGGAAGTCGGTGGGCTGGCATGCGCAATACGTGACCCAGCCGTGGCAGCCTGGTGCGTGAAATGACGGTGCTGTGCGGTTCAGTTTCTGTTCCTGCGCCGCAAACAAGGCGTCGAACACGCTCGTTACTCAGGCGGTGTTCACGCCAGATGTAAGACAAGCTGCGAATGCACCGATGGTCGAACGTTACTAGCCACTTTATGTCCGCTGATCTTAGGAGCCAGGTATCGCAACCGTACAGTAAGGCCGAACTTACCGATGCATTGTACACTCTCCCCATCTAGGTGAGAGTACTTTACCGAAGCCGCCATACGTGGCGGTTAGCAAAAGCACGAAGTGCTTTTGCTATACAGTTTGTGATCTCGTCTTCAATCCCAATTGCGCTGATATAACTTCCCAAGGATACGCAGTTCCGAACGACTTCTAGATGTGCCTCACCAATTACCAGCGCAAGAGGCGATCCATGCCAAACTTGGAGGAAAGATGTGCGTTTTGGTGGTGCAATGCAAAGCCCGAGGCAGAGGACAGCCAGTGCTAAGCTATCCAGTGCGCCTTGGCACGTCTGGAAGCTGTCACATATGAGAGCAATGTCGTCTGCATACCACAAGTCATGGTCGTTCTCCTGGGAGCAGCTTCACACGTTCCAAATCATGTCCTGTGACTGCAATCTACTAGCAAAGTTGAAGAGCAAAGAGGACAAGGGGCATCTTTGTCTTACACCACTGGAGGTATTGAAGTGTGGCGTCAGCTTACCGTAAGCCTTCCATCTGCCAGGGCTATGCGCGTATACCGCTCAGATAATATTTACATATTTATCGGGCATACCATTTCTGAGTAGGCAATTCCAAAGGAAGCAACGGTCAACCGAATCGAAGGCACCTTTGCTAGCCAGGAACACGACTACGGTGGGCCGCCTATATGTGCGAAGGTGCTCCAACGACTGACGCAAGATGAAATTGTGGTGGATGCAGCCACGACCCCGACGAATCCCGGCTTGCTCCATTCCAGAATCTGGCTGTTACGAGCGTCAGTCAGACGGTGAAGGATTATGGAGCGGGTACTTTGGATGCCATGGGGATCAGGCTGATTCCTCTACGGGTGCCGCATTCCGAACTCTAGCCTCCTTTGCGGATTGGAACAATAACGGAGCGGCTCCAGTCAGCAAGGACAACCCCCTGCTCCCACACTTTCACTAGTACCTCAGGTACATCATCAAGCAAAGCAGCGCCTCCGAATTTTATGAGGGCTGGATGAAAGCCATCTGATCCCGCGGCTTTGTTCAACTTCGGCAGCCCGATCCTACGTTTAACTTCTGAACAAAAGGGTGGCTCCAAACGGACAGCCACGGAGCATTGCCGTCACGGCAAGGCAAAGAATCGAACAAATCCGACCGATTGAAAGGCTTTTCAAAATGCTCAGCCTAACGCTCCAAATGTTTTGGGAAATCGTGTTTAGGCTGTCCCCTCTAGTCACGTTTACTTGTACTAACACCTGGTCTCCTGCTGCCCGTTCCTCGTAGCAGACGGAACACTTTACGATGGTTACCAAGAGCAGCGGCCACGTCCATCTCTGATGCTCCATGGGTCCACCAAGCATCGCGGTCTCTCTATAGGCTAGCACGGTGTCTTGCCCGGGGCTCTGCGCGTTTCATTGTGTTCGCTTCCAGCTGGGATATGCCGGCGAGCGTCGATAAGTTCCAGAGGCGGCGTTTAGACCCAAAATCAATGTTGGCTATTAGAATTACCACATCAGGATTTGCATTCCGTTAGTAAGGTATGGTGAATATGAGACTGGTGAGCTTCACTTGTTTTCAGTGAGCGCTTGATCCACTCGCGTATCAGCTACTTTGATAGGCAGTCAGCACAGCTGGCTTCGTCAGTTGGCTGGTGTTAATGCACTCACCGCGTCGTCGTGGGCGTCCACCAAAACACCTCCGCATGTCAGCACATACAAGTGCATGATCGGTGTACACGCTTGCGCTCCAAATCCAGCGGCGGTGGTGGATGCAGCCTCTCCAGCGGTACTTGATTGCAATGTAATCGATTCGCGTCTAAGGCTGGTGGGCTGCACGTCGACCTCCAGCGAGTGCTGTGTCGAAAGTTAGTGACCACAAGAAACAAGCCGGCACCTTCACACAAATGAAGTAGTCGCTCAACGTTATCATTACTGGAGCCTGCACCGTGCTGACCGCCCAGATGCAGTTTAACAGTGGACAACTATCTAACTTGTGCGTTCAGATCCCCTCCAGCACAACAGTCTCCGCGCTTCTTCCGTGGCGGCGGAGCTGAGTCAGTTGGCGGCAAAAGTCGTTCTTTACCGAAGCATCGCTACAATTTGTGAGTGCGTGGGCAGCGATGATGTGTAGACACATAGTAGTCCCGCGCGACTTCGAAGGCTTGAACAAGCCAGCCAAACGGACCCCACAATTCCGGCTACTGATTGGCATCCAACCAACTAGAGCAGCTTCAGCTCGGGCCTCAGGGCAATACCAACACCAGCTTAGCCAGTGCTCGAAGCTGCATTGTCAACGGGTAGTCGTAATGAGAAAACGCTGCTTGCGTCACCTGAAGGGGATCGCATAGTGAGCCGAGAGTTCGAGGCTTGCAGGCTGGTCTTTGATAAGCAGCAGAAATCGATCACGACTCCAATGTTTCGGCAAGTGCTAGCGGTTAACCGATCTGTAGTAATGTGCGGACACTGAGGCATGCCAATCTGAAGGAGGATCGAGGTCACAAAATGGACGCCGATGAATTGGAATGGACCGCTTGTTTTGACAGGGCTTGTCGACAGGATAGTACTGACGCCCCGGGTTCACGTATGAGTTGAGACTAGAAGATACCGGCCTAGTAAAGCGTGTCGAGGGAGGGTCAAGCATCGGGGATTGAAAACTGGGGGATAAAAGTGAAGTTGGAACGGGACGGTAAGAGTGAAAAAGCGTAAGAGGGTAATAAGAATACGGGAATGCTTGAGCAATAGCATTCAAACCCTCTTTACCCTGATCGATGCAGCAGATAGGGCACCGAAGATTATCCTCTGCAGTGGAAATAGCATCAGAAATTTGTTTTAAAGGTGATGCATTATACTGCGTTGGCAGGATACTGTCAGGTTGCCAAGGCCTAGACAGGAGAACGATAACAGCTCTCAACCATAGCTCTTGGTCCAGAAACCTGACGGCAAGGCAGCGGGTTTAGCGTTGGACTACTCGAAGTCTGTTTTAAGGAATAAAGAGTCACCCTTATTCCAACCCCCAACCTGGGGGACCAGAAGGCTGAGTTTGTCCGGCTTATAACCTTTGACCAACCTGGTATGAGTGACATTGAAGGTGCAAGACCATCACCCAGCATAGCCCAGTGGATCGCTGAGACACACAAGCCATCGCACTACAGTAAGGTCCAGCCTCATTTTGCTGGACTACACTGGCGTGCATTGTGCCGGACACCTCATACTTGCTACAACCTTGTAATCATGATTATCAAGGCATGCCACATGCCTATGCATATATATAAAACCAAAGCGTACAAAGTGAATTTATGCCGTCTTGCGCAGGTAGCTATGTATACCTTAGTGTAGGTTGCAATAGGCGGGAGAAACTATGGTGCGCTGAGACTGGTTGCGGCTAGTTCTTGACAGATGAGCTACCCACTGCAGCCACTGTTGAGCCATTGGCTCATGTACTGGACGCCTCCTCCTGGCGATTGCTGGATGGGAGTTGGGTTTCGCCCTTCTCCCTGCTAAAACCCAGGACACCAATCCCAAGGAGTCAGGAAAATGACCATGTACTTGACCTGCCGCCTTTCGGGTGTACATTTAATAGAAGGCTTTGGCTGAGGATCCGAGTCGTTCTGCTGTCAGGTGTGGGTTCCCTGCCGGTATCCTAGTCCACCCTCTTCAGAGGTTAGGAAGTGGTCGATGGCCCACTTCCCGTAAAATCTAACCGTGGGTTATAAGCTCACAGCTCGATGGGCATACAGCACGAGCGCCACGCACTGTCTCTGACGATGGGAGGACATCTCGGTTTGTTCAATGTTTTGCTACTGCCCGCCTCAAGCCAGGCAGCCCCTGGTTAAATTATTGCAAATCCGCCAAAACCCACCTTCGTCTGGCCGTGGTCGCAGGTGCGTATGCTACTACGATCGCAAAACATATATGAATCGTTCCAGTACATCCAAAGATGCTTGTGATGGCCGTTAATCGGATCCCAATCTGCTTCTGAAACCACATTTCCGAGCTGGATCTGCTCCGCACTGCCTTGTGTGGCAGTCTATCGAGCCGTGCCCTCCCGGGCCGGAGTACCTCAAGCAAACCTCCAACTCACCCACTGCCTTGTGGGTAAGGCTTTTGGGCCAAATGCTTCGTGTGTAGTCCCTCAAGCAAACCTCCGAAACGAAACGACCACCTCTCGTGCGATTGCCCACTAAGGCAATCGTTTGTCTGCGCGCAAAGCACTGCATAGGGTGTTGGAAGGTGCGCACACTACTGGGCCGGAACTCCCGTGTGCGCCCCGAGCGACGCACTGTACTGGGTGCGATGGAGCCTGCAAGGTTCACGTTCTACTGTGTGGGCAACGCCAATGCTATCACTACGTAATGATGGGGTCAGATTTGAAATATCCGATCGCCTCCATGGCCAGCTGGTAGGTGAAACCAACGGGCATCAGCGAGTGACTGATGTCTGTTCGTCTACGACTCGGAAGATGTAAGTGTGCCACTTTTATAAGCACGTGCGGTCTTACCATGTATTATCCCGATGACACGCCGTGATCAGTTCTACACTCCATTATCCTCTTTGATAAAGTCTGTGCCGAGGAGCGGCCGACTATTGCTGCTGGATGCTTACAATGCGCGCGTTGGGCGTGGTGCATCGGTGTGGACAGATGTTATCGGTCCGCATGGCATTGGTACAGTGAATGCGAACGGTGACAGGCTGATAACACTGTATGCCACTCACGGGCTGACGAGCACCAACACTCGGCTTGCAATGTCTGCGAGTGGTATAACAAATTGGACCCACCCATGGAGTTGTCACGCTCACCTGCTCGACTATGTCATCGTACGTCAGCGTGCTAGGCGTGAAGTGCGAACGACACTGTACTGCGTGAAGCTGTGTATTGCACTGATCACAAATTGGTGGGGACCAAACTGTACAAATATTTTCGTAAATCTACTTATTGCACTCCTGCCGTAAATTGGCGTAAATTTAACATTCTCTCCCTCGGTACTGTGGCAAAACATATTAAACTGGAAAAAGCGGTGGCTGCACACCTGTGTGATATGGACCGCATAACCACAGTGGGCGACTTGTGGCACCACATTCGCGACCAGGTGACAGCTGCTGCCGAGGAGAACATCGGCGTGCAAACTGTAGGCGGCCTGATTATTTTGATGAGAACAATGCGACGATTGGCGCATTGGTGTTAGAGAAGAATGCAGTATTTGCTGCACATGTGGCAGACTCCAGTGATTTTGGGAAAAATAGTCATTTACGCAGAGTTCGAAGGCCGCTGACCCGAGAGCTCCGTCGCATTAAAAATGCATGGTGGACGGAGAGGGAGAAGTAGATGGAATGCTTCGCCGAACGCCGCTAATCCAAGGAATTCTGTGTCTCCTTGAAGACGGTGTATGGACCGAGGTTGGAGCCACTGAGGACGCTAATCGACGGTAGTTCAGGCGCTACCCGCACACAGACTGCAGACATAATGCAGATCTGGCGGAAATACGTCGACTGTCTCTTGAACAACCGTTCAGATATTGAATGGCCTATATGGAACGGCCCCAAGCAGCGAGATGTAAAGCCGAGTCTGGCAGGCACACCGACACTGGATGAGACGCAGTGAGCATCTGCTCAGCTGAGAAACGGCAGGTGTGCTGGGACGGACGGGATCCCTGCTGCAGTATTTAAACACAGCGGACCCGTGTTGTTGACTGAGCTGATTCACTTGGAGCAACGCGTATGGATTGAGGAGGCGGTGCCTCCTGGGCTGAAGGATGCGCTTGCGCTACCACTGTACAAGTGCAAAGGAAGCAAGCGATATGACACGAATTATCGCGATATAAACTTGCAGAGTTATGTAGGCAAGATGTTTGCCCGTATCCTGCTCAACCGCCGCTTCAGTCAGGTTGTGGAACCTAACGTGGCGGGAAGGCAGTGTGGATTCTGCTCTGGTCGCAACACTATAGATATGGTGGTTGCGGCTCGACAGTTGCAGGAGAAGTGCAGAGAACGATGCAAGCCATTTACTCGCCTTTTGTTGCTTTCCTCTGGGCATTTGTTACGGCGAACCTCGGAGCATTTTGACTAGTGTTCGGTAAGTATTGTTGCCCGCGTAAGTTTGTAAGTTTAACTGAAAGTCTGCACCATGGTATGCGAGCGAGTGTGCAGCAGAGTGGACAGACCTCGGATGACTTTGCAGTCATCTATGTCATGAAGCAAGGCTGTGGCCGATTTTTTTCCGGTTTAATATATATCCTCATGCACCGATATCTTGTGCTTTTGTTACCGCTTGTGCTTACGGTGTTCGTGTGACACACGTTTTTGATGGTGGGTTGCTGAACATCCGTCATTTCGGTGCGAGAACTCTAGTCTTTGATAAAAAAATCCGTACGTTGCTGTTCGCTGACAACTGTGCGTTGTTTTCACACAGCGCGGAGGATTTGCAGCATGTGGCTAATGCTCTGGCTTTGACAGACGCCAACTTCGGACTCACCGTTAACACAAGCAAAACTGTCTGTCTCCTTCAGCATTCACCGGAGGTGCACTCTTCAATATTGCTGCTAAGCAGCATTGGTGCCGAAGTATTGGAAACCACCTCCCGCTTCTGTTGCCTTGGGAGTGTGATGTCGACTGATCCGCAGCTACACAGTGAGCGGCGTATCCGCGTGCCGAAGGCTGCGACGGCGTTCGGGAAGCTAGAGTACCGAGTGTGGAACAACCATGAATTTACCATTGGCCCGAAACTAATGGTGAACAAATCCATGGTGCTGACCGTTCTTCTATACGGCAGTGAAACGTGGACGATGTACCGGCGGGAAGTGCGATGTCTCGAGCGGTTCCATCAGCAGTGTTTGTGACGGAATTTTGCGCATCGTCTGGGGAGACAGAGTTGCTGACACGGACGTGTTGCGCAGAAGTGGAATGTATACAGTGGACTGCATCCTCTTACTGAGACAGCTGAGTGTGTTCGGCCATGTGTGCCGTATGGATTCGACGCGGATACCGAAAAAACTATTATATAGTCAGCTGAGTATTAAGAAATGGCGTATGGGGAGACAAAATTTAGGTTTCCAGGACATGATCAAATGAAGACTCAAAAGCTTTAATCTTGATTTCAGATCATGGGAATCCAAGGCGGCTGATCAGCATGCATGGCGCGAGCTAAGCACGAAGGCGGGTTCCGAAGTGCGGAAAATATACCTCATACACGCAGGAGCAAGAAGCGGCAAGTGCGGAAGCGGCAAGTGCGAAAGCGGCAAGCACCGACAGGTTGTACTACATCGACCTCGAGCGCATGGTGCTGTAGAACATGCGGTGGCGAGTGCCCGAGTCAGGCAGGCCTAGTGAGCCTTGGGCGAGGCCAAACGCGACCACTACCGAAGCGACGACGGGTCCTGCAGCGAACGTATGCAGAACAGGCGGAGCGTTTGTAGGTACGCTGCATTCGATTTACGAACCGCGTCCTTGCGTGCTGTCTCTTTGTTTCAGTTGGTGGGTTTCCAATTTTTTCCTAGTGCATTACTTTCACATAGAAATGCCTTCCTGTACTCTCCTATATAAACGTGCTCACGTCGCTTAAGCCAATTGTAATGAAGTTCGATAACATTTTCATGTTTGTGGCATTTTCGTACACTATACTTTCTGACCTCGTGAAGTTATCTCGGATTCGTTTTTAGGCAACTTATTTCATCTACTCATTAAGTTAAGATTTATTTCACTGTTTCCTTATGCGTTACGCGATTAAATAGTGTTATCATTCACACAAGTGATTGACTGTTGCTTGCTGTCACCGGTTTGGCTGCGCTTGATATGCACGTTGACAAGGTGCCTACCTATCTACTACCCACGACCTCTTCTACACTGGATCTAGGATTTGGTTGGTCGTTGGCAGAGGGGATGGTGTGCACGTTCTTTGTGGCCGTGTCAGGATCAAATAGTGGTTCCGTGCGCCCAGTGCGGTGCGGACTACGGTCCAGCCACCGTCTTGGGTGCGCCTGATTTCCCAAATTCAGCGTGCTTGTGTTTGCCTGTGAAGGAGTGTGGGCCGGCTCCATTGATGAAACGTGGCTCCTATCCACATGCATCCCGGTCTTATTCCTTCGGGTTTACACTGGATATGAGTGTGTGGATTGAGCTATGGGTGGTGCAGGGCAATCCATCCATGGTCCCTCTGTAGGCCTGGGCGTCCTGTGGCTGGCCCCAGTGACAAGCAAATCCGAAACCGGATGCCGCGAACTGTGGGACAATAATATGGTAAGTTGTCTCTGGCCAACGTGGGTAGGCTTGCCTTGGCAGCTTTATACACCGATTGTACGGTCTCAAATCTGAGCGGTTTTCAACATTGGAGGCGTGTAGCCCTAATCCCTCAGATGGTAGGTTGCACGACTGGCCTTCGGATAAGATACAAATAGCAAAAGACGAAACCTGCGGTTCTTCTCGTACTAAACATGCCTACAATGGCTCCAGCCAGTTTGAACTGCATGTTTTCGTTGTACGCATTCGTAGAGGTAAACTAACCTAGCTAACGCCTGTCTAAACCTCACCCGTTAGGTACCAGTGCTCAAGGTGGCAATGCAGCGGAAGAGTGGGAATAAGTCAAGGAGTGATACAGGTCAATGTACACAAATCAGGGGTGTCCCAATGTTTCGCAACGTGGGTCCAAATATGTTAGTTACAAATATGGAGGGCCATGCTCTGTCTTGACGTCCTTATTTTTCGTAGTCTATTTATTATCACCTGTAAGGAAACAGCCAAGATTGATATTGTTATTTCACTATAAGGCCGCGGGCCCGTTGAACTTTTAACGAGGGACGCATTTAGCCCGCGGGCTGGACGTAGCACACTCATTTTCTAAGCGTATGAGGGCGACGCCCAGCGGCTCCTATAAAAGGTAATCGCGCGTGCTATGATGTGAGGACTAGGATAGACTGCGCAATATGTACGGATGCGTTGGAGTTTGAAACCTTATGTACTAGTTGTGTAGAACAAATGGGGTGAGTAAATTGTAGTTGAGCATCGTGATACACGGTTAAATCGCAGAGGTGCGCAGAGAATAAGGACGTTTTAAATCGTTTGGGCATTACCGACAAACCAAATAGCCTAGTAAAATGAGTGATAAGGAGGCCTAGAAGCCAGTACGTAGCAATGCTAGTAATAAGTTAAGGCAAGTAGCCGGTACTTGATAATAAGGAGAAATAACGGTAAACAGCAACGATACGCGGAGAACAGCTTTGTTCGGCGGGACAAAAATAGAGCTAAGAAAGGTTGTTTAACAAAGAGCGGCGGAATTGGAGAAGGCGAACCTACATTTAACATTTTGTAGAGGTCACTGCATATTTAAGTAAGGCGCAACGGCGCGCAGGCAATTGCGTCTCACTAGCCTGTTAGGTGCAGGTTACGGTACCAGTGATCGCAGTAGTAAACGCTGACTTAAGATTCTACCAAAGCCAGAGTAAGCTTACGTGTCGCAAGCCAAGACACGCGTAGAGTGCTTCGGAACTCGAAAATAAAGAATTAAGGCCGTTTCTGTTGGAGCGCGGGGTACTTCGCATGTGCGGCAGGTTGTTAAATCTCATTTGCATGCTTGTT
>OX104065.1:81787745-81849814 GCA_944474145.2 Dicrocoelium dendriticum | reverse complement strand
CAAGGCAGCGGGTTTAGCGTTGGACTACTCGAAGTCTGTTTTAAGGAATAAAGAGTCACCCTTATTCCAACCCCCAACCTGGGGGACCAGAAGGCTGAGTTTGTCCGGCTTATAACCTTTGACCAACCTGGTATGAGTGACATTGAAGGTGCAAGACCATCACCCAGCATAGCCCAGTGGATCGCTGAGACACACAAGCCATCGCACTACAGTAAGGTCCAGCCTCATTTTGCTGGACTACACTGGCGTGCATTGTGCCGGACACCTCATACTTGCTACAACCTTGTAATCATGATTATCAAGGCATGCCACATGCCTATGCATATATATAAAACCAAAGCGTACAAAGTGAATTTATGCCGTCTTGCGCAGGTAGCTATGTATACCTTAGTGTAGGTTGCAATAGGCGGGAGAAACTATGGTGCGCTGAGACTGGTTGCGGCTAGTTCTTGACAGATGAGCTACCCACTGCAGCCACTGTTGAGCCATTGGCTCATGTACTGGACGCCTCCTCCTGGCGATTGCTGGATGGGAGTTGGGTTTCGCCCTTCTCCCTGCTAAAATCCAGGACACCAATCCCAAGGAGTCAGTAAAATGACCATGTACTTGACCTGCCGCCTTTCGGGTGTACATTTAATAGAAGGCTTTGGCTGAGGATCCGAGTCGTTCTGCTGTCAGGTGTGGGTTCCCTGCCGGTATCCTAGTCCACCCTCTTCAGAGGTTAGGAAGTGGTCGATGGCTCACTTCCCGTAAAATCTAACCGTGGGTTATAAGCTCACAGCTCGATGGGCGTACAGCACGAGCGCCACGCACTGTCTCTGACGATGGGAGGACATCTCGGTTTGTTCAATGTTTTGCTACTGCCCGCCTCAAGCCAGGCAGCCCCTGGTTAAATTATTGCAAATCCGCTAAAACCCACCTTCGTCTGGCCGTGGTCGCAGATGCGTATGCTACTACGATCGCAAAACATATATGAATCGTTCCAGTACATCCAAAGATGCTTGTGATGGCCGTTAATCGGATCCCAATCTGCTTCTGAAACCACATTTCCGAGCTGGATCTGCTCCGCACTGCCTTGTGAGTCAGTCTATCGAGCCGTGCCCTCCCGGCGGAGTACCTCAAGCAAACCTCCAAATCACCCACTGCCTTGTGGGTAAGGCTTTTGGGCCAAATGCTTCGTGTGTAGTCCCTCAAGCAAACCTCCGAAACGAAACGACCACCTCTCGTGCGATTGCCCACTAAGGCAATCGTATGTCTGCGCGCAAAGCACTGCATAGGGTGTTGGAAGGTGCGCACACTACTGGGCCGGAACTCCCGTGTGCGCCCCGAGCGACGCACTGTACTGGGTGCGATGGAGCCTGCAAGGTACACGTTCTACTGTGTGGGCAACGCCAATGCTATCACTACGTAATGATGGGGTCAGATTTGAAATATCCGATCGCCTCCATGGCCAGCTGGTAGGTGAACCAACGGGCATCAGCGAGTGACTGATGTCTGTTCGTCTACGACTCGGAAGATGTAAGTGTGCCACTTTTATAAGCACGTGCGGTCTTACCATGTATTATCCCGATGACACGCGTGATCAGTTCTACACTCCATTATCCTCTGTGATAAAGTCTGTGCCGAGGAGCGGCCGACTATTTCTGCTGGATGCTTACAATGCGCGCGTTGGGCGTGGTGCATCGGTGTGGACAGATGTTATCGGTCCGCATGGCATTGGTACAGCGAATGCGAACGGTAACAGGCTGATAACACTGTATGCCACTCACGGGCTGACGAGCACCAACACTCGGCTTGCAATGTCTGCGAGTGGTATAACAACTTGGACCCACCCATGGAGTTGTCACGCTCACCTGCTCGACTATGTCATCGTACGTCAGCGTGCTAGGCGTGAAGTGCGAACGACACTGTACTGCGTGAAGCTGTGTATTGCACTGATCACAAATTGGTGGGGACCAAACTGTACATATATTTTCGTAAATCTACTTATTGCACTCCTGCCGTAAATTGGCGTAAATATAACATTCTCTCCCTCGGTACTGTGGCAAAACATATTAAACTGGAAAAAGCGGTGGCTGCACACCTGTGTGATATGGACCGCATAACCACAGTGGGCGACTTGTGGCACCACATTCGCGACCAGGTGACAGCTGCTGCCGAGGAGAACATCGGCGTGCAAACTGTAGGCGGCCTGGTTAGTTTGCTAAGAACAATGCGACGATTGGCGCATTAACGTTAGAGAATAATGCAGTATTTGCTGCACATGTGGCAGGCTCCGGTGATTTGGGGAAAAGTATTTATTTACGCAGGGTTCAAAGGCGGCTGGCCCGAGAGCTCCGTCGTATTAAAAATGCAGGGTGGACGGAGAGGGAGAAGTAGATGGAATGCTTCGCCGAACGCCGCTAATCCAAGGAATTCTGTGACTCCTTGAAGACGGTGTATGGACCGAGGTTGGAGCCGCTGAGGACGCTAATCGACGGTAGTTCAGGCGCTACCCGCACGCAGACTGCAGACATAATGCAGATCTGGCGGAAATACGTCGACTGTCTCTTGAACAACCGTTCAGATATTAAATGGCCTATATGGAACGGCCCCAAGCAGCGAGATGTAAAGCCGAGTCTGGCAGGCAAACCGACACTGGATGAGACGCAGTGAGCATCTGCTCAGCTGAGAAACGGCAGGTGTGCTGGGACGGACGGGATCCCTGCTGCGGTATTTAAACACAGCGGACCCGTGTTGTTGACTGAGCTGATTCACTTGGAGCAACGCGTATGGATTGAGGAGGCGGTGCCTCCTGGGCTGAAGGATGCGCTTGCGCTAACACTGTACAAGTGCAAAGGAAGCAAGCGATATGACACGAATTATCGCGATATAAACTTGCAGAGTTATGTAGGCAAGATGTTTGCCCGTATCCTGCTCAACCGCCGCTTCAGTCAGGTTGTGGAACCTAACGTGGCGGAAAGGCAGTGTGGATTCTGCTCTGGTCGCAACACTATAGATATGGTGGTTGCGGCTCGACAGTTGCAGGAGAAGTGCAGAGAACGATGCAAGCCATTTACTCGCCTTTTGTTGCTTTCCTCTGGGCATTTGTTACGGCGAACCGCGGAACCTTTTGACTAGTGTTCGGTAAGTATTGTTGCCCGCGTAAGTTTGTAAGTTTAACTGAAAGTCTGCACCATGGTATGCGAGCGAGTGTGCAGCAGAGTGGAGAGACCTCGGATGATGTTGCAGTCATCTATGTCATGAAGCAAGGCTGTGGCCGACCGGTTTAATATATATCCTCGTGCACCGATATCTTGTGCTTTTGTTACCGCTTGTGCTTACGGTGTTCGTGTGACACACGTTTTTGATGGTGGGTTGCTGAACATCCGTCATTTCGGTGCGAGAACTCTAGTCTGATAAAACAATCCGTACGTTGCTGTTCGCTGACAACTGTGCGTTGTTTTCGCACAGCGCGGAGGATTTGCAGCATGTGGCTAATGCTCTGGCTTTGACAGACGCCAACTTCGGACTCATCGTTAACACAAGCAAAACTGTCTGTTTCCTTCAGCATTCACCGGAGGTGCACTCTTCAATATTGCTGCTAAGCAGCATTGGTGCCGCAGTATTGGAAACCACCTCCCGCTTCTGTTGCCTTGGGAGTGTGATGTCGACTGATCCGCAGCTACACAGTGAGCGGCGTATCCGCGTGCCGAAGGCTGCGACGGCATTCGGGAAGCTAGAGTACCGAGTGTGGAACAACCATGAATTTACCATTGGCCCGAAACTAATGGTGAACAAATCCATGGTGCTGACCGTTCTTCTATACGGCAGTGAAACGTGGACGATGTACCGGCGGGAAGTGCGATATCTCAAGCGGTTCCATCAGCAGTGTTTGTGACGAAGTTTGCGCATCGTCTGGGGAGACAGAGTTGCTGACACGGACGTGTTGCGCAGAAGTGGAATGTATACAGTGGACTGCATCCTCTTACTGAGACATCCGAGTTTGTTCGGTCATGTGTGCCGTATGGATTCGACGCGGATACCGAAAAAACTATTATATAGTCAGCTGAGTATTAAGAAATGGCGTTTGGGGAGACAAAATTTAGGTTTCCAGGACATGATCAAATTAAGACTCAAAAGTTTTAATCTTGATTTCAGATCATGGGAATCCAAGGCGGCTGATCAGCATGCATGGCGCGGGCTAAGCACGAAGGCGGGTTCCGAAGTGCGGAAAAAATACCTCATACACGCAGGGAAGAAGCGGCAAGTGCGGAAGCGGCAAGTGCGAAAGCGGCAAGCACCGACAGGTTGTACTACATCGACCTCGAGCGCATGGTGCTGTAGAACATGCGGTGGCGAGTGCCCGAGTCAGGCAGGCCTAGTGAGCCTTGGGCGAGGCCAAACGCGACCACTACCGAAGCGACGACGGGTCCTGCAGCGAACGTATGCAGAACAGGCGGAGCGTTTGTAGGTACGCTGCATTCGATTTACGAACCGCGTCCTTGCGTGCTGTCTCTTTGTTTCAGTTGGTGGGTTTCCAATTTTTTCCTAGTGCATTACTTTCACATAGAAATGCCTTCCTGTACCCTCATATATAAACGTGCTCACGTCGCTTAAGCCAATTGTAATGAAGTTCGATAACATTTTCATGTTTGTGGCATTTTCGTACACTATACTTTCTGACCTCGTGAACTTATCTCTGATTCGTTTTTAGGCAACTTATTTCATCTACTCATTAAGTTAAGATTTATTTCACTGTTTCCTTATGCGTTACGCGATTAAATAGTGTTATCATTCACACAAGTGATTGACTGTTGCTTGCTGTCACCGGTTTGGCTGCGCTTGATATACGCGTTGACAAGATGCCTACCTATCTACTACCCACGACCTCTTCTACACTGGATCTAGGATTTGGTTGGTCGTTGGCAGAGGGGATGGTGTGCACGTTCTTTGTGGCCGTGTCAGGATCAAATAGTGGTTCCGTGCGCCCAGTGCAGTGCGGACTACGGTCCAGCCACCGTCTTGTGTGCGACCGATTCCACAAATTCAGCTTGCTTGTGTTTGCCTGTGAAGGAGTGCGGGCCGGCTCCATTGATGAAACGTGGCTCCTATCCACATGCCTCCCTGTCTTATTCCTCCGGGGTTACTCTGGATATGAGTGTGTGGATTGAGCTATGGGTGGTGCAGGGCAATCCATCCATGTCCCTCTGTAGCCTTGGGCGTCCTGTGGCTGGCCCCAGTGACAAGCAAATCCGAAACCGGATGCCGCGAACTATGGGACAATAATATGGTAAGTTGTCTCTGGCCAACGTGGGCAGGCTTGCCTTGGCAGCTTTATACACCGATTGTACGGTCTCAAATCTGAGCGGTTTCCAACATTGGAGGCGTGTAGCCCTAATCCCTCAGATGGTAGGTTGCACGACTGGCCTTCGGATAAGATACAAATAGCAAAAGACGAAACCTGCGGTTCTTCTCGTACTAAACATGCCTACAATGGCTCCAGCCAGTTTGAACTGCATGTTTTCGTTGTACGCATTCGTAGAGGTAAACTAACCTAGCTAACGCCTGTCTAAACCTCACCCGATAGGTACCAGTGCTCAAGGTGGCAATGCAGCGGAAGAGTGGGAATAAGTCAAGGAGTGACACAGGTCAATGTACACAAATCAGGGGTGTCCCAATGTTTCACAACGTGGGTCCAAATATGTTAGTTACAAATATGGAGGGCCATGCTCTGTCTTGACGTCCTTATTTTTCGTAGTCTATTTATTATCACCTGTAAGGAAACAGCCAAGATTGATATTGTTATTTCACTATAAGGCCGCGGGCCCGTTGAACTTTTATCGAGGGACGCATTTAGCCCGCGGGCTGGACGCTGCACACTCATTTTCTAAGCGTGTGAGGGCGACGACCAGCGGCTCCTATAAAAGGTAATCGCGCGTGCTATGATGTGAGGACTAGGACAGACTGCGCAATGTGTACGGATGCGTTGTAGTTTGAAACCTTATGTACTAGTAGTGTAGAACAAATGGGGTGAGTAAATTGTAGTTGAGCATCGTGATACACGGTTAAATCGCAGAGGTGCGCAGAGAATAAGGACGTTTTAAATCGTTTGGGCGTTACCGACAAACCAAATAGCCTAGTAAAATGAGTGATAAGGAGGCCTAGAAGCCAGTACGTAGCAATGCTAGTAATAAGTTAAGGCAAGTAGCCGGTACTTGATAATAAGGAGAAATAACGGTAAACAGCAACGATACGCGGAGAATAGCTTTGTTCGGCGGGACCAAAATAGAGCTATAAAGGTTGTTTAACAAAGGGCGGCGGGATTGGAGAAGGCGAACCTACATTTAACATTTTGTAGAGGTCACTGCATATTTAAGTAAGGCGCAACGGCGCGCAGGCAATTGCGTCTCACTAGCCTGTTAGGTGCAGGTTACGGCACCATTGATCGTAGTAGTAAACGCTGAATTAAGATTCTACCAAAGCCAGAGTAAGCTTACGTGTCGCAAGCCAAGACACGCGTAGAGTTCTTCGGAACTCGAAAATAAAGAATTAAGGCCGTTTCTGTTGGAGCGCGGGGTACTTCTCATGTGCGGCAGGTTGTTAAATCTCATTTGCATGCTTGTTGCAGTGTGGTGAGGTAAACTAAAGTAGAAAATTGCTGTGATAAGGCTAAACTGTAGAAAATTGCCATTGCCGCAAGCTTTACTTTAAGTAAGCGCTATTTGTAGATTAAGACACTGGGGACTAAACCGCGACGTTATGCGGATCAACTGCGTTACCCTTACTGGCTGGTAGTGAGCTAAGAAAGGAGCATTATGAAAAGAGGGCAGACTGCCATAGTATAAGCATGAATTTAAGGTACGGGAGAGACCAGAGCATGGGCCTAAAATGCAGCGCAGCGCAGATGGTGTAGGCTGCCTTGCATGCGAGGGAAACATGTCAGATTAAACTGAGCCAAATACAGTGAGTGCTAGAGCTGGACTCCTGCATAGGAAGATATTCGAATGTATTGTGGCAAGCACGTGACAATTGTACATCAAGCTGCATGAGGCTAAAGAGCATCCGCAGCTGCAATAGAACGAAGGCAACGGTTGCAACCAGGCACGGAATAAATACAGAACCGGTTGGATGAAGTAAGGCTTGGGTTTCAAGGGTAATACGGGAACTGTAGGCACTGTCGCCAACGCTTCAAAAACATTGGAGTAAGAGGGACATGGTAGTGGACTAAGGAGCATACAGCAGATAAAATTTGCGACCTTAGTAGTACGCTCGACGACCACAGGCACTTCAATATCCGGTGCTCTCGATGATGGTTAGGAAGTTTAGTCAGGACAGAGAATAGGTCATCTGAGTTTTGAGTGGCTGATGCTTTAGATTAAATAAATAGATAGATATTTTAGTCTCGAGTACGCGATCACGCCCATGGTCAGGTAGGTGCAATTGTGCAGATACTTTGTGACAATTGCAACAGCTACAGTAGATAGCTGTTCAAACGTTCACGGCAGGAATGGCACAATGTTGGGTATGTGAAATGTGAGCTAAGCTGTCGTGAGATCGGGACCCGTTTGTGAGGACATATGCAGTCTACCATATATTGTAGTCAGCCATCAGTCAACGATAGAGCAAGAATCTTAAATGATCAATTAAACAATAATTAAAGTGCAAGGCCGTGCGTGGTGTGACGATATGCGGCATTTGTGTGTACCTACTGCCAAGAACGACGGTACTCTCATAGAAAGAAAAGAGACGACAATAATGCATGCAATTCTAGAGAGAAGAGCCGACGGTATACAACTAAATAAATAAACATTTTATCCTCGAATTCAGCGAGCATAGCAACTCAGATATGATCAAAATTTACTAGCAATTCTGTGGCGCTAGCAATACTTTACAATGCATGTAACTGGATGGGACCAAAATTTGTACAAGTTGCAACAACCGTCGAAGCACTCCTGAGGAGCGAAGCCATTAGTAGTGCCGATAAAAGTGTTCCAAATATGCATAGCGTACATAATAAAGCAAGGTATGTAGAGTGGGGTCAGTATAAGTGGATTAAAATTATCTATGTTGTGCTTGTCCTCAAAATGTTGAAAAATGATTGATCGTTATTCCTGCATGTAACATTGGGCAGGGACTTTATTAAGTGGGGAGTTACATCCGCCACGTCACATTGTTGACAAACGGACTTAGGTGGCCTTTTATAGGATGAACGCTTGCAAGGCGATAATCTACGACGTCCTGGCACACTGTCATCGATTGCTTTGAACGGCCATGTACAACTACCATAGCTTCTTATAAAGCATTTTCCATTCAGGTATTCGCAGTCGAATGACTTCTCTGTTGGTTATACAGATGGCGTAGTCAGAGTCCAACATGGACCTTTAGGTCAGTCGAGGAGAAGTATGATTTTTCATGTATGTGGAATTTCCAATGTACGGGTCTCACCTTCTCTGCATATGTATATTTTTTGGGATGTGCAGAAGTCTTATCCAGCTATTCCCACTAAACATCGGTGGTTGTGGTGTTGGGTGCAGGTGGTCGGGTTTGAAGTGGCCATGGTTCAAGCAACTCCTTGTTGGTTATTTCGTCCCATCTCAGACTGAGGCTGTTGCGCAGCACCATCCCAGAGCCTAAAATGGTCAGGAGTTCACAGAAATGGGAAAGAAGTAGAAGTGCCAGTGTAACGGAGGAAGCAGGTATGGTGAAATGTGATGCAGGTTGACATGCCGTTGTGACCATGTGAGCGGTGACTTTATTCAGTGGAGTGTTGGCAGAAGCTAGTTGGGAAGGAAAGATCCGATGATAAGAAATTTGTACCGACAAATTCATACGGTCGTATACAATTCGTTGTCTAGCATAAAAATAAATAGTAGAGCGATATGCAAACTGATGACGTTGCCGAGTGCTGTTAGTTGCATAAGCTGATCCCTGCGTGCTCAGATCACTGCATCAGTGAGTTCGGAATCAACTACCTTTGTCATAAAGCACATATAACGTTTGTTCCCACGAACGCAGGGCCTGTTGCAGGTTTTCCATTGTCTGCGTGGTCGCCATACATTCTCCTCTGAGTGAAGATGCATCATTCCAATATACAAAGCAGTTAAGCGATAGGATTTTGCCAAATGCCGACCTATTACTCCTCTTCTTGCTTTATCAAAGTTGAGGTACCGATGATCGCAGGAGAACCAACACTACATCCAGTCCGTGCACAAAGAATTCCTAAGGCTCATCACCTTTTCAGATGCAGATGATTTTGCCTCGCAATTTGCTGCTTAGTGGGAATTTATGGATCAGATGGGCTGATGAAGAAGTCCCCATCGAGCTGAGTTACTTGGATGTTACTAAAGCACTTGACAAGGTCCGCCAGTTTGTTCACCCTTACTTCCACCACTAGCGGCAGTGTCCTTCGTTAGGCTTGTATTTTGTCATCCATAGAGTAACAACGACTGAGTGTATACCACTTGCATGCCTGCAGATATAACGAGCCTTATATTGGCTTATCTTTAGCTTCGCTATTTTCTGATCTCCTAACAGTTATGTATCCCAATCCTGCTCTGGTTTTCCGTCGCATCCTGCTACACTGTCTGTATAGATTAATGACTGGAATGCTTAGTGAATGAGGCCTTAGGTGTCCCCGTACTCTCCCTACTAGTGCCAATATCCCCTGTTCAGTTGCTTTCCGTCCACTTGTTTAGAAACAAGGACTGTACTTGAATCGCTGCACTACGGCATAAGTACAGCCTATTAGGGGCCTGCGCTTGTACTTCAGCTTCCGGCTTCTTGGTAGATTGCGTTAATTGGCTTTTCTGCTGGTTTGAGTTATTCTATGTCACCGTAGGTGGTTGCGAAGAACCAAAGGGCTGAAAAGATGGCACGGTGCTGACCCCGTTACCAAATTCCTTAAAACAAATGTTCCACGTTAGCTAGATACCTTGTCCTGCTGGGTAGCTACAACGACTGTGCATGTTTCGGCACCCATACACGCATACTAATCCTGCTATTAGTCTATCCTTATACTCTGCAGCTGATATCATGACATTTATGATGCCTACTCAATAGCTGATTCGCTGATTCATTACCTGACACTGCAAGTATTCTGTAAGTGCTCGAAAACCTAATACTTGATGTATTGCTGGTTTCCGTTATTCTCTTTAGTGGCACTACAATTACTTGTACGTCCTGCTTTCGCTCTTTTGATTAGCCACCGTGGCTCGTTGTAAACTACTCACCATTCTGCATGTATCCAGGGTCTGCCATGTCGCCTTCATTTTAATCTTCACTTCTGGTTGCTTAGTAGTTATGGGTTACGGTCCTGCCTGTAGTGCCTAGGAGGCTAGAGTTTGTTAGCTACATTTATACCAACGTTCTCTAATTACGTTATTTATCTTTAAATGTACCTTACATTTGCTACCTTTTGAGACTAGCGCGTTGTATTGGCTATTTCCTTGCTCAAGCAAAAGCCATTAGGGTTACTCAGCTTTTATGCGCCCCGCGGCCATGGTCGTGAGTTACATCCTTTTCGTACTCGCCATTGGTACAGATATTCTTAACCACCCTATATTACCTACACACGGTCATCGCCTATACACACCGAAAGTGTGTTTCAGTGATAATTTCCACCTAGCTATCTTCGAGTTGTACTTCAATGAATATATTGTCCCAAATAAGCGTGTGCGCAAACATTATATAGGTCAGGCAGACTGCTTCATCTGAGTACTTTCTAAAATGGTTTGATCACTCCAACCTTCTTCTTTTGCGTGTGGATGCAAAAGTTTACTATTTTCTCCCACCGCTAATTTTTTCGGACCTGAAACTAGGGGCTGCACAAACTAACCTGATCGACGGCATCTGGGGAGTGCTTTAAAACACCGCCGGTGCAAATGAAGAAGGCCACAATACCTACAACTTGGGCAGCTTTGGCGTTTAGAAGCATGCCCCTGGCCTACACTTTCGGTGATCCGAACTATTGGGTTCGATTTTGCCTATATCCAGTGAATCATTATCATAAACAAAGATGAGCAGTACCTTCAGTCAAAAGACGTCCCTTAAATTCCGGATGACCACACATGGATCGGTATACCTTGTGGAACCTTAAATCTTTGAAAATTACCCAGGCTTCATTTGGCGCTTATCAATGCCTCTAGCCATTTAGGCTGGACTTAGACAGGACGTTCCATTATTTGCTTTCCTTGAATAGCCACTAAATTGCTTTTTACAAAGTTTCCAGATTACTAGGTTTTGCCGCCGCATATACACCAGATTCGTTTCGACAATGAGAGGATTGTGGCAGCACACCGTGACGCCCAAGGCGATTGCCCATAAGCTTCGACAATTGCAGCATACCTAATCCCCAAAGCAAACCGTGGAAAGTTCGTGCTTTAACAGGTCATCTACTGCGGCCATTTAAAGGCCCTCCTCCAGCTATTAAATATTGGGGAAACTATGACTGCAAATAGTAGCTTCTGCTTAACGGATTACCATATCGCTTGGCACGGCTAAACCGAAGGGAGTAAGAAGGTGACCAATCATATTTTCTGCCACTACCTTAGTGTCCACTTTAGGGATAAGATCACAGCGGCGCGTAAGTATCATTGTCTAACCATTAGGAAATTCTGTACATGTTCCTAGCTTTATGTTACTGGCTTAACTGGCGCAGCTTCTCCAGATGAAAATAAATTTTCTGTTTTATTTTAACCAGAGTATGACAGCTGTTAAAGTCAAACGTAGTGTAGAACGTTCTTATCCATAAATAAATAAAAGCGGGCCTGAATGACGCCGTTTGAGCAACAGTTCAAGTAAACGCGGGCAGAAGGTGCACTCTTTGTACAACGATACCTTTTCAATGTGAAAAACGCCAAACCTCTGTTACTTGATGTCCGAAGTCGTCTTTCACAAGTTTACCAGCCAAGTTAATAGAGGAACTGTTTTAAACGAAGGTCAAAATATAGGAAGTATCTGTTTTCCTCAAACATATGCCTGTGGATTTTAACATAAGAGGCAGCTTCTCCGTATGCAACGTTTACGCAAAGGACCCATGAAGTTTTATGGATAGTTGTCCTTTAGCGACGACTCAAAATATAAGGAAAGAAATCTATTAGCAGCTTCTCGGTTCAAGATGTCAGTGTTCCGGTATGAAAAAAGCCATTCGGGTAACGGACCAAAGGCACCGCTTTTACTCGACGGAACTATTCCGGCATAGTGATTGGTTTACCCGAGTGATAAATGAAGTAATTAGGCAAAGCTTCATAAATGTGCCCTAAGCTATTATCACGCGGGTCCACAGTCTGAAGGTAAGCAGGTATCTTAAGCCGTTGACGACTACTGCTATTCATTCAGTCCATCAAGTGTCTCGCTTTTTCTCCACAACTTCGCTACATATAAGCAAGGCAAGCTGTGCTATTGTGTAAGCTTTACAAAACTGGCTATACAACGCTTGGTATGAAGACAACCAAGCAATATTGCTGCCTTAAAGTTCAAGCGCAAGTACCGCGCGCCCGTGGCCTAGACGTTAAACACAATGTCACACCAGACAAGGACATATCGCAACGTAGCAGAGCAGAATGATGTTACCGGCTGGACCGAACGTATAGCGCATTGAGTTGCATAAATCTGATATTTTAGGTGCCACGAAACACTGCTGTTGAAGGTATAACTGCTTTGGCCAAATCACAACCTTACCAAATGCCAGTGACGGATGAAGCACAGCATGAAAGTTTACAGGTATCATAGCTATGAATTTTAACACTATGCGCAGATGTGTTGTTGACCTCTTTTGAAAACAGGGATGTGCCATGGACTAAGAAAATTGCGGACCTCAGGTTGAATGCAATTATCGCGTATCTGCGCACGTGGTTATTACATTTTCGAATAGCTGCCTCAGCCGTGAAATGTCAACCGTTCTTTAAACGCTCATACTACTGAAAAATCACGGGGTCACTTCAAACCAACTGTCAGAACCCTAAGACATATGCGCCCTTTGGTTTGTGTAACGCTCCGAAGGCTATCTTCATGTATGTGTATGTTAGGCTTGGTGGGATGGTTTTGATTAAGTGCAAATGTATAATATTCCTCCATTTCCTTCACCTGCAAGATAAATCTGGCCTGCCGTCTGTCGAGCGCTTTCTCCAAAGCTGTCAGCCTCAATAGCCTTGGGCGGCTGCAGCCGTGACCGTAATCCATGATGTTAAATGGTTTTTAGCTGCATTAATGAGCAACCCAAATGCATTGATTGAAAGCTGCATGCGTTTTCCTGCCAAAGACATGGTCACCAAATTTTCCTTGTCCGCCGGGCTAAGATATGCGACTGCAAAAGCGTTTGTTACGCGCACAAAAGCCTTAGGTAGTTACTGCAGCTGTGAATAGCGTCAGCAGCGAGGTACTTACCTGAAGAAGATGGTAAGGTCTAAACATCGAGAGCCGTTTGCGCAACAATGCTAAATTTTGTGCTGTCTAAAGTGATGAGGTAAGTCAATTCGAGGACCTTTCGGGGACCTGGTCGACACATTCAACCTTTACTTGTTTACTACCTGCATGCTGTATGCTTTGAAGTTGTGCGTCGCATGGTCAATGTGGGTAACCGCGCCGAAGGAGGAGTTGTAGCTTGGTAGCTAAAATTAGCGGATCTCGTGGTGGATCTGGACGGCATGTGTGGCTGTTGGTCGCGGGGTTCCAGCACAAGCTGCCTAAGTGCTAGATGTGTTCCGTTACCGGTAGGCTGCCTGATTTAAATAATGCCTTTTGTATGTGGGTACAGCTGTGCCATGCGACCTTATAGAGTAAGAATATTTTAAAACTTTCAATGTCTTGCCTACTGCCATATACATATATCCGACACTACAAACATATATGCTGGCTTTACGGCGTACGCACTTGAAGGATGTGTTCACCGCTGCTACGGGATATATGGGGCTGAGAAAGATTAACCTTCACAGTCTTGTTCATTTATTGAATAGTGTTCGGAATCATGGATATTATCGTAAGTTTGCCGTATTTCCATTTGTAGCTCACCTACCTAGATGCAAAAATATGATAAAAAGGGCACTGAATCCACCAGTTATGTGCTTGTGATTTTCAATTGAGAGAACTGGCTCCAAACTCTTAAGAATCCTGTACATATTTCGTTGGTTGATCGAACGTTTACCTTCATAAGGGTTAACCTGCCATACCTAAGCGAATGTATAAAACAACTAAGTTAATAATTTTTTCACGAATTTATCGAGAAGCAACAAATTAGACACGATCTAATTTACAAGCAACTATATTGCTCCACAGGTACATTGCAATGCACGTATCTGGCTGTGGCCAAACTTTCTACAAGTTGCAGTAGTTCAAGAAGTACGCCTAAGAATCAAGTTAATCAGGAGTTGACGATAAAGTGAAAGTGTAAAGATGTCAGAAAGTAAGGAGCGAGTAATTTTGGTGTCAAGCAAATGCTGAAAAATGGCTCTAGTTACTATGCCAGAGAAGTACTATGGGCATTGATTATCTTCAGCGGCTGGTCACCTCCGCCACATCGCGGTGTGGCTTAACGTAATTTTGTACTTTTTATAGGGAGAACGCTTGTCAGACTAAAACCCACCACCTGGAGCCGTCTCGTCGGTTGTTTTGGGCGTTCCTGTAAAATTGGCAAGGCCCCTAGTCAACAATTTTTTAATTAGTTATTCGCAGTCAAAGGACTCCTCAGTTGTTTGTTTAGTTAGAGCATGCAAGGCCGATAATAGTCATTGAGGCCAGTCGAGTAGGATCAGATTCGTAGTGTATCTGGGGTCTGACCTTATCTTATATTGCATACTTCCTGATGGGTGAACAATTTATGCCAAGCTATCCTCACTGGACCCCAGTTGTCTAGATGTTGGGTGCATTTGGTTTCTTTGAATATAAAGATATGGTACAGATAAGTCCGTGTTGGTCATTTCGCACCACCCCAGGTGGAGGCAGTATCTTATTTCAATCCTGGATTGCAATACCGTTCACGAACTTGGAGACAAGGGAAAGAGAGCTACAGGCCGAGAGCTTTCCTAAATGAATCGTCCTGCAACCATACAATGCTCAAATCCTACCTTAAGACATTTCGATTGGGGACAAACTAATGTACGGCGTGCAAGTTATTATGTTGAAAGTGCTTTTTGTTCATGCAACAAAATGCATGGTCCCATGGGCAAATTGCCGTCACGTACACGAGGAGAAAGGGCCCGGATACTGTGCGCTATCCGCGTGATAGTAGTTTACGGTGGTAGAACTAATGTGGATGAGAAAATAAGACAGTACAAAGACGTACGCGCAGGAATGGCTAAAGAACAGCAGGACACCAGCCTGTATGGGAACGCTTGTGGATTAGGAGGGCACACGGATGCTTTTTACTGGGACAGCTGTCTCTTACTCGGTATAATGCCTCCAGCATGCCAACTAGCTTTTCCTGGCTTTGACCATCTTGGTTATATTATCTTAGCTTCCCAATATGACTTGATACTCTAAGCGCCGCTGCGCCTTTGCCACAAGCTCTGATTTCCTCAGAGACCGTAAGTACGCCTGCATTCCGCCCATCCCCTTCCCTTACTCCATTAAACCTATCTTAGCTCTCTAGCCCTCAATCTTATCTCATCTGGTCAACACACAAACGCCTGTTAGCCTGTCACTTTTAGGTGCTAGTGCTTCTTAACTCGCTGCTTCTTCTGCGACACCTGTCCATGTAGAAGTCCAGCTTACATACTGTCTCTTCCTAGATCAGCGTAACCTGGTACCATTTTTTCAACACCCTAGGATGACTTGTGTCTGCGCGACGCTGCGCATATATCTCATAGATCGTGATGTCCTAAACCACCTTAATTTATGTTTTCGTTCCGCGCGTTTGCTGTCCGTTACTTGAGCTTTTTAACTATCTTCTATCGAGCAACCCCTACTCAACCAATCAGCACCCTGTCGCAAATTGGACAATGCATAGCAGGCCTTCTAGTTCCTGATTTCGGAAACATTTTCAATCCTTACTCGGCTCGGAGTTCGGCTCTCTTACTGGCTTTCTCAGCTCAGCTGGCCGTAGCACGATTCAGCCAATACCCTTGTATGGTCTTTAGATGTCTTGAACCCCTGAAATATTTTACTCCCCTCTTGCGCCCTACCACTCCGCTGCTTTATTACCAATTGACCTTCGAATCTCTCTCGTCGCAAGCTATTTATAATTTATCTTACATATACGGTGCATCCTACCAAGTTAGGCTTATTACCTGCTTTTGACGCATTCACCGAGCAATCGCCGCCAGTCATCTAACTCTATTTTCTCTTTTCCAACACACTAGTTGCAACATAGAAAACTGATACTACGTGGATTGCCTAGTAGTACAACGCGCTTGTTCTCTATGTTGTTGTTAGCAATTTACCCTCACGTACATTGCTTGTTACAGCAAGTTCAAAAGATTATATCTGCCTAATCATTATCGCACACTGGACATCATTCGGTCTCAAAGCTAAACGCTGTAATATACGGCATTACCAGTGCCTTTTGCTGTCTTAGCTTGGTTGCCCCTTACATTCCCTTTGCTGTGGGGTCAGAAACTTCTTTGGGATCTACGGTTATGTTTGCGGAACAACGCTTTCGCTCGAGACGGACGTTATACCGGCAACCAACTTTATAGACCACGGTGGTAAAAAGAATTCAGGTGCACACAGCACCACTACCGTTGTCTACTGAAGATAACTAGACATAATACCTTCAAACACCCGAAGTGTACGCGTACTCGGATAAATCCAGACCGCAGAAAATTAAAAATTTATGCACACCTGGATACTCAGCATACCGACTCTTCTTGCCTAACCCGTCCCAGATTGGCCTCAGCGCTAATGGCGGCCCTGAAAAAGGTATCCGCTCAACTAACAGAGAAAATTGGAGGTCACCTGACTGGTACTCCGCCATGTCAGTTGTTTCTTGGTATACAAAAGTATTTACGACTAGTGTCTAGGAGTTGGTGGGCATCCGCCTGGCAAACCTTCCCCCTATAGAATGCCACAGTTCCCCGTTTAAGAACATTGTGACGTGGCGGATGTCACCTCTTACCGGATAAAGTCACTGCCAACAGCCATATTCCAGCAGGTTGACTAAAGATATATTTCAAGCCTTTCTAGACAAGTACAGACATAACGTGCTCTGACTACGTCTACCATTTTCACTAGATATATAATGCTTTGACACCTTTTATACTAGGCACACTAAAGTATCGCCATCCACTGACGACTTTATACTTTATGATTACGATTTTAATTTCCGTAGCCTGTACAACATTCGGCCAGTGCCGGTTGCATACATAACAACTTGTCTGTTGCGAAAGGTAACGGCCGGAAAGTATTGATCATGCCTGCTTTAGTGTGCCTTGCTATATTAGAGAAGAAACTATTTAGTTGATCATTTAATAACGTAGGTGCACGAATCAAGGGCAAGATTTTACGGTGTCAGAAGAACGCTAAGTGGACGCTGAGAACAATGAGGCTATGATCCGGAGTGCCCACATAGCAGAAGCCGCCAGTCCTTGAGGGAATAGAGGAATATGGACTGTCGAGCAGTTATTTACTTGTTGGTGGGTCCAAGTAAAGAAAGGCTGGCTAAAGGTGAGCCGTGAATTGCGTTGTATAATAAGCCACACTCTAAACCAACAGTTTTAAATTAAGATAATATAACAGCGTGTTAATTGATTAGCTAAACCACTCAAAGGTTAATTGCTACTGACAGTCCTTTGACTGCAGCCTAGCGAGTAAGCTATAACGACTCTAGCACGCCATCGCTGATATGTGCATTTCCTCAACTAAGATTGTTGTTCTTCCTAACGCTTTACTTAACCCAACCTGACTCTGAACAGTTGCTTATCCGCCTGTGTCATTTATCCAACTCCTACCTCGCCTATATAGCTTATTAGTTACCTGCCGCGGTTGGTTCGTGTTGCTTGGTATATCCCTTTCGTTTCGTGACCGCTTTAAGATCGTAAGTACTTAGCTGGCTGGCTACGGCAAACACCCACTACTTTCTTTGTTCCACACCTCGCCAATGACCATTTCTTACCGCTTTTCAAGCCCTATAATTCTGTATCTCTGCTTACTTGTCTGAGGAATCTCTAAATCTTGCCTCACCATGACCCATATACCACCGCTTGCTGCCTTGGTCTATACACGCATGATCTGTGTCTTTTACAGCCTGACTGAACTTGGAAAAAGAAGACCGAAAAGTGGCCAACTCGGCAGATTCATCACTCCTTTCAGCTACTCTACCTCTGCATGCAGTAGTTCCCGACAAGCATAACACTTATGTTGTCCAAAACCACTATATGCGCCTACCTTGCTCGTCACACATGGATTGCTAGTTGCTCGTCTTCTTCGTATGTCTCGCAACGTTAGCCTTTACTGTTTTCTAACTTCCCTTAGACCGTTGAGGTTCGAAAGCCTGGGTTACAGCAGGCACAAACATGGGTAATATTCTACACTTAACCTGGTTTGCTGCAACTTCCCTCTCCTCTAACTTCTACCATTCCATGCGTCTGCTTACCTGTCTGCGTATTTCTTTCTTCATCATACCTCGCCCAGACGTTAAAAGATCTGCTTGCAAACTTGGTGTAGCCCAGTCCAGCCTGTCTCTTCTACTCCTTGCCTGCCTTCCGAAGCTTTAAACCTAATGGCGTCTGTTTCGGAGGATTCAATGGAATATCTATCTTACCGCCGCATTTCGCTCCTCACTAAAATGTTTGGCTATCATGGCTTGTGTCTTTGCAATCTTCCGCTGTTAACAACTCTGCTTTCGTTGGATTATTTAGTCGCTTAATTCTGCTTAATAAAGTCTCTGCTGTACTGTCGCGCCTGCTGTGTGACGCTTGTTATGCGACTGCGGTAAAATGATTCAGTTTTGGAACTTTTACCGATCAATTGACCTTCAGTAGCTTGGGTTGTTGCTCCTAATTTTATTCAGTAAAGACATTTCACTGGGAGGATAAGTTTATTGGTTTGAGCTGTATAACCAACACTTAACTCACCTGGATTGCTTACAGTCCGCGCAATGCCTTCCTCCTGAATCGTCTTACCTGGCTTTGTGATTCCTTATAGCGCTTGGCCCACTGAGGCCTAAAAGCCTTTTTTTGCAGCAGGCTTGCATGCTGGTTTTGCCAAGGATTATCCTGGCTAAGGCGCTTTTACACCAGCAGTTTATCTCTTAACTTCCCGCGCAATGCTATCCTATCCGCTTACGCATTGCTTGAACCCGCTTAACTCTAACCAATGAATCTATGCAAGCTCTCATAGGGCAGGTTAATGTTAACTGCTTCAGCTACATTCTGACTTTCTAGTTACTCATGTGGTCTAAGCGCTGTATTAGTCGTAGATACAAAATTTCTCTCGTCTACCTTCCTATGCCGGTTGCTCTACCTCAGAATGTTCCTGAGGACTTTGAGAAACAAAACGCTGCTTGTCTTTTCGTTTCTCACTTCCACATCGATGTGGTAACCTGCGGGTTTTACTTGTCTCCATGCTAAGGACATCAATCACTTTGAACCACCTACGCACAACTTTAGGGCAACCGTTACACCTAACATCATTCGATGTTCAGGCGTTGCTAATATGTTTCTCGTTTCGACTAAAGCTTGCCAAGGTTTTCCCTTTGTCCTAACTCATTCTCTCCTACCTGCTCCTACTTAATATGCCACCGCTTCCATAGTGTAGTTAGTTGGTCGCAGAACACATATTACTGGATGTTGCCGTTGCACCATTTTACTACTTTTTATCATGTTGTAAAACACAGGATGGTTAAAACCCCATGCATGATGCAACAGCGTTCCTTGGTTGTCTTCGCTGCTATCCTTCTCTCTGCTCTTCCTTAAGGCCTAAGAAGGTAAACAGAAACTTAGCAAGAAGCGCATCTGGCCGGCTGGTACACATAAGCCTACAAAGACAAACGTGGATAACACCAGACCCTCAAAACACTCCCCCACTTCCTGGTGTACTAACACTGAGCACTTGGATCTGGATGCCCGTATCCAAGGGAATAAAACAGCCAGTGCCTGTCTGCAAATGCCGGAAACACGATTGTCGACTAAAAGGACTAAATGGATTCAGTGCTATCTAACGCTGGCCCTGTCTGTGAAGCTTCAATCCTTCGTTTATGGCTTGTCAGCCACCTCAGCCAAAGCAATGGACATTGCAAATATGACTTACACATGACAGCAGCGGGGTGATACGGGTCTACCTCGTTCCGTCAAATCTTTGGCAACCGTGCTTCGTGTCGTGGTAGGTTCGCGCATCGCAAGCTTTCTCCCTACAGCAAGCAAGTACTGGCTGTTTAACAGCACTGCGAGTGGGCGGATGTGACGCGACTCCAAATGAAGTCACGATCCCTTGATTACCCTACAAACCACAACCCCAACACGGACGTCCTCCATGTCTTCTCACACTACCCACGCCATAAATCCCAATTGCGGTGACACATATTCAACATGGAATTGCAGCTACACACTGCACCTCAGCATGCAAGTGTGAACTCATAGCTCCAAGGTTCATAGCTAATTGGCATCATATTTTATACCTTAACCAACACTTAGTTGCACACTTTTACCTTACAATGCCTAGGTAGATGTGGCTTGCATTGTACGAGAAGAAAAACTTCATTAATTATTCACTGTGTCAGAAGAAGGCAAATGGGTCCAGAGAACATTGATAATAAGGACCGGATTATCTACAAAGCGGAAGCTGCATGTTGTTAAGCGAATAATGAAACATGAACCGGCAAACAGTAATTCACTTGAAGCAATGTGACAACTGGTAGCGGAAGTGTTCATTAACTTGTAGAATAAACATTAGTATGCAAAAGCAATTGCGGAACGATGGCTCATCTACGCTTTATAAATATGGTAAACCTCCGGAGGGTGTCTAAAGGTAGCCAACTGAGGTAGTGAAGCATGAGGGTAAGATCCGGTTAAGCTACGTAGCAGTAAGAGCTTGTTAATAAGATATTAAGGGAATATGGACAACAAGCTGTCAAGTAACTGGAGGTGGGTCAAAGTGAATGAAGACTGGTCGTAGTCCTGGCTCGGATTGAATGGATTTACAAGCAATACTGCGAAATAACAACTGTGTATTAGGATGGCGCGGCGACAATCAAATAACAGGTGTTCTACTGAAAGTTTGAAATGTGCGGCTTCAAAAGCAAGCCAAATTGAGGCATAGAGCTGTCAGGGTAAGAACCTAAAACCTGTGTAGCAGTGAGCATAGTGGTCGAGAAATATAGTAAAGGAAGGTAGGCCTAAGCTGAAAAGAGCATTGGATTGTAATATACGCAATTCTCTGGTCCAAAAATTGTGGATTAGGTTGGCGCAGCAGTGAATTAATACTAGGGGCAATCCAGTCCAAAGGGTAAGTATGCAGCTCCAAAATACCGGTGAGGATACGAGCTGGATCCAATACGTAGTAGAAGCCGCTTGTTATTAGGAGCTAAAGAGAACATGCACTTCTAAGCAGCCAAGATTGGAAGAGAGGAAAAGTAAAATTAAATAGACAATATTCAAGAGATGATTTTTGGTGAACAACAGCCAAAACTACGCACCAACAATTATAATGTAGGATGGCCTCGGGTTGCCTTATGAAAGTAATTGGGTTTGCGTTCTACGGTGTCAAATAAATCATAATATGCTCAGAGAGCAGTGTGGGTAGGGGCCGGATTAACTACGCAGTAGAAGCAGCTCTTTGTTGAGCGGTTAAGGGAACATGGACTGCAGCGCAGGCAGTCAGCTGAGAGTAGGTTACAGTAGAAGAAACGCCTTTGCTTAAGTGATGGTGTTATAGTGAACATGCAATACGGTTAACAAACAAATGTGGCATATGATGGCGCGGCGGCGTTTTAATAAGTTAGCTGGTCCACTTGGATGTGGGATGCTTCGGTGTCTAACGCAAGCCAAATGAATGCAGAGAACAGTACATGTAAGAACGGGAGATTTTACGTAGCTTATGCCGCTCAAGGTTGAGAGATTAAGGGTACTTGGACGGTCGAGCAGGCAGTTAGGTTGAGAGGAGATAAACGGAAGGAAGACAGGACGAAGCTGACGGGTGGATGCAATAGTGGTACAAGCAAGTCTATGTACCAAAGTTTGGGTGTCAAAAGATTCGGTAACACCCTTGGAGGTGAAATCCTATGTCGCAAAATGAAGCCAAATAGACGACTACTTCATTCGGAATAACCAGCCGGAATAGCCAGGTCGGAGAAGCTGCTAATAGATGTGAGATTTTAGCAGCAAGGACTGCCGAGCAGCCAAATTTGCGGAAGACATGCAAAGTGAAGGAGGACAAGCAAAAGCCGCTGCACTGGTTGGGT
This sequence comes from Dicrocoelium dendriticum, assembly GCA_944474145.2. Taxonomy (NCBI): domain Eukaryota; kingdom Metazoa; phylum Platyhelminthes; class Trematoda; order Plagiorchiida; family Dicrocoeliidae; genus Dicrocoelium; species Dicrocoelium dendriticum. The sequence continues at coordinate 81,827,505 of OX104065.1, read as the reverse complement.
TGTGGAACACACAACGCTAGGAAAATTCACTTGTGAAATGGGTTGGCGCATCGGCGCCTTAATTTATAATGTGAGGCACACAAAGTTGGAAGAATAAGGTGCCAAAAGTTAGCCGAACAGACACAAAAATATTGAGGGTAAGGGCCGGATAATATAATTAACAGAAGCCGCTATTGGTTGGCAGCGTAAGGGACGATGAAACTTCAAGCGGTTAGTTAGGTGGAGGAGGATTAAAGTGAAGCAAGTCAAGCCGTAATAAAAGCGAGGATTGGGTTGTAGCATAAGCAATAGTTTGAACCAACTGTAGTGGAATATGATGGCGCATCGGCGCTTGAATACACTTGGTAATCCACTCGAAGTTAGAAGCCTACTGCCCCAAAAGAAAGCCAAATGAAAGCAGAGATCTGTGAGCGTACGAGAAGGATGAACTGCGTGACAGGTAGAGCATGTTGGTAAGTGGTTGATGAAAACAGACCGTCAGGCAGTCCATTAATTAGAGGTTAATGCCTAGGATGCCAAGCCGTAAGTGAGGCTAGTATTGGATGGTAGTGCAAGTAATATATTGAAACAAAGTCTGTGGATTAGTATGGCCCAACACTTCCTTAACATATTAGGTGATCCACCGGCTGGGTGGAATCCTACGGTCCGAAAGTGCCAAATGGAAGCAGAGAACATTTGGAGCGTGTGCCGGAATATCTCGTAGCTGAAAACTGCTTGTTATAAGATTACAGGCACATGGATGGCTAGCAAGCAGTTATGTATAGGCGTGGTACAACAAAAGAATCGTTGTGTGCCGGAAAACGTGTCCTTGCCGTGCTTTGCTACACTAGATTTTACTGTTGTTTTAACGTTCAAACGTTTACCTGTTTTACCGAACGAACAACTGTGTTCAAAAATCGTTTTGGTGCGTAAGTTGCTGCACCGTTTCTCACTCCGCTTGATTAGCGTCCTAATTTGTAGCCTACACAATACACGTTTGGTTCAGTCGCCTTCGAATGCTATACTGTCCCGTATTTGACAGGTCTCTTTCGTGTCATTAATTACTGAATGGTATGCTAGTCGTCACCCAGCAATTAGCGACCCAGGTTCAAGACACGCAGTACGTCATGTCTAGATGATCATTCTGGGGATCCCGTTCCATTGACCGAATTATTATGCGCTGGCGCCTTATTTTCTCACCTGCGGCAGATATTTATTTGTTTCTCATGACGAACAGTTCTGATGATGAAGCAACTTGCTGGCTTATCTGTTGTTTCTAAACGGTATCCTGCTATCTGACCCCACGTGGACTTCAGTTATTTAACTGACCAAGGCTGTGCCGACGTGAAGCTCTGTAACCCTCAGCTCAAGAGCAGTTTTACTCATGCTTCCTCCTTATTATTGTATCCCCTTTCTTAACGTATCTTCCCTGTCGACGCTCTGTTGGCAATCCGACAATAATAATACGGCTTTCTCTCTCAGCCGACACTCTATTCTTGTCTCAATGATCTCCTTCCGACTACTTTGACCGAAATTAGCAAGGACCTGCAGACCCAACGGTCTGTTTACATAGTCTTGAGAATTTCGTTGGCTTGTCCATCTCACCCTAAAAATGCCTTTACATTTTTATACTATGTTCGCATTACACTTCCCATCGGACAGATATCTCTTTGGACCTGGCTCTAATCTAGCCTCCTCTGACCAGCCTCCTGCCATCTGCCTAATTCCAGTCCTCCAAGACTTTAACGCGCTAGGCCTTGCAGCTGCAATATGCTGTCCCTCAGCTTAAGATCTTAAGAGCTCTTAAGCATTCGCAGCAGCATTAACGCTGATTAGCAATGTACATTAGCAGGGTTGCTTTACGGCACAAGGCCAAGGTTGTTGGGAGAATTCATATCCCTTTCGCATTGGCGGTTGAGCCTGTACCTAACTTTCGTCCTCCCCAGCTCAAAGCATGCATGTACTACGTCCAACTTTGCCCTGTAAGCAGACTAGAGACGTGCAAGTGCACAGTGGCCTCTCTACCTGCACTCCCGTCTTGCTCCGCACCGACGCATTGAGGCACCCTCTCCAGCCTCCAGGCACTGGCCCTTTCAGAGTCCCACTACGGACGCCAACACCTACTACTTTAGATAAGAGTAGTCACCAAACAATGGTGTCCATCGGCCGCCTCAAAGTGGCCATCGTTGCCGAACCAATGGCAACCCATCCTAATGTTATCACACAATCACGTTCGCCTACGGTGACTTCCCCAGCACTGGATGTCCCAAAGTACTCCGTCCCCCTTGCTTATTAACCTACTCAGCCACAAGGCCGAGAAACCGGCCGACGCGGTAGATACCTCAAACGTCCAGTTGTACTATTTTGTAAACGTTTGTTATTTCCATTGACAAGCCTTTTTCATCTGTTATAAGAACCCTGCGTCTCAACTAAAAAATTTGCAAAATTGACAAAATTCCAAAACAATTAGAAACCTTGGCAAGGATATTTACTAGTTTCATGCATCTCATGTTCCCTCTCCGGCGTCAAGCTAATTATCCCGACCCTTGTCCACTCCTTTGGAATTCTGCCTTCCAAAAAGTCCACCGCCCTACATGTCAAGGCAACACTCGAATGACTCGCTAGTTGCCCGTAGGTCACCTTCCGGACCCAAGGAACGGTCAGCCGTCCTCAAACGCGGACAGGAACGGACAGGTTAGGACCCAGTAGCCTAGCTAGGCATTACCAAATTGGACGCCGAATTTCTTGGTGAGATGAAGACGCCCCGATTTCTTCTTGTGACGACGACCATGGACTGGAGTGCGGTGGGAGAGGCGTGTGACTCTACCCATGCGCACTGTCGGATCTGCAGCAGAGAGAATATGCTGTAACCCATTTACTGGACTGGTCAGATTTTGCAGTCCCACCAGCACTCCTTGATGGCCCAATGATGATGCCTCTAGATCTATACAAGCATCAAAAGGAAGTAATAACAAAAGCATGGGCCCAGTAACCTCAGCTACACACCCTATCTTTGAGGCACTTTGTTACGCCCATGCAAGTATTCGCCCTCATACTCACCCTCCCTTTTCCTACCCTGACAGTGCCATTAATACGTAGTACCACTAAGCATATAACGCGCACTTCCGAGACACGTAATCCCAGCAAGCAGAACACGTCTAAACAGCAGGAGGTTTATCAGTCAATTGAGGAAGGTACAAGACTCACGGAACTTGCGTTGCGAGACCGGGGGTGTGTGTCTGACGATTGGCTGGCTGTTTTGTTTTTGTTTTGTGTGGTAACCAATCCACGCACGGCTGAGTAAACAGATCGAAGTCATTCGCGTACGTGACCGCCATTGAGCGCTTCCATCCTTCAGCCTTCGAGGGAAAGGCATCCGTAGTGTAACGAATAACAAGTTCCTGCTGTATATTGCAACTATGAGATTTCTCTGTTTTATAACTGGCAAAACATTCACTAGTTTAACTGACAGCTCCGTGGTCACAAATGGTTTTATTCAGTCACTTGCTACACAATTTCGCACCCTGGTTGATTCGCTTCCTAATTTTATAGCATGCACCTACACGTTTGGTTTATTTGTCTTTACTTACTACGCTGTCCTGTATTTGCCACGTCTCTTACCTGTCATTAAGTACCGACTATCATGCCAGGCGTAACCCAACAGGAGTAAGGTGATAGCTGAAGCGGATTGGCATTGTATCCAAGCAACACTATGAAACATCGTTTGTCGGATAGGGGGCGCATCGGCAGTTCCATATAATGGATGAACTGCTTGAAGGTAGGATTCTACAGTGTATAACGCAAACCTAGTGAACGCAGGGAACAGCTGGTGTAAGTTTCTGTTTACTTACGTAGCAGAAGTTGCTCGTTGTTTAGAGATAAGGTGAATGTGGGCTGCACAGTACGCACTTGATTAGAGGAGGGTTAAGGGGAAGGAGTACAGGCCGTCGCTGAGGCGTGAATTGGGTTGTGCAGCAAGCAATACTATAAAAAATCTTTTATGTAATTGGGTGGCGTATTGGCCTTTCATTAGATTAGGAGAACCAATAGAAGTCGCAAATCTGCGGTTTCTAAAGGAAGGCAAAAGGACGCAAAGAACAATGAGCCTAAAAGCCCGATAAACTACGCAGCGGAAGGGCTGGTTGTTGTGCGCATACGCAAACGCGAACTGCCGTTTAAGCAAGGTTGGACTGTTAGCGGAATAGCGTACGTGGTTAGACAATTACAAAGATTCGGATATACCAAAGGAATGCTGCGTAGTCAACGGTACCTTGGCTCGGAAAATCTGTCATCGTCAAGTGCAGTACTGTAACAGGGGTAGTTAATCGGCAAGTGGTATACACGGTTGTCTTGTTCGTCTGTCTACCGAGGGCAGCCTATGCAAGTGCATGGCATGTCCATCTCCTCAAGTGACACTAATTACCCCATTACACCCTACCTTCAAATAACCAGTCAAAAATATTGGCCATAGACACTCGGCGCAAGTAAATCAGATGTCTTTATATTTTACTGTAGGATAGAGTTATACGTGGAAAATCCTAGAGAGCAACGGTAGGTGGCCATTTTTGCAGTACGCTCGTGAATTCTTTGTGCGCGTGCCAAGGTTGCGCATAGAAAGTGGACTTAGATTTACGGGCGCAGAATCCTTAACCACTTACTTACTCGTGCAACCGCCCAGGTTGAACATCGTAGGTGCAGCAACCGAGGACGCAGTACGCCCGTCGTTGTTAAACTGCACTCACAAGTGCTGAATAGCCACCTCACCCTACATTGCCTTTGCGCTATGGGCCTATATACCGGCCTCCAGTCTACGACTAGGCTGGCAAGGCCATTTAAGTAAATTTTGTTTCATTCACCCCGTCTTTCCCCGGTCTGTGATGCTTGCAGGTCAAATAAATAATTTGCTGCATGCTAACAGTAACGTGACGTGGCAAGTAATCCAGGAGAAAGACTGTAGTGACGGCTACCGCGCAAACAAAATTTGCTCCTTGGATATTTCCTGCAGATAGTTCTATTGCACTGTGAGCGGAGCGCGATGATGTTATAACATGTTGTGTTGTCGGAATCCGCATGACTAGTTAAACCAATGAACTTGCATGCATTATTGTATTTTGGTGCCTGCTTCTAGCCGGTAGCTTTATCGCATACGCAGCTCCTCACGGATATGGATGACGTAAGTTGAAATGAAATAAGCCGACAGACGGTGGACGGCGTATATCTGCGTAGTGAAGGAAACGCTGGGAAGTTAGCTTCGCCCACGTGAGTAAATAACGTGCCTCTGGTAGCAGGTGAACGCAGTCTTCATTATTGCTACACGCGAGCCTTTTGTGAAGCCCGCAGACCAGGCATACAGCGAATGGCAAAAGCCAGTGCGTTTATTTTTCTCCAGTACAGTTAATAATAATTGCAGTTGCCTTACCAGCTCACTGCCGTTTCTCAATATAGTTACAATACATCGAAACAGAAGGAGGCGTACCTGTTTAGTTAGTTATCGTAGGTAAAACAGCGCGATTGAAGTTGCGGTTATATACAGCGCTTGGCGGCTACTATATGGTGAAGGTGTTTTGTTGCTTAAGACCCCTCATGGGGAATACAGTCTGGCCGTGCATGGCCATGGTCCACCTGGTGTTGCTGACAACATTCGGAAAGTTATGCAAAGTTGTTTTTACGGTAGTTGGTCCGTCGCCCAGGTGTCAGACAGATGACTCCAAAGTTACACACATTTGCTGACAACCTGTCATGTAGTCAGACGTCAGCGGACACAAGCGAAATGCAAAAAATACCAACGCTTCTTCCGTTTCTCAGGTACGCTTCCAGATATCTAAGCACACATGGTTGCCGACCAGTGGCGCGTGGATCCTCACCAAGTTAGAACATCTTGCAACCGAGGAAGTGGCTAAGGCTTACTGGGGGGAACTACAAATAAATAACAAAAATTCATGATCCGCCGCAGCATTGATCTATACTCCAATGGATTGCAGGGGTGATGTGCCTTCAGTAGACGATGGCAGCAATTTCCCCAGTCGCCCAGGTTTGCAATCCATTAACTTTAACTGCTGTGCTATCCGCATAGTCAATTCAAATGACCTGTTGGCGTTAAGCGCTAGGTAATTTAGCAAATCACGCCCGTTTTTAAGAAAAGCCATCTGCCATGCCCCTCTGCTGCCACCTTTTTGGATAACCTCGTTGTGAATTTTACCCGCACGTGGAACAAAGCGTACAAACGAATCCGGCTTGTCTACGGCAATAAGTGACCACACCGGTAAAACTGTGGTCAACTGATGAGTTAACACAAGACCAGGAGAGAAAGCAGCCAGTCGTCTGGCATGCGTTCATTCTTACGGCTTTTTCGCTTTCATATATCAATGCTATTCTTGCAGCATCCCGCTGAGACAAAGCGCAATATTTTCTAACGTTGGCTTGCATGGCACGCGGGGAAACCAGCAATTCTGCGGCGCCGGAAACAGGTTGGACTTTTGAAGACTTAGGTAATACTGGCACAAACACAGCAGGAGCCATTGGAAGCCCGACCTAATAAAATAAGCTTTCTGAGGCAACGGCTTCAGTTAGATAATGTGTCCAATGCGGTTTGGTGAAGACAGTAAAAAATTCTTTGCATAACCTGCGGCATAGATACAGCCACCGTAACCGGAGGTACGATTTTCGTTTTGCGGGATACGTAGGGGTTCCTTACCGGCAGGGAGCAACTCCACCTTACAGATTGCTGAGATAATTAAGCTCAACGTACCTCCGTCTCAAAATGAACGGCGTATCATAACCCATTGTGCTTCCTGTCCTTTTACGCTACGTTGCACCCTCCTTTACATAGTACACAACACTTGATTCATGTGTCTTTCAACGTACAGCCTTACGTTTTGCTTCCTGGGTAAATACACTACGTGTGCCGACTTACAGTTACGTTTAAAATATAACGCTGCGAAGCCCAGCGCCCAGATTATTCCCTTCGCTTTCCGGGAGCATCCTGGACCTCGGCCATGACTCCAGCATGTCCATAGGGGATATATTCTGGGGCTCCCGTAAGCATGTAGGTAGGCTAGATTAATAGCTTACGCGTTGCGGTTGTTAGTTCGCTGGCTAGGCAAGGCCGTATGATTGAGAGTAAACAGCGTGGAGGTTGCAAAGTGATTGATAGTGCAAACATCATCATCATCATCAACAGCAGTACCTCAGCCACTTGAACTGATGCTTCTCTACCACACAACCATAAGGACTTATGAAATAAAGAATAAGAAGAAGGAGAGCAGGGGGACTTACCTAAAAATCTTAATGCCCTAAGCAAACATTCCGGGTCAAGGCGCCTTTACATTGTGTTAACAACATACCGTCACAAACACCTGGCTACCGTGCAATGGTAAGACGGCATCGGCGAGACAGCTTCCTTGCGGCTTTTACTGCCACGAGTCCTAATCAGTCATTACCTCGCAGATAACTCAGCACCAAGCACACTTTAAACAGGCAATTCGCTTAGAAGACGGCAGCAAACGCGCCACTGGTGTCGATTGCTAGCCATGTCCTGTAAAGTCTTGAGCCAAACACAAGGCAAGTCACGTGGACTCCAACCCGGAAGGCGAGACGGACCAACGGCACCAAGTTTGGTTGTCAGTGCTTTCATTTCCCGCTGCCAAGTCAACCTCTGTCCATCTCGAGCCTTGCGCCATCCTACACCAGGGACACTGAACAAGGCCCTCCTAGGTAAGCGGTGACCAGGAATACGTAGCACGTGACCGAGCCAACGCAACTTATTCATTGCTACCTGTTGTTCTAGGGATCTATAATGATTATCACTACCTAGTACTCGCAGAAGCACATCATCGTTGAGGATACGCTGGTGCCATCCGACGCCAGCAATGCTTTGCAAACAACAATGATCATATACTTGAAGGTGTCTCAGACCTTCAGACCGAAGGGGCCAAGTTTCACTAACGTAGAGCAGAACGGCCATCACTGTGGACTTGTATACCTGGCCTTTAAGACGGAGCGAAACTCCCTTCTGTCGCCAAAGCTAACGCAGGTTCAAGAAGGCAGCTCTGGCCTTTGCAATGCGTGATCTCACGTCAGTTTCTATGCGCCCATCATTGCTGATGCAGCTGCCAAGATAAAGGAAATGATCAACCACCTCAAGTTCCTTGTTAGCAAGCGTCAAGGGGTAATCAAGTGGCTGGTAGTCCTGCAGCAACACTTTGCACTTTGAAGGTGCGAAGTGCATACCAAATAATGAGACCACTCTGCACAGGCTATTCAGGGCTGGTTGTGCCGTCCCAACATCGCCAAAACGCAAGACCATATCGACCGCATAATTTAGGTCAACTAAACTTTCACCAGGCAGCACTTCAACGCCTACATCGTTGGATTCCGCAAGGAAACACTCCATGATAGAATCCACGACGAACTTGAACAAAAATGCGGAAATCGGACAACCCTGACGCACGCCACTTGTAGTCGAAAAGCTATCCGATAGGACACCATAAACCCTGACTCGGCCTGTAGTGTGTGTGTATAGAGCACGAAGGATGTTCACATATTTCGTGGGAACACATTTTCGCGCATTTAATTCGAACAGAATCGATCGATCGACCGAATCGAACGCACTCTTGAAATCGAGGAACACCGCTATTGTCGGTCTGCAGTATGCGTGGCGCTGCTCTAACACCTCTCGCAAAGTAAATATATGGTCAATACGGCCACGACCTGGGCGGAAACCGGCCTGCTCTTCCTTACTCCGAGATTCCCGTTCTGCAGTGAGGCGACGAACGATAATCGAGGCCAGTAATTTTGTCGCAACTGGCGGTAGGCCAATACCTTTGTGGTTCGCCCAGTCTGTGCGACTGCCCTTCTTGTATATTGCCACTATAATCCATTCGCCCTAATTAGCCGACACTCTCTCTTCGTTCCACATACGTTTGAATACGGAGGTCAGTGCTCTGCAGAGGACCTCACCACCATCCTTAAATAGTGCAGGTAGGAGGGAATCCGGGCCAGCGGCACGAAAACGATTGAGGGCTTTGATCGCGTTTTGGACCTCGGCCTCCGACAAAGGCTCTAAACTAACCCTCCATGGCTCGTCCTGCATCACCTGAGTAGAAAGAGGTCCGGGACCAGGTGGCCAGGTATTGCTAGCATTCATAGTTAATGCTACCCTAGATTTGCTTTGGTTCATGGCGGTTAGATTCCAAGCTTGGATTGCCAACGATAAGCCCCTTGAAACAACTTTCTGTTCCACGGTTGGTGCCAGTGTGTTGAGTTGTCGGTTGACGCCGGAGCTCGTGTCTACCGGTCTTCCATGTTTCCCACCAGGTTGGCCAATCCCAGCGATCATTCAAAACCATGGACCATACGTTGCGTTTTATTAGCAGTGGTCTGAAACAGTGGTTAAATTAAAGATGCACATTAAACGTTTGCCGTTACCAACCATTACTTATGTTATAGACGTCTTTTAACAGTCAGGGCGTATAAGAAAGAAAATGATGTACTACCGCACCATGATATTCAGTGGTAATGGACCTACAATGCCTCAAACATTCCGATTCTCCAATCACCTGGAGCTTTTCTGATCTCATTTCACGGACAGCATTGCGCGCTTATAAGCGGCATTTCCGATGATCTTTCATGGAGTTCTCACTTGGCCATGGAGACAATTACACTTACATTTGAAGGAATTACTAGTCCACTTTGCGTAGAATTGCATCCTTCATGTTATGGACATATTCAGACACAAGAAACAACTGCACTCACCGTCCCTATGACAAGTCCAGCATGGATAGCTGGACACGGGTCGCGTGCCGGACAATATAATAGAAAAATCCGGCCTCTATTAACAGTGTGGTTACTCACCCGCATTATTATCATTCGACTGTGATTCTTTTACATCATTGACTGGCTTCAACGACAATTGCCGGTTCAGTACTCAGCCATTTGCAAACCAAGGAAGAATTTTGGCTGTAAACCGACTGCGAATAATAGAGTGAAAAATTCAGTCCATACGGTGCATAGCCGACTAGCACTACAGTTCAACGGAATCTACGACAGTGTTCCAGGACGTGGTGGGTTTTCGCCTGGCAAGCGTTCTCCCTATAAAAAGCCACAAATGTCCGCTTAACAACACTGCAACGTGGCGGATGTGACTCGCCACAAAATAAAGTCACAGCTATGCCTTTCACACTGACGCAGTCCTCATCCTCCTACCTCCAACCTGTGCAACTGATTTTCCTATGAAGAATGCTTTAGTGGAGTACTGATCATCCCGGCTTCGTAATGGTCATTGGTTGCACTTAACCTTGTTTGGGCTCCTGTGCTCATGGATCACTACATGGCAAATTTACCCCCCCACTTTTATCTTGACGCAACAGTTTTTGCGCGCCACAGCGCCATCATGGTCCTTGATCTGACTATTACCTGACAATATGCTCGCTCATATGAACTACATCTTTTCGTTTATTCCTTTCATTGTATTGAAATGTTTTAATATTCTAAAGATGCTTTGCTTGTATGCATATTTGATCATGCCTTTTAGAGGTGTGTCTCGTTTTCCAGAGAATATACCATTTATTTATTTATTTATTTAACAGCGACCTGTGCATGGCACTAGACGAAAGCGCTGCAAACGGTTAGTGCTTATAAATAATTAGTAAATCGGCTATGCGTGGTATGGTTACGGAAGCATCATCAACTAAAATGACCTACACAAACAAGAAGCGCTTTGAGCCTCTTTTATATCATCAGACCGTGGTAGCATAACTCGAAGCCGCGACCATTGCAATAGTAGCCGTAACAACTTACCCTTTGGCTACGGGGTCAATGTTTTTCAATAGTTGCTAATTTCTATGTAATCATTCTATGTTAAATGCAGGCGCGAGGCCGTCTTAACCATAAGCCTCAAGCGTTCACTTTAGCGGCTGGAAAGATTATAGTTACTCCTAAACACTGTTTTTATATTAATGCACCCATCCCATTTGTTGCGAACCGAAACTTGTGCCAGTTAGAGGTCTCCACGTTTTAAAAAAGCTTAAGCAGCTGTCGGATATTTTACAAACTTGCACAATAAAGGGCTGAATGGGGATTACTAAAGGTCAATTCGTAGGCCGTTACTTTTGCCGAGCATCTATAACCAGGGTACTGCGGTCTTATGGCTCCTGCACTGAACCTGAGGCTGTGGTGTGTGGTCTAAGCACCCGTGTGTTCGCGGATGGCGAGCCCGCTGAAAGCATGCCTGCACTAAGATTCTAAGAAGAAGGCTGAATTATAAAACATGGACAGCGGCCCATAGCAGTGATCCCCGTATGTACCAGTTACGCAACGACGCAGAGCGATAAGAAAAAGCGGTTGGCCACAGCACCAATTTCAGCCACATTTAACATTTACGTCATCCTTCCTGATACACATCCAATACAAAGGCACTATCAACTCCGCGGCGTTCAAGACAGAAACCGAACGCAAGCGCAATGTAAGAACCTGAGAACAGTCCAAGAGGAAGCTAAACGCCGCATAGCGGGTCAAGCAGAAGAAGCAGGGTCATTAATGGATACCGTAAAGCGAATTGTGTGCGGTAAGCGCAGCGGATGGTGCCAACGCTTTGCGCTGCATGCAGCTACCATGAAGACTACGTTTGTATTCTTTGTGATACTGCATTGTTAAACATGTTGTGTCTTGGCATACCCTGGTGTATAACCCTACCGACTTTCCAGTGTCACTTTCTCCCCCATATCTACCTAGTTCCACCTAGTAAACGCAACGTGCACTCATGGGCCGGACCATTTAGCCCTAGATGCAGTAGATAGGTCCGTAACCAAATACCGTATTATTCAACAGACAGTTCCATTGCAAACCTACATGCATAGAGAGTCTGCATCGATGCTATTGATTCACTTCAGCATGGGAGCGTGTGAAGCGCACTTGCTTCACAAAGCAGAAGCGCTGAGGAATGGGTTGGGGCCATCTGGGCAACAGGAAAATAGAAAAGCTATATGCATAGATGTAACGCGGGGGTGACTTACCTGTACAAGCAATAGCGATGCTGTGCACGTCCAGACAGCCATGCGGCTCGTTCACGCAGTACAGGTAGAAGAAAAATTACATGGAAGCAAACTAACCGAGCTGTTGGTGAAAAATACAGGAGTATCTTTCCTTGCAGTGCCACCTTACAACCTCTGGCCTGGAGGCAAATTGGCGGATACACTAGGAAAGCGAACAAGGTCAAAGTTGCCCACATTGTGCTCAGACAATCTCATATACGTGGCCCTAAAGTTGGTTTTGGTAGGGAGTGGTTGTTCATGTTGTTGCACTGGAATGCTGCAATACACTAGATTTTGGACAGGCGGTGGTGGTGTTTCAACTCGATATGCTAAGGCTTGGTATAGGTTCATGTCTGAAGGGGTGCAGTACCAGTGTAATAGTGTCTGCAAAATGATAGTCGTCGCCAATGTGAGTGAACTGCATGAACGCCACATTCCGAAGGTTACGGTACACATGAGCCACAGCGGTCCACGGCATTATTCAAACAAATTATAAGAGGGGGAGAGAGGTAAGTTTTAAAGACTTCAAATAGCCGCAAAAGTTCCCGAGCCCCGTGGTTGACGTGTACATTGTTTAACACCGAAAACTCGTGCACACGCATTACTGGTTTGCTGCCGCAAAAGTGGGAGCAGCACGTTTTCCAGGGCGGGGTTGCAATGCGCATATAGGCACATGATTGGAAACTGGTTCTTTACGGGTAGTTACAAAGAAATTGCCATGCAGTAAGTTATATTGGTACGGTAGGAGTTGTGCTGTGAAAGCATGTATTTAGCAGGGCATCTTCAGTGCCTGACAAAAACCCACATCAGGTAAGCCTATGCACTTACCGGATGTGAATGGAATGGCAGAATTAATGGGTAAATGGATGGAATGTGGCAATGCCAAGCCATTGATCAAGGCAAAGTAGGTACCAGCAGTCCTCCGGTAAGCAGTAGCGATGCTTCGCTGCCGCGCTAATATTACCACTGCGCTAATATTACCGCACGTAGACTAGGGATACCTCGCGAATTGCGCGGCCTCGTTATGTAGGCTCGTACAAGCCCGGCGCGATTACAATAGCACCTGCTTGAAGCAGTATATCACAGCAAAACCATGGAAAATTTAAAACGTTTAAAAGCGACTACTGATTTCGCGGATACGCGCTGCTTGGAGTAATTATGCAACAAGCAACATGGATAAACGGGGGTGTTGAAGCTGCTATCGTTGCAGTCGACGGTTTTATTTTTCATCGTACTGCTTAACCATGCAGATTTCGCAACGACGGTGGTATTGTTATCATCATGATTAACGCTCCCCGATGCTTACTAGTGAAACTGTTGAGCTAATCGTCGCACTCTATTGACTGCCTTGTCCTAAAGTGCACACCAGGATATAAATAAATAAGCTTGTTTTCTCAACAAAGCGGGATACGCCTTACGTGCATGCTTTTGGTGATACAATGCGGACTGGTAGATATACAAACGGCACAATTTTAGTATTAGCGTATGGGTTCATGTGACATGTACGAATGCAGTCCGGCTACACCAAACTACACTTAAACCAAGTCCTATTAACGTACATAAACTTCATTCCGATTTGGTTTGCTCTGCGTAGATGATTAGCTTCTCCTTACTTGCACACGTCGCTCATGCTTAATGTAATAACCTTGCGTAACTTTATCACGCGGTTACTTTTAAATAACGCGGACATTTTGTACATATCGCGGATGGGCGTATAACCAATTACTTCCATATGCTGATTGGCCGAGTAATTTTGTCGCCGCGTACGATTAATTTATTCGTTATCTTTCATTGGAAATCGGCTTCTCTCTTGACTGGCTTTTGTTTGACATCCCAGTGCGGCTGTGCTTGCTGTGTATGTTCTAACGGTGCCTGCCTGTTTATTACACGTTTTCTAGTCTATACTTGCTCCAGAAGACAGTTACTCATTGCTGGAGTGGGCTAGGTACACGTTTCTTTTGGACATACTGTGCTCTAAGAGAAGTTCCATGAATTCAGCTTGACGTGGACTAGGGTCCATTTACCGACTTGTGTGCACTTTATTCCCCAAATACAACGTGCTTGCGTTTTCCTGTGAAGGAGTGTGGTCCGGCTTGGTTGATGTAACGTGGCTCCTATCCGCATGCTTTGTGGGCTTATTCCTTCGGGGTTATACTGGACATGGGGTGTTTGGATGAAAAGGTGGGTGGTACAGCGCAAGCAATCCATGGTCCCTGGTTAGGCGCAAGCATCCTGTGGCCGGCCATATTTACATGGAAATCCGAAACCGGATGATGCCAACCATGTCCCCTTAAGCTGGATAAGATATAGTCCGCTTTATTTGGTTTGTCCTGCCTACCTGAGTTATTCTACTAATGCCCTCTTGACGTAAGCGTATTGTGGTTGTCCTCCTTGCCTTTATCGCGTTTATGGCCTATTTTGACTAACTCCTGTGCATTTTGTTATTAATGCGGATTCGTTGCTAACTAACGTACTTCACATATTAAGTTAGCGCAGAGTTAAGTCGACTTAGCCGTAGGCTTAAAAATAGGTATTTTATTTGGTTTTGTCTTTTTAACGGATGTGCAGTTGTTTGCTATCATCGGCGTGGGTGCGCTTGATATGCATGGTAACAAGATGCCTACCTGTCTAGTACCCGTTAGTTCGTCCATCCTTGCTCCAGGAGACTGTTGTTCGTTACGGAAGGGGACGGGGTCCACGGACTTTTGGCTGTGTTAGGCTCAAGGGTGGTTCCACGCAATCATCTTTAAAGGACCACGGTCAAGTCACCGCATTATGTGTACTTGGTTCCCCAAATACAAAGGCTTATGACTGCCGGCGAAGGAGTGTGGGCCGGCCCCATTAATGAAACATGACTACCAATTTCATGATTACATGTGTTATTACTTCGGGTTTTCACTGGATATGGGTGTGTAAATAATGCTGTGGGTAGTGCAACGCGAGACGTCCATGATCAATCTGTAGACGTGGGCGTCCTGTGGCTGACCACCGTCAAGGGGAAGGCTGAAACCGGAGGCCACTAAGCAAACATTGTCGTGTTACTTGATTTTGTAAATGTCGCGCCGTAATGTAATGGATATTTTTCGTGTTGCGAACCTGAGTAAAAAGCAAATTATTTCTTGGTGTTGGATGGTTGGCGTTCGTGGATTGGGTAAGACCATCCGGATACGTAAATAGATACAGCTCAATTATAGTTGCTAAAATATACATATAGCCCGGTTGTCCAAGCCCAAAAGCATACAAAGTTTACGATGAGTACACGGCTTCTGTACTTCTATAAATTGACTATTCCCAAGCGTATTTACTAGTGAGTTCACTAGGTTCGACACCACATTCAATAATACACTTGGACTACAGAAGATCCTGAATTTCAATATCAGATAAGAAGAAAACAAAAGGTAATATATGTTAAGAACTTTAAGAAAGTTTCAGCCAGTACTCGGGCAACACATTGAAGCCATGATCGTTTGATGGTCAAATTATAGCCTGTAGTCTACAGCAAGAGCTTCCAGAAGAAGACGCGCGATGCAGGGAAGGTAAAGTTTAACCGATCGTCAAACTAAAACATGGCACAACCAAAAGAAACGGTTGCCTCCATATATATCAGTAGTATTTTATTACAGATGTCACATGTGTCTCAGATTTCGCAGACGTCTCAACATATTGGGACCATGTGACACCTTATCTTAACTTATGTTTTTTTCTCTGTCGTCTGTTGAAAACAGTCCTCAGGTTACTGACCGGTTCTCATCGCTCTGCCTTATACAACTGTGTCGACGTATGGAGAGCCTACATCGTTAAAGATCGGATCTAGGTAAACGTTCCTTCGCTACGCATCAGGGAACCGTTTCACCACCGCAAGCATGCATTCGTCTTGACAATTCCGTAGAGCCGTAATCGTCTATGGCTTTGACAGCTGATAAAATAAAGAAGTATAGTTGCTCGGAGCATTACGAATATTGACATGGACGTTGAATAATTAAAGCGCAAGTTCTGTTGCACCAGCAGAAATACACAACTGCACTCGTCACCTGCACACTCTTTAGGTTACCGACCCATCACCAAATATGCAGCACTTTAAGTAGCGCGTCGGTTCACTAGCCCTATCGCTGGCTTATCGTACGCCAGGTGCTTACACCATGCATGATCTCAGGCTGTTCAAAAGCGGCAAGCATAACACCAATACCAAAGAAAAGGACAGGCTAATATCAACCTACTGCGTACACTTCAGCGGTTGCAAAATTTTGAGAAACTCACGCTTGAAACATGGCTAGTCCAATGCGGTTTGTATAACGACCATCAATTCGCATACGGACGTTCGGGGTTGCCGTGCGACGCAGCGACGTTTCTAACGTACTCAGTGCTACTGCCGCTGGACAGCAAGGACGTAGCCATACGTGTTGTTTTCCTGTTTACACCTAAGCCTTTTGTTGTGTTCACCGGGAAGCCATAAATTAAACCTACCAGCCTATGGCGTCTAAACATTCCAAGCTCTCTTACCACAGGATTATGTCTCCAAACGTACCCATCTATCTAGGTAAAATGGCGCGACCCAACAGCCTCTTACCACCAGTTCCAGTGTCCCTCAAAGAGCTATCTCTTACCGTGCATATTCTCTACTTAGGTTGGTTCCTCAAAGTCTCTGAAGAAGACAGAAAGCAAAGTTTCTCCGAATTCGATATAATCGGCGTGAACCACCTGACTTCAGGCTCTTCGAACATGCTACAAGAGTGTTTGGATAAAAGCATGCAGTGGTCACACCATTCGCGGCTTAACGCTGCATGCTTTAGTGTGCAGTGATGTACCGGTTTCGCTGCATAAGGCAAATCGTTACTAAACGCTCGTCGCTGACTCGCCCTAACTTCGCATCAGCCTTGAAAGTCCGCGCTTTTCGCTTTCGGTGAAATATCTGGGAATCACACTGATCCACACTAAATCGTGGTTAATTCAAATGAATACATTATACGTTAATATCAGGCAACTGCCCTTTTATGTCTCACGTCTTCGTCCGATCTCTGTCTTCTAACAGTTGCTACAGCGCTTCAGAATTGCATGTTTTCTACCACGCTGAACTTGCTATCCTCATCTGACCTTTCCGGGCCCGCTACGTAAGCGTTCGAAACTAATTCCTAGGTCGTCAAACCACAAAACTCAATGCAGTGGAATTTTAAACCAACCTCAGTTCAACAGTATCTATTTGTTTATGTTCGGTCATGCGCAAAACATCCTTTAAAAATCTATACTGACGATCACCCTCCTTTACTTAGCGTGTTTTTCAACTGCAAATACAGTTCCTCAAAGCAACGGATCTACGGAGCCATAATTGCCAGCGCGCGACCTCATTGCTCAACTGCCGCACCATAGCTGGCTAGCATTCTGCTTACTCCGCTGATTAACATTCAAAATCTAAACAGAAACTTATGTTAATTACTCTGTGCCACACAGAAAACATGGTACTAACCAATGTTGCTTTACTTTTTTCATGTATTATGTTGCTACTTTTCCATTTGGATAGCGCGTGTGTTTCAGCTGAAAACTCAACCTCTATGGGAGCATAAAGGCGAATGCTTGACTTGATTTGCCTTGGGAGTGGATATGTGTACTACCGGACGAAAGCAATACCTATGGTACCTAGGCAATTAACTGATGTAAACCTGCTACCGGAAACCATGGCTCGTTGTTGGTGGAGTTGATGTGGCGCCATCAAACAATGACTAAGATTGGCACATGCCACATGGCGACCTAAAGGCCACATGTATTTGTGTTGCGCATTTACAAAAATTTATGCGGAGGATGCGCGCATTGGATAATTGTAGGTGGATGCTAGGTGAACTAGCAAAATGACGCAGCACAGCGGTGGATGCCTAGTGTCTACCAAAAGAGCACATTATTTAGCATAGGTGAATCGGGAGAACAAATATAAATAAATAAATAAAGCTTTTATTCCCCAAAAGGCGAGGCACACCTTTACAGGCCTGATCATTTTGACAAAACAATGTGTGGTCGAGTATTTGCAAAAATCCGATATGTTTGCCATAGCAGTGCTTGTTTGTGCAGGGAGAAAGGAAGTATGTAATGGTGTGTGCGTTTATGTAGCTGTGTAATTTGCGCTTGTAACTGTGTTGCTCCATTCTTGAGTGTTTGCTATCGTCAGCAATGTGCGAGCAGGCGATTGGTGTCCGGGGGTTGAAAAGGATTATCCAGATATCCACGGGGCAGTGACTTTATTTCGTGGCGAGCTACGACCGCCAAGTCAGAGTGTAGTTAAGCAGACCTTCGTGGCTTTTTATAGGGAGAACGCTTGCCAAGCGAAACCCACCACGTCCTGGATCACTGCCGCCGAACTATTAGCTGGAACGGGTTAAATGCGAACCACCCAGCTAACACCACGTTGAGGTTCTTCGGCTACTCAGCCGTGTGGCTCCGAGACCTCATGAGTCAGCGCACCTGGTTTTACCATTGGTGTACACGCCACCTGTTTTAGTTGAAGCAGAAGACCTGGATGCTTGAGACTGTATTTACAGGACACAGTTGCAAGGTTTGGAACTGTATTCGATTGTTTGACTTTTTCGTTGAAGCACGCCGAACACACTACAGTTATCTGTGACAGATGGAAACGCCTCAACGCGCGCCGGACAAAGTAGCATCGCCGAAAGTAATTGGTAGCGGTTATAAGGCAGCCTAATTTTATTACCTGCAGTTGGTTATATAGTCAATGGACATTAAGATTTAGCACTGTGGTCTGGAATTATAAGTCGTCCACGAAAAGTAGGATAGCTCTTGCAGTATACTTCGGTCGATCCAATATGATCGGGGCACTAAGCCGCAATGGATGCATTTACAACGACGCCCATGGACAGGGTGCCAATAAATACAAGCATTAGGACAGCTGGCTTGTACGTTGATATCAGGTAAAGGGAATCGACGCAACTGCATTTAATGAAGCAAAATTGAACGAAGATTAACAAACGTACGCAAAGGTTTGAACATAGGGAAACCCGTTAACTGCGTGACTACGCTAATTCCTATACGGTCCCTGACCAACTTCAATAGCCACAGAGTATAATGCTCACCGAGGAAGCCTGTCCACGGGACTATGGAGGACATGCCATAGCAAACGTCTTCGCTTAAGGGTTCATAGACCCAGCAGTGTAATAATCAGAAGGCGTATTCGCATACATCAATTGCGGACATCATAAATGTCAAGTACGTTCCCACGAGACTGCACAATCGCCCACCAAAAGCCGTCGCCAAACTAAGTCAGGCATTTAATGTTCTCGCAAAGAAATGGCCGCCTACAAAGTAATTGGCTTGGCTGCCGCCTATGGTTCTTAAAGTGATGTAAAGATGCACTGGGCGGACCAGCTTAAGCACGGCTACATCCTACTTGAAGATAAAGGTAAAGCTTAGATGCGTCCACCTTATGTTGTTGAAAGAGTGCTGAGATTTCTCGTCCTCTGCTAACCTTATACGTCCGTACAAATCGTTCTCCAGGAATTATACCCATTCCTCAACAGAAGCTTCCACGCCGAATCTATACACGGAGGCTGCGGTTGCTGTTCTCTTTCTTTAACCCGCGAGAGTAGCGGTGCAGAAAAGTTACAAATGTAAGCAATGACTTATTTCTCAGGCTACGTGAACTGTGCCATGCTCACACATTACACCATTTCCCAGCCCAAAGGTTCAGATACTTAATGCTATTAGCCTGTGAAGGCCTGATAAGTGTAAACAGAAACAACATGCGTACGTGTTCACTGGCGCCAAGAGGTGATTCATAAGTAATGCCATTTACAAAGGGGCTTAGCAAAAACAATATTTTACTTAGAAGGCTGCTGGTTATTTATGCTCCAAGTAAAATGACCAAAAATCTGTTGAAGTGTAACGTGCAGCGTCAAGTCCAGCAATACTGCACCAAAAGATCCCATCGCCGAATAGTTATACCTGAACAACCCACATGTGGGAGGCTAAAGTTGCTCAGCGCAGAACGCTTATACGCAGAGTGAACGCGTGTAAACTTAATGAGCCACTTGGATGTGCTCATAGGGATGCGCTAAACCATTGTAACCTAAACCAATAAATCATAAAGCGACGGTGCGAGAGCCTCAATAGCTTTGTGCCAACACACAGCTACACCAATCCCTTGGCGGCCAAGGCAACGATTCGCGCGGCAAAGTGAATAGCCAAGCGGACATAATTAGCTGCCTATGGTTTACTCATTCAGCTAGGTTTCAGTGAAAGCAAGTATATTTGGTGATTTGGCTACTGGTCTAGCTACATGGCACATATTATTTCTCAGGCTATGCACGTTTTCAGCCCTACTTAGCGGAATTCAACATTACTGTCACTTGGTCATAGGCAAGTGGACTACGTTGTGGCAGAGCGGAAAATGGCTTCCACATGCCCATCCAAATATCAAGCAATCAAAGACTTATTTGTTAGTTGAACGCCGGGATTTTAGGTTTCTGGTGGCTCCTGTGAACGTTAAGTTACCAGATAGCATTTAAGCTCAAAGACAAATAGCAGTAAGGCCACGTGCTTTTCTTGAGTAGTGCAAACCACCATAGGCATTCGGGTTCGAGAATGATACCACAACATGAAGACCGTGAAAATAAACGAAGAATGCAGCTGCGAATTAGTTAGGAGATGGTTTTGCGCTGTCATCCAAGAGCACCTAGTTGACGATCAAAGCAATCAACGTTAGCTTCCAAGCAAAGAGGTTCCCGAAAATGTTTACATCGCTAGATGACAGAGCTTGACAGCCAAAGTACCACCATAAGCCGATAGGACTACGGTTTGTCCAGTTTCGTGGAATGACCGCGTCGTACAGACCATCTAGCGGGAGTGAATAGCCGAGATATATCAGGAGCTGCGTTCTCAGTTAAGACACAGGTAGGTGAGGATAGTCTAGCCTTTAAGCATTTCACAGAGCATGTTATGCAGTTCTTCTCGTTCCCCTTCTAAAGACTGGCAGTAGCTACATAAAACAGAGCGGACGACATACCTGCAACGTCCAACTGGCCACGGAATCAACAGAGATAATTGAAAGCATCCGCACTTCGCAATCATGACACATTACTTGAATCCAAAAGGCTAATCTAATAAATACAAGTCACCTGAGTCGTCTGACTTCTTCAGCTCAAAGCACTGAAGATCGACTCTGAAGAAGTCAACCACATAGCAAGCCAAACTTATTTGGAGAGAACCGACTACGAATAACAGCGAGGACACTTGGTCAGACGTAAATAAAGCAATCTCACATCACGGGTTGGTAGTGTTCCAAAACGTGGTGGGTTTTCGCCTGGCAAGCCTTCTTTCTATAAAAGGAAACAAATGTCTCTTTAGCGACACTGCAACATGGCAGACATGACTCGTCACTCAAGAGAGTCACTTCCCCAACCAGGCAATGGTAAGGGAGCTATACCACACTTCACAACTTTTTGAACATATATCATTTCAAAAGTAACTACAAGCAGCTGGTTGATCAAAAGCATGCCGGGGGTGTCTTAAAATGCATTCCTAGCTTTTGCCTCATGCTACACTCACCTGATCCGCATTGTGTACACATTCTCAACAGACCAGTTCGTCAACAACCTACATCACTCCAATTATCTCTAATATTTATGTTTGCTTCACACAATGCGAAGATAAACTTTACTTAAGCTTTTAGCCATATGAGCCTACACCACTGTCTGCATCTGTGTTACTCCCGCGCTTGGTCCCGCTTATTATGCTAGCATGTACAAGGTTACACTATTCTGAGCAGGCGGATATTGAACTATACCTTATTTATTTATTTAGAAGCGTGCCTCGCTTTGTCAAGTTTAGAATATTTTTATTTATTGTTGTAAACTAAGTAGATTTTAGGGTTAAAGCTCTCAACTCAGCCAAAATAATACCAACTCGTATAACATTCTCTGCTTCGTTTGGAGCCAAAAAGGGCAGGAGGTTTAAGACGGCATAATATCCCCCGACGTTAATGCTACCGACACCTATCTCGAGGGAAGACAACGGCTTACTGGGTAGGTAAATATTAAGTGGACCAGGTACAATAGCATTATAATAAGAGTGCCCACTCTACAGTGGATCGTTGTACCAGGAGTTGGCGGATATTGGAATACAGTTGGGCTTAAAACGAGGACTGCAGCATAATTATGCAAGCAATTACTGCGCAAGTATCCCACCCTAGTAGTACCTGTTGTGTCGGCTTGCGTGTAGGAAGCAAGAGCAGACAATATACTCAGTGAGAACAAATGGGAAGGGGGAGAGCATAACAAGTAGAATATCCAAATCTTGTGGCATTAATATACGAGCTGTAGACTAATGATGCGTCAGATAAGGAAAAAGATGTTTGTTATTGATACCGAAAAGCAACCAGCTGAATTGGGAGACCCTTAAGCCTAGGTTCCTTAACCACGTGATCTGGAAGCAATTTTCAGCTTCCTAGAACTTACGATTTTAGTTTGGCGGATAGCACCTTGAAAGTGTGGCGGATAACCCATATCTACGAAAACCACTAAGCAGAAGCTTTCTACAACTTTCCGCCGGGAAGGAGATTTGGTGAATGGACAGAGCCTAAATCAGCCTGTTGAATAAAAGAGGGATTACGCCTCCGCCGACAACATAACGAGTAGGTGGACTAGAAGATCAGATTCGCAGAACGGCGCATTTGGCTTAATGTATGCGCCTCCACGGTAGTTTAGGTCATTTTCTGTGCCTATCCAAGACACACTGAAGTTCCTCGGTGCCTTCCCGGATATCCACAATATGCCGAAGCTTAAGGTAGTTAGCAAACGTTAGTGAAAACACACATAGCTTCCCTTGTGAATCAATTATCTGCATCGTGCACAACAATGGCTTAAATACAGAGATCTGCGGGACGGTAATAACGACAGATTGCCATAGCAAAAGCCTACTCCCTTAGCATGCACGTGTTCCCTCCCCTACAGCAAAGCAGACACCCGTTTAACGGTGCAGCCAGATATCCTGTAAGACTTTAACTATATTGTGAGTCGAAGCTGGGACAGTGTCAAAAGCTTTCGAACAGTCCATGAGTAACACGAACACACCGTGGCCATTACCGCTTCGGTCCAGCTCCCACGACATACAGGCATATGGTTTTGACACGAAAAGCCCTTGAGGAGTATACGTTGCGCAACACTGTTTAAACCTAATCGGATATTGCTCCAACGAACCAGCTTTTCAACCGTTGTGTATTACGCTTGTCAAACTGCGTGACTAGTACGTCAGTAGTAAAGCGTCGGCACCGCCCTTAAATATCGGACAGCTGCATGTATCCTTCCATTCTGAGGTTAAGGAGCAGCTGTCAGGCGGTATTCAAAACACGTATGTGCGGCGGCCACTGAGCTTAGCTCACAATTGATTGAACAGCTTGGAATGAATGGAATCGAAACCGGAAGCTTCATAAGCATTAATGCCTCGCACCAGCTTAAATACCTGAGTCACCGTTATTTTAAACTCAGCTAATCAAACAGCTTCTGGAACTCTTGAAATCAATGCAGCCTGCGGTTAAGAGGTCTCACGAGCTTAGGCTGTAAGTCGGAGTATCTGACCTTCTGTCGATCGGCTTAACTTCGGCACCTCTTTTTCGAAGAACATAGTGATCCTAGGCCCTATGCATCTGCGATTATCCAGAGCTTGCTAAGAGCCAGCCTTTGATTTCTCTAAACCATATTAACTGGGAAGCCCTGTGTCACACACCTTTGCTGTTTGTTGACTTATTCTGGGACACCTTAGGTATCTACTAGTACCTATAATGCATAATTCCTACGCCACTGCTAGCCACCAATATTGCTCTTTCCTGGTACCATTATCTGTTCCTTGTCTTACCTGCGACACCGCTTTTCAGCTACAGCGAGTCATTGTAGGGAGCATGCATTTTTGTGCTTGGACCCACCCCTTAAATCTCAAAAATTTATTCTCTTGAATAGTTTGCTTCACATGGCTTTGCTGGTTTTAACTTTTCCTGTCACTGTAAGTATCCACCAGTAATTAGACGGCTTAACCCGAATGCTGTCACTGGCCACCCCTAATCTCTTTCCCGGCGCCTATATCCGCAGTTCGTCTTGCCTTATGCACCTTCTTTTGCAACGCTTCGTTATAGGCGCCATACATCTCGGCACATATCCGGAGCTTGCTGGGATACGCTCCTTGTCGCTCCATCATATGTTCTCTTGGAACGTTTGTAGAACGTATCTTCCGTGGCTAGTGGATGCATTCTGTGTCCCTGTAGGCGTACACTAGTGACTAAGTGTCTAATTGGTATGGCTTTACCCGGCGACTGAAAGGCTTTCCTAGCTCCAATATATCGATAGTCTTAACTGCGGCACCTATGTTTAGAACAAAATAGTAGTCGCAGGCTCCATGCGTCTGCGATTATCCTCAGCTTGCTAAGAGCCACACTTTGCGTTCTCCAACCCATATTATCTAGGAAGGTCTGCGTCACATACATTTGCTGTTTGTGGACTTATTCTGGGACACTATAGGTATACACTAGTAACTAGAAGGATTCATCCAAATGCCATTGCTGCTCAATGATATCCTCGCTTTTAGTGTCAGTAGCTTTTTCCTGGTGTTACATTTGGCAACGCTGTTTAGCAGCAGCTATACTTCGTAAGCTCCAGGCAACTCTGCGCTTATTTGGAGCTTGCTTTTAGCCAATCATTTTACCTTTAACCTTTATTCGCTTGAAGAACCTGTGTCGTGTACATTCGCTGTTTGTTGACTTATTCTGGGACGCTGTATATATACACTCGCAGGTAGAAGGCTTCAACTAAACGCCATTGCTATCCACCGATGCGCTCCCTCCCCTGGTGTCATTATCAGTTCTTCGTCTTATCTTTGGCCTCCCTGTTTAACAGTAGCTATTCTACTTAGGCACCACGCATCACTGGGCATATTCAGAGCTTGCTAAGAGCCGCCCTTTTACTCTTGCAACCTTTAATCTCTTGGTGGGTATCCACCACACACATTTGCTGTTTGTTGACTTCGGCTGGGTCACCGTAGGTATTCACTGGTAACTAGAATGCAGCATCCATAAAGCCTTGCTATGCACCGGTGCTCCCTCTTCCCTAGTACCATTACCAGGTCTTTGGCTTTCCTACATCATTGCTTTTTAGCTGCAGCGAGTCATTGCAGGTAGCGTGCATCTTCGCGCTAGGAACCACTTCTTATTTCTCCAACTTTTATTCTCTTGGATTGTTTGCATCACATACCTTCGCTGGTTGGTTGAGTTATTCTGTCTCTTGAAGCCTCCACTAGTAATTAGAAGGCATAATCCAAACGCATTTGCTGTCCACTGGTTGGCTCTCAGCACCATTAGCTTTCGTTCATCTTCGCTTCAGCACGTTTTCTGTGGCGATTGGTTGTAGGCTTCATACGCCTCTGCGCGTATCCGGAGCTATTAAGAGACACTTCTTGCCTCTCCATCTTGCATTCTTTTGGAAGCTGTGCAGCAGTTACATTGGCTGACTGTTGAGTATTCTGTGACACTGCAGGCATTTACTAGTGACCAAGCTTCTTAATTGCATGGGTTCATCTGGCCGCCGAAATCTTTTCTATTGCCATTATCTGTCGATCATCTTAAGCTCGGCACCCTTATTTAGCAGCCAATAGTGTTCGTGCGCTCCCTGCTTCTCTGCGCACATCCGGAGCCTGCTAAGAGCCACTCACTTATCTTTCCAACCGTCGTTGTTTGGGACTGCCTTTGTCGTATAGATTTGCGCTTTGTTGACTGCCTTTGGGACACTCTAGGTATACACTTGTAACAAGAAGGCCTCATCTAAAGGCCATTGCTGGCCACTGAGCCTCTTGCTTTTGGCGCTATTATCTGCCCATCATTTTAACGCTGGCATCTCTGTTTAGCAGCAGCTATTCTTCGTAGGCTTCATGCATCTCTGTGCATACCTAGAGCTTGCTTGAAGTCAAACTTCCAACTCTCCAACGTTTATTCTGTGGGAGTGCCTGTGTCATTTACATTTGCCGACTAACTCTGGGACACTGTAGGTATCTACTGATAACTAGAAGCTGTCCACCGAATGCCACTGCTAGCTACCGATTTTCTCTCCGCCAGTGCCATTACCAGTTTGTCTTACCTTCGCTACCTCTGTAGCTGTAGCGCGTTATTATAGGTGACATGCATAGTTGCGCCAGTAGCCACTCCTTATTACTCCAACCTTCACTCTCGTGGCTTGTTCGCATCCCATACCCTTGCTGGTTTGTTGGCTTATGCTGTGTAACTAAAGATACCTAAAAGTACATAGAAGGCTTACTACGAATGCCGTTGCTGGCCGCCTATACTCTCTCTTAGCGCCATTATCTGTCCCTCTTCTTACCTCCTTCACCAATTTGCAGCGATTCGTCGTAGTTTTCAGGCGTCTATGCGCATATCTGGAGCGCTCTGAACTACACTTATGTTCTTTCTATCATATATTTGTTTTGAATATCTATATCACTTATCTTCGCTAGCTTTTGATGTATTCTGTGACACTGTATGTATCCACTGGCGACTAAAGATTTTAATGGAATTGCAACATTTGGCCACCGATAGACGCTTCCAGCGCCATTATTCGTCCATTGTCTTTGAATTCGGTACTTCTGTATAGCAGCACCTAGTGACCGTAGGCTTTATGCGTATATCCTGAGCTGGTTAGGAGCCACTCCTTATCTCTATAACCTCAATCCTCCTAGAATGTCTGCATCCAAGCTCCCCGCTGCTTTACCAACAATTGACGTTTGAATATCTCTCGTAGCAAACTATTTATATTTTTACTTACGTATACTGCGCTCCCTATGGTATTAGGCTGGTTCCGTGCAGTTCATTTACCATTCAAACACTACCAGTCTGCTAACTTTCTTTCCTAGCTCCTTACGCAATTGTTGAATCATACTAAACTGGTACTTCTTGGGTTGCTTACTGGCACAACGCGCTTGTTTCTACCTAGATGTTAGCCGTCTACCCGTAAGGCTTTTGCTTATATAGGACATAAAAACGCGCGTTCAGCATAACCAGCTTTACACGCTGTACATGGCCTTGTCTCCTCTACATGTTGTAACAAAAGACTTTAACAATGTTTAACGCTATGTCTGCTCTTGCAATCTTCTTTCCATTGTCCCTCAATTTCCATTTTCTCCTAGGTCCGGAACCACTTGGAGAACTGGGTTTCGGCTGAGGAACAGCTTTTGCCATAGACGGACGTAAGAACCAACAAGAACTTACATGGAGCCACGCTAAATACCAAAGGGACTCAAATACAAGCACCCCACAACCTTTGTCTGGTATGGAGAGCTGTGCACGTCCTTATACTCCCAATAATTATACACCTGAAAAGTCCAGACACCAGAAAGTCTGAAGCTTTGATCACACAAACACTCAACAAGACGATTAGTCGTGACGTTGCCTTCCTCAACCGGACTCAATTACCATGGCGGCCCTACTCAAGTAATCTGTCCAACCAACAGAGGAAATTGGAGGCCATTTGACTGTGAATAACGGAATATGAAAGCAGTCGTAAAGCGGCTTTGCCAGTTGTACATTATGGTTTAAAATGTTTTACGGCGGTGTTACAGCACCTTGTGAGTATTTGCCTAGCAAGCCTTCTCCCTACAAAACGCCAGGAAACTCGGGCTAACAACACTGCGACGTGGCGGATGTGACTTGCCACTGAACAAAGTCAACGCCAAAATCTACTTACTGACAAGCTGCCTAGAGCCACATTTCAACATTTCCCCAAGCGTGCAAGAATATAATACTCTCAGTCCACATGTACCGGTAGACTGCAACTATAGTGCCATGAACGTTTGCAAATCTCACCTAGAACCCAAAGTACCGTTGAAAAATAAAGCTGACTGTAAACCTTAATAACGACTGATTATGTGTCTAACTGTAAATTTGAGAATCATTTATTCATTTAATGGCTTATTTAGTTCACCTATCTTCCTCCTCGCAGTATCCATTTCTAGCACTCGGCATTCACTCAGGTCCTAGGGACACAGGTGGCGGTGGTAAGTATAGCTGCAAACAGGGTCTATTACTCCTAAATAGTATCCACCTCTGTGGCTGTCTACGTCATCTGCCAAATTATGAAAGCGCAACTAAGGCGACAGTTGACGTACCACCATTGAACATTGTGCATGTCCGGTGCATCTACTCCTTCCACTAACAGCGGTTAATTACTCGGCCATCACGTAAGTACCACGTCCTTACTATGCTCTAAGTAGTACTGCGCAGAAACGTTAACCATCAACTGTAAAGTATACTTGCACCACATGCCCCCAACTTCCACGCTTGGCATTCAACTGGGAGCACCTGTGAATCGTGTAAAGTAAGCGGCCACAGGTTTTAAACTAGACGGTTGCACACCTCCTGCAAAAAGCTGTTTAATACACGACACTTGTATCCTTTGCAACGAGCGTCCCATCTGAAAGGCCAACTGCAGTTACGTCTCCGTTCTTGCTTTCCGCCTCCCGTACCTTTATTTGCACAACAGCCAAAGATCTTTGTCGGCCATGGTAATCCTTACTCACAGATTTCTGTTCGGCCTATTTATGACCCACGCTGGCTTAACTAGTATTCGGTTTTGCTAGAAAAGTTAATGCATGCAATAGGCTACACCTCTGATTAGACGTATTAACTACATAAACCCTAACTTCGCCACCAATTCCTTAGCTCGGTCTTCATAACTACTACCACCCCTTAAATAGTTTGTCCTGCGGTTCCGCATAAATGGACCAAATTTGATAAACCCTTATTTTGCGATTTTTTCCGCAACTGAAACTGAAGTGGGCGCGCCAGTGAGTCGATAGTCCGTGTAGGCTATCTCGCAGCTGCTCTTATCAGAGTCCAAATGAACCCATCGGTGTTATTCAACGCAACGCTACGCGTTTTTTCCGAACTTATTTGCTTAGTTGGACGCTGTTTATCAATACAGAGGAATCATACTAACACTTATCTTCGTAGTAGGTGCTTGCATCATGATGGTGCCATTATTGACCGCATACATAGTTCTAACAGGTCAAAATGAATAGTGGACAAAACTCGTTCGATGCGAAGGTTCGGAGACAAATATAATAATATGCGCAACGTCAATTGAGTTACGGTCCCCTAAACAAGACAACATGCACTCCATTTCATCTTATATTGACCCCATATCTCTTAGCTTTTATCTGAGTTGTACATAAACCAATAACCTATGGGAAAGGGAAGCACGCTGCCATATTTTCAGGTGCTCAGTATTTTATTCCTGACAGTAGACGTATGTAGCTCATTGGCAGTAGGGGCCAACGTATAACGATGC
This sequence comes from Dicrocoelium dendriticum, assembly GCA_944474145.2. NCBI lineage: Eukaryota > Metazoa > Platyhelminthes > Trematoda > Plagiorchiida > Dicrocoeliidae > Dicrocoelium > Dicrocoelium dendriticum. Next base: position 81,798,185 of record OX104065.1, on the reverse strand, counting down.
ATAAAATGAGCAAACGTTGAGAAATCATGCAGGTATTGTAGAATTAATCGTTGGGCTTTACAAGTTCATTCGAGTCCAATGGACACTGAGCGCTCTTGGCTTATCCGTGTAAACCAGATTACTGTAGTCTCGGGACAATATTCACAGCCGCTTATGGTTAAATATGCGCAATGGTATTGCTTACACAGTGGCTGTTTCGACCAAATAACCTGTGAAGTTGGTACATGGAGGTCTTTTGACCATGGTCTGATTACAAGGATTCACGTAAGGTGGCGCAAGCAAGACATTCTTTAGTGGTTTCCGGCATGTGAGCGTTATATTTCCTTTTCCCTCTGCTTACCCTTACAGCCTATGTAACCCGTAGTTGCAGACTCTACTTCGGTGTATCCGCACCATCTGTACCGGGCAGCTGTAATGAATACTTCTTCGGTTTCGGCTTTCTGGTTGAAGAACTTTCACGCAGGGCCAGCTGGGTGCTTGGGTTTGAACACGGTCCAGTTACTAGTTCGCCTGCGCGGTTCGAGAATTTAATATGGATTCGCTCGGCAAACGCTTGCTTTGTTAACCCTACAACTGTCTGCTTAACAACACGGGGACATGTTGGAGCTGACTGGCTAATATCTAATGTCACCACTGTGCCATATCTGAGGATATTAGAGGATTTGCCAAGACCAAACACTCCAACGATTTTTTCTGACTTTTCCCACATTGGCGGATTCACCGAGCAAAGTCACAAATCCACATTAATAATAACCAATCCACACCTCAAGGTTACTTACACATCCACCCACCTACATGCTACACATACCCACATACAGCCAGTATGTGCTAGTTAAATCGCAGCCTTGCTGTACTATGCATAATATTTTGCGCTTGTATTACCTTGATCGTGCCTTTAATGGCGTATCTCGCACCATTGAGAATAAGTCGCTTATTAACTAACAGTCGCCCCGGGAGCCCCTTGTTTTCAAGTAAAGTACCATGCCGTCCTGGAGTGTATGAAGCTGCGTCATGTGAATTCCGCCGACTTCATTATTGACCAGGGCTTTACAACGGCGAGGTTGCTGTTCCTTCTACATCTACTACTTAATGTCCACAAAAGTGTACGTCCAAGGTTTTCAAAGAAATCGCTTGCCTTAAGGGTTCTCCTATCACGACGTAAGGTGACTGTCTTAACTGCAAAAAGAAAAAGTTTAGTTAGCTTTTAGTTGTACGCCATTTTATATGCACCTCTTGGGTTCTAGATTCCACCGCTTTTATTCTAAAGCGTTCGTGATAGTTCGTGTTGCAAGCGGTGCTTGTGAGATTGCGCTTGGCTCTTTGTAACACACGTAGCCCCTTTTAAGTTGGTTAGCCATGGCTGTACGTTAACAATAGTCCATTAGCTCTGGTTATGGAGGCGGCGGTGTATGGTTTATTGGGATTGTTTAGTAGCGTACGCAAAATAAAAGATTATGCCCAAACCACAGCGCACCCAAGCTTGGCTCCGCATGATTATTATTCCAGATGTAAAAAGCGCAGCATAGTTCTTAAACAAACAGAAGCACTACTGTGGGATATTGTGCAGACTAATGGAAATCTATGAATAATCGTGTTTGATGAATTAGTGCGGTCTGTATATTTTATCCCCTCATCAGATATTTGCACTACGCGACAAATCTGCAGCGGATACTATTGTCGATGCAAAGCACAGGCTGAACTGTGGTAGATTTAATTTTTGGCATAACTATGCCTGTCGACCAAACGGGATTTAACCATACGTTATTTACTACTGCCAAGCTTGCGCTCCAGAAGCTACCTGGAGGCCGTTCGTTACGTGTACACACCACTACTGATCAACAACTGCTATCCCTTCTTTATGGATCGTAGCCTTCCGCAATCAGCTGCTATTAACGCAACTTATCCAAGGCTCGTGTGGTGTTATACCGGTTTCATATGCTGTCCTACGTTAAGCGACGCTTCCGCCAAGTGCGTGGTGTCAATATATACGATAAGAGCCTTCTGTTGCATTGGATGAGGCAACTAGTGTACACAACTTTTGCGAGACAGTTAAACGCTCTTTCCATCGCCACTGGTGCTACTAAATCTCTAAAGCTCTTTGCTATATGACCGAGACATGGCATCCGTACAAAAAATATTGGGCCGCTTATCTGCTGACCGACGTCTGTTTGCTGGATAATAACACCACCGATCGCGTGGAAGTTAAATATCATCATCTCAATATAGGTCTAACTCAAAGGTCCCATGTATCGCGGCTACTTACAGCTGTCTTGCTGGGTGTTAGATACCCGGATCGCAGTTAGGTGAGCGGTTTTTTTAGCTTACATACTAGCTCACCTAAGCTTCCGAATAGTTTGGCCATGGTTGCAGCCATGTTTTGGGGCGTTGCACCGTACGCTGACAGCGTAATCAGGAAGCAGTTGAGTACGGAGACTGTAGCACACGTTAACTATACGAAAGGCGCGTGTGGACTTAATGGCCGAGGCAAGGTCGTTGGTTTACTATTACTGGATGTGTGGACTGGATGTGGACGAAACCAAGTAGCGGCAACGGTGAGTGCTCCGAACATCCCCATGTAAATAACTACGGCGCTCGCTTCTACCGGCCGCCGCAAGCGCAAGTTGATCCAATGGCAACTGGGTGCGATGGACCTCACTGTGCTTGCAGAAGCATCGATAAAAGGTTTCTAACACTGGCCGACTCTTAACTTGCGATACCGACTATGGTAGCCGCAAGCGCCTTAAAATTAGACGGTCTCTCATAGAGCCGAAAGTTTACTTCATTTGTCAACAACCGAAAGCTGCCTGAGGGAATTTTACTTTATCTATTGTGCATTGCTATTGATGTCGCATGCGTCTTCATCAGTTGTGTGCAGAGGAATTCGGCCACAAGTATAACAGCAAATGCGTCCACTGCGCGTAGATGGAATAAGCCAAGTATTGTTAAAACGAATTGGCAACCAACCTCACGACTTGTTTTAGACCCAAAACAAGTTGCTTATCTACCTTACGTTATAACTTACACGATTCGCTTGGTGCAAACTTTTGAGTATCGTAGCCCCGACAGGTATTTGGTGAGTCCATGGCAGTGCCATGGTTCTTGACCCTAAATAAATAATAATTAAATAAAATTTTACTTTTGAATGGGTTGAGACACATCAAACAGAACCTGTTCAATATTGGGCAGGCGCTGACGCTGCGCCACGTTCAGGATAGATTACACAAAGGAAGGTGAAAAGTTGAAGTCATCCTATGAGCAACAGCATAGTTATCCGTGTAACGATAATGAAGGATCAAATACGCTTAACGTGGGTACGTAATCATGTAAGTATGCAGGTAAAGTAGTGCTGTGTGATAAACATGTGATTAAAATGAAGTAAATTTATTCGTTTATTGTTACTAAGCCACGTTGCGGTGTTGTTAAGCAGACATCTGTGGTTTATTATAAAGAGAATGTATGTCAGGCAAAACCCACGACCCCCTGTACACTCCTATTGATTCCACGTTGAGCCAAATGTCACTGGCGGGGCCGCATTTGAACCGCTTTAGCTTGCAGCTGGTCGCAGTCAAGGTGCATCCAATAGCTTCCGTTGACAGACGGTTTAGTTTAGTCAGGATGCACCGTAGATGGTTGAGCCCAGTGAGACGTTCAAGCTTGTACATTTGTGGAAGCGGAGCTGGGGAATTTTGTAGGTTAGGAAGAGTTGAAGTTATTGGTATGTTTTGTATGTTTGCGCATACATGTCTGGGTGCTTGGCTTACGTAGCCATGTAGGTCGCAGACAAGTGCTACGTAAAACACCTTCGTCGTTATTCATTCATTCCTTTATATGACTTGGAACAAAAAATGTCTTGCAACCTCATTGACGTCCTGGTCGCTAATGCAAAAGTCTGAATGGCAGGCTTCACGTTTTACGGAACTGGTAGCTACTAAGCCTATGTGTCCAATGGCAGTGGCATTGTTATCACCAATGAATAAGGCTTATCTGCAGTCTATCACCTACATGAATGGCAGTTAGTGAGAATTGTTTAGTGTGAAAGCAGTGGCTGGCCATATTGAAGCTTTCTCGGGAAGCTCAGTTCAGTATGAACCTAACCGTTGACTAATCTTGTTTGGTAGGCTGCAGCGCTGTTAATAGCACCACCCAGTACAACGCCATGTTTTTCAGTGTCAGACAAACGATAGCCCCGCCGGAAGCATTATTTTCATTGCTGTGGTGCAAATGGTTAAACTTACATTGTTGCAATAATGTCAGCTTTGAAGCTGGAATTGAAGGACGGTGAAATCCACTAGCATTTGCTTCACGGATACCGCCCTGTCTTTGCACCCTAACAAGCTGTTTGTGCTGGTATGTGGACAAAGTTTATGCGCTCTGACCCTGAACGTGTGCGTAGTGCATCGGGTTTTTCCGGTAAATACCCATTCTCACCCACGTATTAGCCTTCATTCGGTAAGTCCTTGTAGTTATATAGCAGCGAAGTTCCGCAGCGCGTGGCGGATGGATTGCTGCTGGTGAGGAAAATTAGTGGCGCTTTTATCTCTTGTTTCGGCAACATTTGAATGTATTTGACGAACGAGCCATCTGACTAACTAATTGTGCGCACTATAAAACGACTAGCATCGGCAAGTTAACTATATGTGTGGTGAATGCGTATTGTGATCACCTGTCTCAATTCTACATTACAAATGTCTTTCCTAAGTGCCATCGCCTCGAGAGTTAAGTGCCTCGCTATCCTTCCAAGGAGGACGTGAATATTTGAATTTAAATGCAGTATCCGTACTGTATCCCTTGATAGGTTTCGAATGTATTATTATCTGCTGCGCATGCATTGAAATCTTGCAACCCCTACCAAGGTTATAGAACTCATGCGCATGGCATGGCAGCAGGTCAGGTGGGTAGCAGTTGATACATCGATGCTCGGCCAGTGTTACGTCCGATGCTATGGAATGGAAGATAGGCGGGTTCCCTAAACCCTAGACACAGATGCTCGCGGTTAAACTTAGATGCTCGGTCAGTGGCAAGGACAAGGCTATATAATGATAGGCAGGCTAGTTGCACTAGACACGTGGCACAGATGCATACGGTCGAAAAAAGCTGTTCGGTCAGTGTACTGCCGATCCAAAGTAATGGGACCCATGGTGTATTGCACCGGAGGCTGGGAGCGTTATTAGGAAGCAGTTGGGTACGAAGACTGTACAGCACGTGCACTACATACGGCAGATAAGTCTGTGCTTAATGGCTAGGGCAAGGTCGCTCGTTTTTATCACTGGGTGTGTTTACTTGTAAGGTTGCTTTATCCAGTTAAGGGAAGCTTTCGTGCCCTCATGTTATGCATGTTTGCCACCTGAGCATTTATTCTGGAGACTGTGTTAAAAACAAGCCGATGTGTCTTGCAGAGGCGCGGGACATCCAACCGCACCGTCCTGTTGACTAACCCGTCCATTGCACCCGTTCTGGCAGGTAATGTGGCTACAATATCTGATGCTAAGCGGCTAGTTGTCACTAAAGAGGTCGGTAAGAGCTGTCCGTCTTTCTAGCCAACTTTAGGAAGTCTAATTTTTCTATACGATTTTCAACCGTAAGCAGGCTTGTAGAAGTTAGCAAATGACTTGATCTGGTTTCACAGTGTCAGGACGGAGTAACTGGTTATGTGATACGTTTAACTCTTTAGAGCCAACTAACCCATTAACAAACATGTTTGCTTCTCTCTGTTGGGGCACCAATGAGACCAAACCAAGTGCCCTCAAATGTAGGTGCTCCGAACACCCCATGGAAACAACTACAATGATCGCTTCTGCGGGCCGCCGGAAGCGCAACTTGATCCAAAGGCCGCCGGATACGGTAGATCTCACTGTGTTTGCAGTAGCACCGATTAAAGTTTCTAACACTGGTCCACTCTTGAATTGTGATAACGGATAAGGTAACCGCAGGCGCCTTGAAGTTGTACGGTCTCTCATATTGCCGGCAGTTTACTTCATTTGTCCACAACTGAAAGCTGCTTGTGGGAACTTAAATTTATCTCTTTTGCATTGTCGTTTATGTCGCATACGTCTTCATCAGGTGTGTGCAGAGGTCTTCGGCCACAAGTAGAACAGCAAATGCTTCCGCTGCGCGTAGATGGAATAATCCAATCATTGCCTAAACGAACTAGCAACCAACCTCACGGCTCGTTTTAGAACCAAAACAAGGTGCTAATCTAACCTGCGTTATAGCTCAAGCTTCTCTTGATCCAAAACTTTGAGTACCGTGGCCCCAAACATGTATCTGGTGAGTCCATGGCAGAACTATGGTTCTCGACCATTTATAACTAATAATTAAATAAAATTTTGTCTCCGTATTTCGGGTCACATCAAACTGCACGTGATCAATATTGAGCAGGCACTGACGTTTCGCCATGTTCAGGATAGGTTACACACAGGAATGTGATAAGATAAAGTCATATTATGAGGAACGGCAGGGTTAGCCCTGTAATAGTATTGTAGGATCAAATATGATTAACCAGGGTACTTAAACATGTGAGTTTTCAAGTAAATTAGCGCTGTGTGAACAAGGGTACGTGCCATTTTGATATAAATCAAAGTAACGTTATTTGCTGTTGAGTTACATCCGCCACATCGCGGTGTAGTTAAACAGACATCGGTGGCTGTTTATAGAGGGTAAGCCAGCCAGGCAAAACCCACGAAGTCCTGAACACCTATATCAATCGTACGTTGAGTCAAAGTTCACTATCAGGACTGCATTTAAACCACTTTAACTCGCAGCTATTTGTAGAAACGATGCAGCTTGTAGCTTATGTTGGAAGACAGTGTAGCTTAGCCAGGATCCACCGTAGAAGGTTGAGCACAGGGATACAGTCCAGGTTGTACATTCATAGAAATGGGGCAGGACAATTTTGAAAGTTGGGAAGCGTTGGAGGTAGTAGTTTTTTATATGCTCGCGTCCCTGTCTAGGTTTATGACACACGGGGGGCCAAGTAGGTTGCAGACCACTCCTCCGTAAAGCAAGTTTACCGTTAACCGTTCATTCATTTAGATGATTGGGAAAAGAAAATGTGTTGCAATATCATTGACATTCTGATCGCCAATGCATAAGCCTAAATTTCAGGCTGCACCGCTTACGTGGCTGGTGTCTAGTAACTTTATATATCCAACAGCGGTGGCACTGTTATCGCCAATGAATAAAGCGGAATTGCAGGCTTTGCCCCCTACATGCTTGGCAGTTTATGAGACTATGTTAGTGCAAAGACAGTGGCAGGTCTGCTTGAACCTTTTCCAGGAACCTCAATTCAGTGTGTCCCTAACCGTTGACCATCCACTATTGGGATGCAATGAGGCTGTTAAAGCAGCACCCAGTACAACTCAACGTTTTACCTTGTCAGACAAACTGTAGCACCGCCGAAAGTTATAGCCCTTTTGCGATGGTACGGATGGTTAAACTTACATTGTCACACCAATATCAGCGTCAAAACTGGAAATATAGGACGGTGAAATCCTCTAGCCTTTACTTCCTGCACGCCTCCTTGTCTTTGCACAATATCCTGCTGTTCGTGGTGGTATTCTTTTACAGTGTATGCTCGTTGACCACGAACGGGTGCTTAGTGCATCGGGGTTTTCTGGCAAATACCCATTCCCACTCTCGTGTTATTCGAAGTTCCGTAAGTCCTTGTGGTTATACATCAGCGAAGCACGGCGTCGCGTGGATGCTGCATCGCTGTTGGTGATGTAGATTACTCGCATTTTTATCTCATGCTTTATCAACAGTCGTAATGTATTTGGCGAACCATCCATCTGACTAGCTGGATGAGTGCAACATAAAACAACAAGGATCGGCAAGCCAACTATGTGTTTTGTCAGTACACATTGTGACCACGTGTTTCTATAATACATTAAACTACCACTCCTGGAAGCCTTCGCTTTGAACGTTAAGAGCGCTTTCTATGCTTCCCATGAGGACGTGAATATTTGAAATTAAATCCAACATCCCTACTGCATCCCTTGCTAAGTTCCGCTTGTAGCATTATCTGGAGCACATGTACTGAACTCGTGCAATCCGTGCCGTGGTCATGGAAACCAAGCGAATGGCAATAGGCAGCAAGCTGAGGAGCGCGAGGAAAGTATCTACGCCCGGCCAGTGGTACGCCCGACGCTATATACTGGAACTTAGGCGGGTTCCCTAAACCCCAGACACAGACGCTCGCGGTTGAACTTAGATGTTCAGTCAGTGGCAGGTTTGAGGCTAATTACTGATAGCCAGGCTAGTTGCACTCGACACGAGGCACAGATGCACATGGTCTAAAAAGCTGTTTGGTCAATGCACGACCAATGCAACGTAATGGGACCCAGGCGTTTTCACTAGACACCAGGCTCCGAGTGATGTGCTTGACAGATATTGGCTTGGTCTGTTGGTGATTTGGAGCCAGTGTACTGGAACGCGAGCACGGTAAGATCAACCACAGGCGCCGATGTTTGAGGTCATGAAACAGTGGCTTGGTCAGTTGGCGAGTAGGCGCCGGTTCATGAAAACCAAATCTCGTTACTTTGGGCCTTGGGCTGCGGGGCTCCTTTTTGAGCGACATAGGTTCAGGCTCTGACCTGGGTTACGCCAATGTGTGAGTACCCAAGCCTGGTACAGTTTGCTACAAGCTCAGGTGCTCGCGGTTGAGAGATAGGGGCTCGGTCAATTTACGTATTTGAGCCAGTGTATGTATACCCGAGCGCAGTAAGCTGAACTTTGAGCACCGATGTTATAGAAAAGGTTTCTCTTTTGAGCTGAGATGTACGGATGTTGAAATTTGGCCAGTGACTGCACCTTTTGCGCGGGAGATTTTGGTTATACGTTCGTTAATTTTACGTATCTAGTGAAGTGCGCCGTATTATTATGGCACTTAACAAAGAATTCTCATTTTTATTTGCGATTCTAGAGCTTATTTTTTAACCATTTTTTGTTCCTTAGGAGTCCAGCGCCCTTAATTTCTTCCATCTGCGCACTAATAAACGTGGAGACTGAATGAGCCGAAATAGTCCAAAAATTTATAGTGGTGTGGTGAATTGACTCCTGTATTCATAGGAAACGCGCGTATATACGGCTTTGTGCAACTTTCACCAAAACAAAATCTAGGAGTTTAATATCACTTGAAGAGTCAGAAGGATTTCAAATTAGGCGCTTACAGCCCCATAAGCCTTATGCCTAGAAAGGCCAATACAATCGTAGTTGCCAACAAAGAACATATGCTCAAACGGTTGCTACAGTCATGCAAAAGCATAGGATTAATCTAGACATTGATCTGCTCCCTTACAGGCGCAGCCTTTAGCCAGTCAATACATATACTTATTTATTTATTTATTAGGAGCCGTGCGCTAGTCTCCATGGGAGCAGCACAAAACGGCAGGTTTCGTGATGCTTGCGGTACCGTGGCAAAGAAAGTGTCAATTCCATTTATCAATATCAGCTAACCAACTGCCGGTCAAATGGACGCTGAATTTAATTATTCATGTTTGTTTAATCTAGATAACAATGTTGCGGCTATAAATGGAACATTGGCTCACTGCTACCCTTCAAGTACGCGGTAAGGCCAAACTTAACGGCTTGTTCTGTAGGATAAGTGCGCCGCTGTTATTGGCGCTATATTCCACAGTAACTACCAGCCACGTAGTCCTGGAAGCCAGCTGCACGGGCATGTTCATTCGCGAGGACATTATCACTAGAATGGTTTGTCCTTCGACTTGTCATTCTTCCGGCATCATCACATCTATCTATGGCAATATTTGATGTGATTACGCAAGTAGCACAACGTTTTGACTTCTGTCCCTGTTAACTTTATTAGTACTCTAAGCCGAAGTTTTCAGGTTTTGAGCAGGTTGCGTTTATGCCAAATATTTTAACGATACACTCGCAGTTTTAATAATACTTACGCCGTATTTGAATAAAACGTTCAATTGTTAGTCATTATATTCTCTGATAATAGTACTTCAATAACTACATGTCAACTTCTAGAAAACATCCTAAATTACCTTTAAACAAAAATATATGGAGTTTACAAATAAAGCAACGAAGATGTTTGCTGTATCACTTCGTAGGTGAAATTTACAAATATGTTTTATGTATGCCAATAATATTATGGTATATGGTTAACTTTTATATATAACAAAGTCTGTGCGGTATACATGTCAGCTCTGAGTACTACGCGGTTACTCGATCTTTCGAAGTGCCACTCTAATCAAGTATGTCAGCTAGAATGTTAGAAAACAAAGTTTGCTTGACTAATGAAAATGCAAGTTCAGTGGTTACGAATTTCCTTGGATCCAAGGCCAGTTGGATCGTTTAAATAAATAAATAAATAAATAAATAAATAAATAAATAGTATATTCTCGGTAAAACGAGACACACCTGTGAAGGCGTGATCAAATATGCATACAAGCATAGCTTCTGTGGAATGTTAAA
>OX104065.1:81348939-81787246 GCA_944474145.2 Dicrocoelium dendriticum | reverse complement strand
GAAAGATGTGCGTTTTGGTGGTGCAATGCAAAAGCCCGAGGCGGAGGACAGCCAGTGCTAAGCTATCCAGTGCGCCTTGGCACGTCTGGGAGCTGTCACATATGAGAGCAATGTCGTCTGCATACCACAAGTCATGGTCGTTCTCCTGGGAGCAGCTTCACACGTTCCAAATCATGTCCTGTGACTGCAATCTACTAGCAAAGTTGAAGAGCAAAGAGGACAAGGGGCATCTTTGTCTTACACCACTGGAGGTATTGAAGTGTGGCGTCAGCTTACCGTAAGCCCTCCATCTGCCACGGCTATGCGCGTATACCGCTCAGATAATATTTACATATTTATCGGGCATACCATTTCTGAGTAGGCAATTCCAAAGGAGGCAACGGTCAACCGAATCGAAGGCACCTTTGCTAGCCAGGAAACACGACTACGGTGGGCCGCCTATATGTGTCGAAGGTGCTCCAGCGACTGACGCAAGATGAAATGTGGGGGAGGCAGCCGCGACCCCGACGACTCCCGGCTTGCTCCATTCAAGAATCTGGCTGTTACGAGCGTCAGTCAGACGGTGAAGGATTATGGAGCGGGTACTTTGGAGGCCATGGGGATCAGGTTGATTCCTCTACGGGTGCCGCATTCCGAACTCTAGCCGCCTTTGCGGATTGGAACAATAACGGAGCGGCTCCAGTCAGCTGGGACAGCCCCCTGCTCCCACACTTTCACTAGTACCTCAAGTACATCATCAAGCAAAGCAGCGCCTCCGAATTTTATGAGGGCTGGATGAAAGCCATCTGATCCCGCGGCTTTGTTCAACTTCGGCAGCCAGATCCTACGTTTAACTTCTGAACAAAAGGGTGGCTCCAAACGGACAGCCAAGGAGCAGTGCCGTCACGGTAAGGCAAAGAATCGAACAAATCCGACCGATTGAAAGGCTTTTCAAAATGCTCAGCCTAACACTCCAAATGTTTTGGGAAATCGTGTTTAGGCTGTCCCCTCTAGTCACGTTTACTTGTACTAACACCTGGTCTCCTGCTGCCCGTTCCTCGTAGCAGACGGAACACTTTACGATGGTTAACAAGAGCAGCGGCCACGTCCATCTCTGACGCTCCATGGGTCCACCAAGCATCGCGGTCTCTCTATAGGCTAGCACGGTGTCTTGCCCGGGGCTCTGCGCGTTGCATTGTGTTCGCTTCCAGCCGGGATATGCCGGCGAGCGTCGATAAGTTCCAGAGGCGGCGTTTAGACCCAAAATCAAGGTTGGCTATTAGAATTACCACATCAGGATTTGCATTCCGTTAGTAAGGTATGGTGAATATGAGACTGGTGAGCTTCACTTGTTTTCAGTGAGCGCTTGATCCACTCGCGTATCAGCTACTTTGATAGGCAGTCAGCACAGCTGGCTTCGTCAGTTGGCTGGTGTTAATGCACTCACCGCGTCGTCGTGGGCGTCCACCAAAACACCTCCGCATGTCAGCACATACAAGTGCATGATCGGTGTACACGCTTGCGCTCCAAATCCAGCGGCGGTGGTGGATGCAGCCTCTCCAGCGGTACTTGATTGCAATGTGATCGATTTGCGTCTAAGGCTGGTGGGCTGCACGTCGCCCTCCAGCGAGTGCTGTGTCGAACGTTAGTGACCACAAGAAACAAGCCGGCACCTTCACACAAATGAAGTAGTCGCTCAACCTTATCATTACTGGAGCCTGCACCGTGCTGACCGCCCAGATGCATTTTAACAGTGGACAACTATCTAACTTGTGCGTTCAGATCCCCTCCAGCACAACAGTCTCCGCGCTTCTTCTGTGGCGGTGGAGCTGAGTCAGTTGGCGGTAAAAGTCGTTCTTTACCGAAGCATCGCTACAATTTGTGAGTGCGTAGGCAGCGCTGATGTGTAGACACATAGTAGTCCCGCGCGACTTCGAAGGATTGAACAAGCCAGCCAAACGGACCCCACAATTCCGGCTACTGATTGGCATCCAACCAACTAGAGCAGCTTCAGCTCGGGCCTCAGGGCAATACCAACACCAGCTTAGCCAGTGCTCGAAGCTGCATTGTCAACGGGTAGTCGTAATGAGAAAACGCTGCTTGCGTCACCTGAAGGGGATCGTATAGTGAGCCGAGAGTTCGAGGCTTGCAGGCTGGTCTTTGATAAGCAGCAGAAATCGATCACGTCTCCAATGTTTCGGCAAGTGCTAGCGGTTAACCGATCTGTAGTAATGTGCGGACACTGAGGCATGCCAATCTGAAGGAGGATCGAGGTCACAAAATGGACGCCGATGAATTGGAATGGACCGCTTGTTTTGACAGGGCTTGTCGACAGGACAGTACTGACGCCCCGGGTTCACGTGTGAGTTGAGACTAGAAGATACCGGCCTAGTAAAGCATGTCGAGGGAGGGTCAAGCATCGGGGGTTGAAAACTGGGGGATAAAAGTGCAGTTGGAACGGGACGGTGAGAGTGAAAAAGCGTAAGAGGGTGAATAAGAAGACGTGAAGGTTTGAGCAATAGCATCCAAACCATATCCGCCCTGCTAGATGCAGCAGCTAGGGCACCGTTGATTATCCTCTGCGGTGGCCAGAGCATCAGAAATTTGTTTTAAAGGTGATGCATTATACTGCGTTGGCAGGATACTGTCAGGTTGCCAAGGCCTAGACAGGAGAATGATAACAGCTCTCAACCATAGCTCTTGGTCCAGAAACCTGACGGCAAGGCAGCGGGTTTGGCGTTGGGCTACTCGAAGTCTGTTTTAAGGAATAAGGGTCACCCTTATTCCAACCCCCAACCTGGGGGACCAGAAGGCTGAGTTTGTCCGGCTTATAACCTTTGACCAACCTGGTATGAGTGACATTGAAGGTGCAAGAGCATCACCCAGCATAGCCCAATGGATCGCTGAGACACACAAGCCATCGCACTACGGTAAGGTCCAGCCTCATTTTGCTGGACTACACTGGCGTGCATTGTGCCGGACACCTCATACTTGCTACAACCTTGTAATCATGATTATCAAGGCATGCCACATGCCTATGCATATATATATAACCAAAGCGTACAAAGTGAATTTATGCCGTCTTGCGCAGGTAGCTATGTATACCTTAGTGTAGGTTGCAATAGGCGGGAGAAACTATGGTGCGCTGAGACTGGTTGCGGCTAGTTCTTGACAGATGAGCTACCCACTGCAGCCACTGTTGAGTCATTGGCTCATGTACTGGACGCCTCCTCCTGGCGATTGCTGGATGGGAGTTGGGTTTCGCCCTTCTCCCTGCTAAAACCCAGGACACCAATCCCAAGGAGTCAGGAAAATGACCATGTACTTGACCTGCCGCCTTTCGGGTGTACATTTAATCGAAGGTATTGTCTGAGGACCCGAGTCGTTCTGCTGTCAGGTGTGGGTTCCCTGCCGGTATCCTAGTCCATCCTCTTCAGAGGTTAGGAAGTGGTCGATGGCTCACTTCCCGTAAAATCTAACCTTTTTTTTTTTTTGGTTTTGGGTTATAAGCTCACAGCTCGATTGGCGTACAGCACGAGCGCCACGCACTGTCTCTGACGATGGAGGACATCTCGGTTTGTTCAATGTTTTGCTACTGCCCGCCTCAAGCCAGGCAGCCCCTGGTCAAATTAGTGCAAACCCGCCAAAACCCACCTGCGTCTGGCCGTGGTCGCAGGTGCGTATTCTACTACGGTCGCAAAACATATATGAATCGTTCCAGTACATCCAAGGCTGCGTGTGACGGCCGTCAATCAGATCCCAATCTGCTTCTGCAATCACATTCCCGAGCTGGATCTGCTCCGCACTGCCTTGTGGGTCAGTCTATCGAGCCGTGCCCTCCCGGCGGAGTACCTCAAGCAAACCTCCAAATCACCCACTGCCTTGTGGGTAAGGCTTTTGGGCCAAATGCTCCGTGTGTAGTCCCTCAAGCAAACCTCCGAAACGAAACGACCACCTCTCGTGCGATTGCCCACTAAGGCAATCGTATGTCTGCGCGCAAAGCACTTTGCATCGGGTGTTGGAAGGTGCGCACACTACTGGTCCGGAACTCCCGTGTGCGCCCCGAGCGACGCACTGTACTGGTTGCGACGGAGCCTGCAAGGTTACACGTTCTACTGGGTGGGCAACGCCAATGCTATCACTACGTAATGATGGGGTCAGATTTGAAATATCCGATCGCCTCCATGGCCAGCTGGTAGGTGAACCAACGGGCATCAGCGAGTGACTGATGTCTGTTCGTCTACGACTCGGAAGATGTAAGTGTGCCACTTTTATAAGAACGTGCGGTCTTACCATGTATTATCCCGATGACACGCGTGATCAGTTCGACACTCCTTTATCCTCTGTGATAAAGTCTGTGCCGAGGAGCGACCGACTATTTCTGCTGGATGCTTACAATGCGCGCGTTGGGCGTGGTGCATCGGTGTGGACAGATGTTATCGGTCCGCATGGCATTGGTACAGCGAATGCGTACGGTGACAGGCTGATAACACTGTATGCCACTCACGGCCTGACGAGCACGAACACTCGGCTTGCAATGTGTGCGAGTGATGGAGCAACTTGGACGCACCCACGAAGTGGTCACGCTCACCTGCTCGATTATGTCATCAACGTCCGCTTGATATGCGTGGAGTGCGAACGACACGTGTAGTGCGTGGAGCTAGGTATGCCAATGATCACAAATTGGTGCGGACCAAACTGTACATATATTTTCGCAAACCTATGTATTGCATTCCCGCCGTGAAGCGGCGTAAATTTAACTTTCCCTCGGTACTGTGTCGAAACGTATTAAGCTGAGGAAGGTGATGACTCCACCACTGTGTGATGTGGACTGCATAGCCACAGTGGGCGACTTGTGACACCAAATTCGCGCCCAGGTGACAGCTGCTGTCGAGGAGACCATCGGGCGCTCAAACTGTAAGCAACCTGATTGCTTTGACGAGAACAATTCGAGGATTGGCGCATTAGTGTAGAGAATAATGCAGTATTTGCTGCACATGTGGCAGGCTCCGGTGATTTGGGGAAAAGAATTCATTTACGCAGAGTTCAAAGGCGGCTTGCCCGAGAGCTCCGTCGTATTAAAAATGCAGGGTGGACGGAGAGGGAGAAGTAGATGGAATGCTTCGCCGAACGCCGCTAATCCAAGGAATTCTGTGACTCCTTGAAGACGGTGTATGGACCGAGGTTGGAGCCGCTGAGGACGCTAATCGACGGTAGTTCAGGCGCTACCCGCACGCAGACTGCAGACATAATGCAGATCTGGCGGAAATACGTCGACTGTCCCTTGAACAACCGTTCAGATATTGAATGGCCTATATGGAACGGCCCCAAGCAGCGAGATTTAAAGCCGAGTCTGGCAGGCACACCGACACTGGATGAGACGCAGTGAGCATCTGCTCAGCTGAGAAACGGCAGGTGTGCTGGGACGGACGGGATCCCTGCTGCAGTATTTAAACACAGCGGACCCGTGTTGTTGACTGAGCTGATTCACTTGGAGCAACGCGTATGGATTGAGGAGGCGGTGCCTCCTGGGCTGAAGGATGCGCTTGCGCTACCACTGTACAAGTGCAAAGGAAGCAAGCGATATGACACGAATTATCGCGATATAAACTTGCAGAATTATGTAGGCAAGATGTTTGCCCGTATCCTGCTCAACCGCCGCTTCAGTCAGATTGTGGAACCTAACGTGGCGGGAAGGCAGTGTGGATTCTGCTCTGGTCGCAACACTATAGATATGGTGGTTGCGGCTCGACAGTTGCAGGAGAAGTGCAGAGAACGATGCAAGCCATTTACTCGCCTTTTGTTGCTTTCCTCTGGGCATTTGTTACGGCGAACCTCGGAGCATTTTGACTAGTGTTCGGTAAGTATTGTTGCCCGCGTAAGTTTGTAAGTTTAACTGAAAGTCTGCACCATGGTATGCGAGCGAGTGTGCAGCAGAGTGGAGAGACCTCGGATGACGTTGCAGTCATCTATGTCATGAAGCAAGGCTGTGGCCGACCGGTTTAATATATATCCTCATGCACCGATATCTTGTGCTTTTGTTACCGCTTGTGCTTACTGTGTTCGTGTGACACACGTTTTTGATGGTGGGTTGCTGAACATCCGTCATTTCGGTGCGAGAACTCTAGTCTTTGATAAAACAATCCGTACGTTGCTGTTCGCTGACAACTGTGCGTTGTTTTCACACAGCGCGGAGGATTTGCAGCATGTGGCTAATGCTCTGGCTTTGACAGACGCCAACTTCGGACTCACCGTTAACACAAGCAAAACTGTCTGTCTCCTTCAGCATTCACCGGAGGTGCACTCTTCAATATTGCTGCTAAGCAGCATTGGTGCCGAAGTATTGGAAACCACCTCCCGCTTCTGTTGCCTTGGGAGTGTGATGTCGACTGATCCGCAGCTACACAGTGAGCGGCGTATCCGCGTGCCGAAGGCTGCGACGGCGTTCGGGAAGCTAGAGTACCGAGTGTGGAACAACCATGAATTTACCATTGGCCCGAAACTAATGATGAACAAATCCATGGTGCTGACCGTTCTTCTATACGGCAGTGAAACGTGGACGATGTACCGGCGGGAAGTGCGATATCTCGAGCGGTTCCATCAGCAGTGTTTGTGAGGAATTTTGCGCATCTTCTGGGGAGACAGAGTTGCTGACACGGACGTGTTGCGCAGAAGTGGAATGTATACAGTGGACTGCATCCTCTTACTGAGACATCCGAGTTTGTTCGGTCATGTGTGCCGTATGGATTCGACGCGGATACCGAAAAAACTATTATATAGTCAGCTGAGTATTAAGAAATGGCGTATGGGGAGACAAAATTTAGGTTTCCAGGACATGATCAAATGAAGACTCAAAAGCTTTAAGCTTGATTTCAGATCATGGGAATCCAAGGCGGCTGATCAGCATGCATGGCGCGAGCTAAGCACGAAGGCGGGTTCCGAAGTGTGGAAAATATACCTCATACAAGCAGGGAAGAAGCGGCAAGTGCGGAAGCGGCAAGTGCGGAAGCGGCAAGTGCGGAAGCGGCAAGTGCGAAAGCGGCAAGCACCGACAGGTTGTACCACGTCGACCTCGAGCGCATGGTGCTGTAGAACATGCGGTGGCGAGTGCCTGAGTCAGGCAGGCCTAGTGAGCCTTGGGCGAGGCCAAACGCGACCACTACGGAAGCGACGACGGGTCCTGCAGCGAACGTATGCAGAACAGGCGGAGCGTTTGTAGGTACGCTGCATTCGATTTACGAACCGCGTCCTTGCGTGCTGTCTCTTTGTTTCTGTTGGTGGGTTTCCAATTTTTCCCTAGTGCATTACTTTCACATAGAAATGCCTTCCTGTACTCTCCTATATAAACGTGCTCACGTCGCTTAAGCCAATTGTAATGAAGTTCGATAACATTTTCATGTTTGTGGCATTTTCGTACACTATACTTTCTGACCTCGTGAAGTTATCTCGGATTCGTTTTTAGGCAACTTATTTCATCTACTCATTAAGTTAAGATTTATTTCACTGTTTCCTTATGCGTTACGCGATTAAATAGTGTTATCATTCACACAGGTGATTGACTGTTGCTTGCTGTCACCGGTTTGGCTGCGCTTGATATGCACGTTGACAAGGTGCCTACCTATCTACTACACACGACCTCTTCTACACTGGATCTAGGATTTGGTTGGTCGTTGGCAGAGGGGATGGTGTGCAGTTCTTTGGGACCATGTCAGAATCAAATAGTGGTTCCGTGCGCCCAGTGCGGTGCGGACTACGGTCCAGCCACCGTCTTGTGTGCGACTGATTCCACAAATTCAGCTTGCTTGTGTTTGCCTGTGAAGGAGTGCGGGCCGGCTCCATTGATGAAACGTGGCTCCTATCCACATGCCTCCCGGTCTTATTCCTCCGGGTTTACTCTGGATATGAGTGTGTGGATTGAGCTATGGGTGGTGCAGGGCAATCCATCCAGGTCCCTCTGTAGCCTTGGGCGTCCTGTGGCTGGCCCCAGTGACAAGCAAATCCGAAACCGGATGCCGCGAACTGTGGGACAATAATATGGTAAGTTGTCTCTGGCCAACGTGGGTAGGCTTGCCTTGGCAGCTTTATACACCGATTGTACGGTCTCAAATCTGAGCGGTTTTCAACATTGGAGGCGTGTAGCCCTAATCCCTCAGATGGTAGGTTGCACGACTGGCCTTCGGATAAGATACAAATAGCAAAAGACGAAACCTGCGGTTCTTCTCGTACTAAACATGCCTACAATGGCTCCAGCCAGTTTGAACTGCATGTTTTCGTTGTACGCATTCGTAGAGGTAAACTAACCTAGCTAACGCCTGTCTAAACCTCACCCGTTAGGTACCAGTGCTCAAGGTGGCAATGCAGCGGAAGAGTGGGAATAAGTCAAGGAGTGATACAGGTCAATGTACACAAATCAGGGGTGTCCCAATGTTTCGCAACGTGGGTCCAAATATGTTAGTTACAAATATGGAGGGCCATGCTCTGTCTTGACGTCCTTATTTTTCGTAGTCTATTTATTATCACCTGTAAGGAAACAGCCAAGATTGATATTGTTATTTCACTATAAGGCCGCGGGCCCGTTGAACTTTTAACGAGGGACGCATTTAGCCCGCGGGCTGGACGTAGCACACTCATTTTCTAAGCGTATGAGGGCGACGCCCAGCGGCTCCTATAAAAGGTAATCGCGCGTGCTATGATGTGAGGACTAGGATAGACTGCGCAATATGTACGGATGCGTTGGAGTTTGAAACCTTATGTACTAGTTGTGTAGAACAAATGGGGTGAGTAAATTGTAGTTGAGCATCGTGATACACGGTTAAATCGCAGAGGTGCGCAGAGAATAAGGACGTTTTAAATCGTTTGGGCATTACCGACAAACCAAATAGCCTAGTAAAATGAGTGATAAGGAGGCCTAGAAGCCAGTACGTAGCAATGCTAGTAATAAGTTAAGGCAAGTAGCCGGTACTTGATAATAAGGAGAAATAACGGTAAACAGCAACGATACGCGGAGAACAGCTTTGTTCGGCGGGACAAAAATAGAGCTAAGAAAGGTTGTTTAACAAAGAGCGGCGGAATTGGAGAAGGCGAACCTACATTTAACATTTTGTAGAGGTCACTGCATATTTAAGTAAGGCGCAACGGCGCGCAGGCAATTGCGTCTCACTAGCCTGTTAGGTGCAGGTTACGGTACCAGTGATCGCAGTAGTAAACGCTGACTTAAGATTCTACCAAAGCCAGAGTAAGCTTACGTGTCGCAAGCCAAGACACGCGTAGAGTGCTTCGGAACTCGAAAATAAAGAATTAAGGCCGTTTCTGTTGGAGCGCGGGGTACTTCGCATGTGCGGCAGGTTGTTAAATCTCATTTGCATGCTTGTTGAAGTGTGGTGCTGCGCACGTCGCAAGTCAAAAAGTACAGGATTGAGACGTGTTTAGTAGGACTTTGCTTCTATTATTCTAAATCTTTCAGCTCACGTGAAACTAACTGCCAAACTCGCGTGTACCTCATTAGAACGGTGCGCGGGCTGAAAGTCAACCTATGATCTGTCTAACAGTCACCCAGTTAACCGCTTTCTTTTTGGGTGACACCCTTTCAATCGGCGTCTGACGGACGATGAGTTCATTCGGTCCGTGGACCTTTTCTGCTACAACACCCCAACAAGCGACAACAAACAGTTCGTCGAGGTTCGATTCGGAAAGCATATTACCAGCGATGATGTCCGCAATGTTCATCGTAAACTGCGACCTGGCGTTGAGTGTAAGCTTTATTTTTAGTTTTTATTACCTGCAGTAAAACTGTATCAGGTTATCATGTCTATGGAGGAAGACGGCGTTGTGCGAATTATTTCTGAGGAAGGCCTGTGCACACACGTAATATTCGCTCGGCATCAACAAATAGAACTCATCCGCCGATTCTCGCCTGTCGTTTGTTTAGACGCTACTCATGGTACTAAACATTTGTAGTAAGAATTCATGGCTGCTTACTTGTTGCTTACAGCTTCAAACTATGCCAGGTTTTAATAGCTGACTGCGTGGGGTACGGCCGGCCAATATTTTATGCGTTTCTGCATCTGGATGATTACCATTCATTGCTTACGTTGTTCGAAGCGATTCGGAATACCATGGATCACGATATTCCAGTCAACACAATAATGATGGAAAAATGGCGTTCAGTGCGCGCGGCTTTTCAAAGCAACATTTCGTAGGTTTATGTTTACATCCTCCATGCCATCAGGAAGCACGGAAGTGATAAATGTTCGTTACTTACTGTAGACAAACATTAACTGGTCGCATTATCTGTTGCATCGCACGGCAACTTCTGACACGGAAAATGAGTATAGTCACTCTCTATATGTACTATTCTTGTTTTAGATTTCAACAAGGGTTAAAGGTCTTTCAAAAAAAGGACCCCCGGTTTGTACGCTACCATACATTGTACTAGTTGTACATAAAACACTCGTGGGCGAAACCCGCCAAGCTGGACTGGTGCCTTTTGGCAATACAACAAACAACCGAGTTGAGAATGCCAACTTGCGGTTGAAGAAAGCTACCCTTGCATCGGATGGCCTTGTTGCAGCCGTTGGCAAAGCCTGGGCGCATCCGGAAGTTCTCCTGAATGGGTCCAAGGTGCATACCGTGTTTTCCTGTGACAAGCTTCAGCTACTAGAAGGGAGTATATACGTTTATCCCGTAGTTTGCCTATTAACTACGTACGCACGCAACTTAGTGATGCGCCATTTACCACAACCCATGTTACCAGCAGTTTACTCCGAACTTGGAGATGGAATGTTATGTGAATAAAAATTGCTGACTCTTCCATAGTTTTAGATATCTCACCAAGGAAACCTCTTCACCATCGAGTGCTCCTTGGGAACATGTACCTATCCCTTTTATGAAACCATGTGGCTTTCGTGTGTGCATTTAAGGACAGCATACAAGCAGCACGCGTACCCGACAAGTAAGCCGTTTCTGATAGGTGCACCAATTTACAGGCCAACTACCTATTAGCATTCGCTGGCTGGCGGACTACAACCTACCCACTGAGTCCATGCCGCTGTGGACGTACAAAGTACCCGTTACGTAACTATCCACGTCTAAAGTTGCACATCTTGTACATCGTCTGAGAAGTGCTGAAGAGGTTAATCCATCCGGAATTTTGGAACTATATCAAGAGGTTTTGCGGAAGACTAACGAAGTAATTGGTGATTCATCAGACTTTCAATGTGCAAAGAAACAAACATTTTGGAGGAAAATTATGGCAACCACAGATTTGTGTCACACATGCAGCAAGCATGTTGTAGTTGACGCAGTTCGCTGTGCACACAATCGGTTACTTTACCACAGAAAGTGTTTGCGTGCGCAATCAAGATCCCGTTGTGAAATTTGTGTCAACGCTTCATAAACGGTATCTGTGCCCATTATGGCAGTGTCTAGCTGTACTACCGGTAAGAAAGCAAATTTTTCCTTCCATATTTATCTGTTGGTCGTTCTCCTGCACCAGATTTCACAGTTGCCTATACCCTATCAACCTGCTCCGCTTACAAAGGTAAGCGACAGCTTAGCATAAGAAGTTCCTGCACAGGCACTCAGGATGAGAGTAACGCCGATCCGACTAAAAGTCAACAAGCCGTTCTCCATCAAATGGCAAGTATAATTGTTACTGGGGATTTTTCCTTACCTTTCATCGATAGCTTGTCGTAAGGAAGCCTTCAAGTTCTTCACAACCAGAGGTATTGTGCAGAATGTGGTGCCAAATTAAGCTGTTCTGTGCAATTTAAATGCTCATTTTCACTTTCTTGTAGCGTCGACATCGATGCTAGTCCAGTAAAGCAAACGGAGAGAAGGAAATACTTGTTCAGATAAAAACTCACATCCAATTATCCGACAGTAGGCTATACTTTTGCACTACTATTATATTATAGCCGATGAATACGACTTTGTGTAATGATACTCTGCATGGGGCATGTGCTTCCAGGGAACGAATATCGTGAATAACTCTGAAGCTTTTCTCAAAGCTTTCTGTTAAACAAAATGCACAGCTGTTATATCGGCTTCTTCGATCCTTTGGGATTAAATACTTTTAAACAATTAGCTGTACTAACGGCATGTTTGCTGCCAGTGTGATAGGACCCAGGTGGGTTTAATAGCACAAAGCTCCAAGGCTCGTTATCAGGATAGCGACGCCATCAGTAGCATATCTGGTGTCAACGCAATAGGACCCAGGTGGCTTGTAATAGCACACCGCTCCATGTCTCGTGCTCCTTGTGTATTGGTTCCATCTGTGGCACGTTTGATTTCAACGTAATAGGAGCCAGTTGGTTTGTAAAATCACGCGGCCTTAAGGGTGGTCAACTTAGGATAGCACCACTATCAGGGGCAAAGTTAGTGTCAACGTAAAAGGACCCAATTGGATTGTAACAGCACACGGCTCCAAGGCTCTTGCTCGTTGTATATAGGCTCCAGCAGTGTCAACTTTAGTGTCAACGTAATAGGAACCAGGTGGGTTGTAATGTCACACGGCCTTAACGGTCGTCGTCTTAGGATAGCATCACCATTAGTGGCATATTTGGTGCGAATGTAATAGGATCCAAGTGAGGTACAATAGCACACCGCCTCAAGTCTCGTGCTCGTTGTATATAGGATCCCTAACGGCACATTTAGTACCGATGTAATTGGACCCAAGTGCGTTGTAATATCATTTGTATCCGAGGATTGTGCTGCAGTATAGAGGCTCCGACAGCGGCGCACTAGTGGTAATGGTGAGGTAGCATCAGATAAAGCATTCTGTTTGACTAAAAGTCAGCCTCATTTATTTTCGTTTGGACGAGTTTCGGTCATTTAAAATCGTTTAGTGTTTGGATTTACGGTTACTGCATTCGTAATTACAATTAGTAGGTTGTCTTCAGCTTCAAGTTTACGATATTTTTATCATGCAAGTTCCGTTGCTGAATTTAATGGGCGTTGGGAAATATATTGCGTGACCAAAATGTCGTCCATAAAATATACCTTTAGCATGCTGATTGCCAAATGTCTGGTCATTTATGGAGTTACGACACTCACACGACAGCACACGTTTTCGCTGCTTACGCGGAAGAGATGCATATTTCGTCAACGTTACGCGGTAATCAAGTACAGGCTTGTAAGTACGTGCTACCACAGTGACAAATTATTCGTCACTCATGAAGCTCTAAAGATCACTTGCGCTGACAGAAAGTACTGTTAAAAGGAAGATTTTACGCACTTTACAGCACCGATAATGATTTAGAACATTAGTTAACAACATCCATGGATACATAAAGATATCCATCTTCATCATCCTTTGCTTATCTCCCAGTGGCAAAAGGCACGCTTCATTGGGAGGGCTCGCTGTACATATGTGTGGATAAAATGATAATTCCTAGGTACCATAACTCTGCAAAGTCTCCTATGATTTTACAGAAGCTTTACTGTTAATCAGGCCACTTAATTATGTCTGCTGTGATGTTTCAACTGCTATGAAACTCGCAAACTCAAATTGTTACTTATTTCATTATATTAATAATGCGTTTCACATTAAACGTCCGAGGCTATATATATCGGCACAATAGGAGACTAAGTAAGTAGTCCAGGACGAGACTCTCAGTGGACAGCAAGTATTTTTAATAAATGGGCTCAGAAACAGTATGCCTATCTTTTATACCTTGTTGTGAATAATTTCTACTTTAGTTACCAATATTGCGTTAACGTTACGCATGTTTACTGCCAATTTAGCTGCACGCATTACCCACTTGTATATTCCCCATTGATACGTAGACGCATAGTAACGTGAGTTGAATGCTAGCTCTTTTTCAACTCAGCGTGCACAGCTGATTGAGTGGTAACCAGCCTGCATTCATTCCAAAACCGTTTTGCTGCACATCTCCTCTGTGTTCTGTTTCGCGTCTAACAACTTGTAGACAGGACGCCAAGAAGACCCATAAAAGATAACACCCGGACTATTAACGGACGCTCGTGCAGACAGGGCATGTCTCAAGCAAAAGCTTTAGGGGTACAAGTGGCGGAAATCCAATGTATGTAATACACTTCCAAGACTACGAATTAGTTACGTACAGCATCCATGAAAACAGGTGAGCTAAATTTGACTTTTAGCATTACAAAGCGCACACTGTGCAATATTGGGCATGCGGGAGTGGGTATATTTTGTCTAAGTAATTTACCAAATTTGCAACGTCTCCCTAACCGTATTTAGGAGCACTGCAATCGGTGGCTAGCGGTTGATAGCCTTTTAGCACACCAAAACAGTTTTAAATGTGCACCAGATTAGAATGACGGGGTGTAGAGGTCAATTGGTTTACTCCAGTCCGACCAATCAACAAAAGCTACCATCTTTAAAACACCTTGCTAGATTTGCGACTACCGGATAGCACTGTGAGCGGCGCTCAGTGCGAGAAGGTTGAAACAATATGCCGCACGAAATTTATTTGTTGGCCGAGGTACCCGGGTACATCATTGTCACTGGTTTGCAAATACAAACAATTGTAAGGGCAGCATGTGTACCATGTATGAAAACGCATGCGTATTTACAGATTTTTAGTTTTTAAACTGGCATAAGCTTTGGTTTTAATGGGTGCCTATGTAAGGGCAAATAATGAGGGTAAATATGGAAGGTGCACGCTGTAATCGGCAGTAGGTAACGACTGAGTAATGACAGACTGAATAGTGAAGATATTTACAAGTCTTCATGCTGCAATAGGTGTCGTTCTATTGGAGTAGCGTGCAACAATGTCGAAACTCCATATCTAGCAAGGGAAAGGCACAATTAAAGAAATTTGTGAATTTCTTGATTTGCTAAGTGATGTATCGCGCCCTATTTAACGGCGCGCATATGTACTACTTTTGCATAAGGTGGCTGAGCTATTAACAGTAAACCAGTAAATAAATAAGCGGTAGACTTTAAATAAATACACTTACTGGAAAGGCCTTTTGAATTGTTATCGTTAATTGAGTAACAGAAGAGGAAGCAATTATGTGCTTCCGTATATGCAACACATAAACGTGCATTTGTTATAAATTCTTTGCTATTCTCCGCAAGTGATGCATTAAATGGCACTGCTTGACCTTGAAGTGAGGTGCTGGTTATGCGAGGAAAGAGGTATGCCCTATACGATAAATGAGAAATCCGGAGAAGTTAACTTAACGGAAGTGGGAGAAAATCGTATTCGTGAAAAATAAGTCATAACGGTCTGTGTATAAATATTAAAATAAATGGAACTACTTAATGCAACCGGAACTGGTATGCAACTCTTATGGTGTTATGGCGTAAGTAAGTTACTGGAACTAAACTATGAAATCTTCAAAATTTGGTGTGTGAAAGATAGGTCACGCAGCAACTCCACCGACTGCAACCGTGTCATAACACAAATAGCTGACGCTTACCGCCATGAGGGAACGAAGTGGCCAGGTCCGTGTAACGTCTCTCAAAAATAAGGCCGGATTCAATAGAGGTACCAGACTAATTACACACCGTGGCTGTGAATACTTGGAAGATGTGGCCGGCTCCAGGTGACTTCTGACATCAAGGATGCGAGTTGCGAAGTAGCCACCGGATTACTAACATAAGGTAACGGCCAGTACTTGAAAGAGGTTGCCGGCTCCACCGAATGTGTCTCTGCAATGCAGCCATATGCAATAGACCTAACCGACTGCTCACTTAAGGTGGTCTCCATAATAAGTATATGTAGTCCGCTCCACAGAATGTCACAGCAATGTTGCTAATGATTCTATAGAATATTCAAAAGGCACTTTCAGCATAATTATTGTTGCAAAGTGTATATGCTTTTGTCTGAAGACCAAATGTTGTAACACAAAACTTAACAATGTTAACTCCATGGCTGTTTTTGTGGCCTTCTCGCGGTTGTCCCTCACTTTCCCTTTTCTCCGAGGTCCGGAACTTCTTGGAGATCTGGGATTGGACTGAGGAACAATTGCCGCCCAAGACGGACGTAACCACCGGCAAGGACTTACATGGAGCATGGTTGTACACCAAAAGGACCCAAGTACAATCACCACAATCCTTGTCCAGTATGGAGAACTGGACACCTCTTCATGCTTCCATACATTATACATCTGAAAAATCCAGACAGCAGAAAATTTGATCATTTGCTCACCTGGACACACATCAAGACGACAGTTCGCGACGTTTCCCTCCTCAACCGGCCTTAACCATCATGGCGGCCCCGATCAAATAACCTGTCTACCTAACAGAAGAAAGTAGGAGCCAGTTGTCTGCGAATAACCGAATATGAAATTGGTCAACAAACGGCTTTGCCAGTCATACATTAATGTTTCAAATGCCCTACGGCAGTGTTGCAGGACATGGTGGGTTTTCGCCTGGCAAGCTTTCTCCTTATAAAAAGCCACAAATGTCTGCTTAACAATACTGTGACGTGGCGGAGGGGACTCGTCACTGAATAACGTCCCTGCCCACAAGTACATACTGGCAAGTCGACTAGATTCATATCCCAACTCTCCCCGACACATGCAAGCATACGTTTCCCTCCGTCTACTAGCACGGTTACATTGCACTTATAGTGCCTTGACCATTTCGACTACACGCGATTGGACCCGAAGTACCGTCGTCATGCACCATTGCTTTTAAACCTTGAGCACGCGTGTGGTGGTGTGTCTCAATGAGTTTGAGAATAAACTATTTATTTATTTATATGAACAATTTGCTACTGTCACTGTCAGAGTTACCATAAAATGTTTGTACAGTTGCATGTACCTGATCATGCCTCCATGGGTCTGCCTCACATAGTCGAGAATAAAATATGTATATATTTATTTATTTATTTATACGCAACAGAGCTAACTGACTAATCACCTAAGCTGGCCGTTGGTAAATAAAAGCGGTTGCTAGCTCCGTTTATTTATCAGCGCAATACTGCCATATGTACTGAAACTTAAGGACTACTCACACTAGCTGGCCGCCATTAAAGGAAGGATGTTGCCGGCCGGACAGAAATTGTCACAGCACTGCGGCCATATGCGATAGACCTTACTGACTACTCAGATAAGGTGGTCGAGGGTAATTATAGATGTAGTAGTCTCCACAGAAAGTGTCAAAGCAATGCTGTCGTATGAAATAGACTTAAAGCGCTACTCACATAGGCTGGCTGCTGGTAAAAGAATGCTGTCGCTGGCTCTAATTAATGGCCCACTGCGATACAGACTTAATGTAATACCACGATAACAATGAAGGTTACGCAGTGGAAGGGTTGCGCAGGTCCGTGCAAAGTGCTTATGCTGGTGTTAGGGACAGTAATTATTTGTCGCTCCAAGACAGTGGATCACTGCAGTTTGGGCTTTATTCCATGCTTTGTCATAGGGGTATGAAATAAAGGATGAACGTACCTGATGAAAGATGCGATAATGAACCTTCCGTACGGACACCTGCGGATGGAGCCCTAGAAAGACAGGTGTATAAAGACAAAAAGTAGTAACTTGTACACGCATACGTCGGGAGGAAAATGACTTACCATTACCTGTGTCAACCAATGCTAACTGAGAAGCCATGTGTAGCGGCCGTATGCTTGCCATACGGTATACACGAACAGCCACTTAGACTGGATTCTCTTGCCAAACAAATGAACCTTACGGCCTAATGGTCGTTCGTAGAGCCACCCACTGGCTGCCAAGCTGTATGTTCCAACCCGTATCCAGCAGCTTACAGGAAGCGTGTTACCATCAGGGGAAGCATGCCGCAATAGCACCAGAGAATGGCCCTATAAAGAGCCGGTTTGTCGTTCGTATGAACATGCATGAAGGGAACTAGGTCAGGGAAATTTAACTCATATGCAGGAGACGCACGTATAGTGCTCTTGGCCTTCGTTGTACGCCGCGCATACTGGATCAACCCAGCTGTTGCAGGTGCAGCACATAACCCAAGGAACGACATCCACTGGTCCTTGGTCCGTCTTCGGTGTTGCGAATTATACACTTGTTTAGGTTCTTGTATTCAAGTTGCATGTTCCCTGCTCTGGCGCCTTGTTCCCAGGTTTGTACACTGCGGAAGTGAGAGTAAGGCTGCGTCGGACGTATTGTGGGCTGGTTTCGGTTAAGAGTTGCGGGGTTCCATCACCCTAGGCAACAGCGACTGCTTCCGTTTTGTTGTCTTTGGACGGTCAAGTTTTGCTATTACGTCTGGCTGCTCGCGGTTGTTAGGAAGGCAGTTTCCAACTGACAACAAACGGTGCCTATGTAGTGCCGTATTCAAGCTGCCTCGGTAGAATTGCTCCGCCTTAAGGAAAGCAGTTGAATAAATAATAAATAAACCTTTTATTCCCAACAAGGCGGGTCACGTCTTTACAGGCATGATCATTAAGACAAAAAAATGCATGAACAAGAATGTGCAAACATCCGATATGCTTGCCATAGCAGCTTGTTTTTGTGTAGGTGGTATGTATGTATGTCATTGTGGGCCATGCGCTATGCCATTAGGTGCCACTACAGAAGCGAAGACGGATCCTACAGAGAATTACGGCGAACCGACGCAGCGTTCGTAGGCACGCTGAATTCGATTTACTAACCGCGTGCTTGCATGCTACGTCTGTTTATTTCAGGTGGTGGGTTTACAGTTTTTACCTTAATGCTTTCTGATATAAATATCGCCCTGTACTCTATTCCATTAAACTGCACACATCGCCTAAGCCAACTGTATTCGATTTCCATAACAGTTTTGCTTTCATGGCATTCCGTGAACTATACTTCCTGACCTCGTGCACTTAGCTAGGATTTGTTTGTAAACAACTTATTACATATGCTGTTAAATTAAGGTTTATATCACCGATTCCTTATGCACTAATCGAGTTTTTCTCTTTTTCTTTATCTCTCTCAAGTGTTTGTTTGACATCCCCTGGTGTGGCTGCGCTTGATGTACATGTTGACAAGGTGCCTACCTGTCTATCATCCACTACCTCGTCCATACTGGCTCCAGGAGACAGTTGGTTGTTGCTGGAGGGGACAGGGTGCACGGTCCTTGTGTCCGTGTTAGGATCAAAGAGCGGTTCCATGCACTCAGTGTGGAGCGGACTACGGTCCAGCCACCGCCTTGTGTGCATTTGATTCCCCAAATACAGTGTGCTTGTTTTTGCCTGTGAAGGAGTGTGGGCCGGCTCCGTTGATGAAACGTGGTTCCCATCCGCATGCCTCTCGGTCTTATTCCTTCGGGTTTACACTGGATATGGGGGGTGTGGTTGGAGCTGTGGGTAGTGCAGCGCAAGCCATCCATAGTCCCTCTATAGGCGCAGGCGTCCTGTGGCTTGCCACAGTGACAGGCAAATCCGAAACCGGATGCCGCCAACCATGTGTATTTAGGGCGGGAGAGCCCATGGTGCGCTGAGGCTGGTGGTGGCTAGATCTTGACAGCTGGTCTACCCATTGCTGCTACTGTTGTGCCATTTGCTCATGTCCTGAGCGCCTCCTCGTGGCGACTGCTGGGTGGGATTTGGGTTTTGCCATCTCTCTGCTAAGATCCAGGACACCAATCCGCATGAGTCAGCTAACTGACCATGTGCGAGTCCAGCTGCCTTTCGGGTGTTTATTTAATCAAGGGCTTTCGCTGAGGACCCGAGTCGTTCTCCTGTCAAGCTTGGGTGCCCTGGAATTATCCTAGTCCATCCTCTCCGGAGGTTAGGAAGTGGTCGATGGCCCTCTTCCCGTAAAACCTAGCCATGGGAGACAACAGGTTTACGGGTTATAAGCTCACAGCTCGATTGGCGTAGAGCACGAGGGCCACGCATTGCCTCTGACGGTGGAAGGACAAGTCCGGGTGTTTAATGGTTTGCTGCTGCCCGCCTCAAACCAGGCAGCCCCTAGACAAATTGGTGCAAACCCGCCAAAAACCCACCTGCGTCTGGCCGTGGTCGCAGGTGCGTATCCAATTACGGTCGCAAAACATATGATAATGGTGCCCGTAACTCAAAGGCTGCGTGTGACGGCCGTCAAGCAGATCCTCATCTGTATCTGCAATCACATTCCCGAGCTGGATCTGCTCTCCCCTGCATTATGGGTCAGGCTATTGCGCCAAAGGCTCCGGGTGGAGTCCCTCCAGCAAACCTCCGAAGCACAACGACCACCTCGCGTGCGATTGCCCACCAATGCAATCGTATGCCTGCGCGCAAAGCACTCATCATCGGGTGCTGGAACGTGCGCACACTACTGGACCGGAACTCCAGCGAGCGCCCGGAGCGACGCACTGCACTGGTCGCAATGGAGCTGGCGCGCTACCACATCAATATTGCGGCGCTCAGTGAAACTCGGTTCGCTTAACAAGGTAAGTTACATGAAGCAGTTGCTGTCTACACATTCTACTGGGTGGGGAACGCCGCCTTAGCACCACGTGATCACGGGGTCGGATTTGCAATATCCGATCGCCGCCGTGGCCAGCTGGTGGGTGCACCAGCGGGCATCAGCGCGCGAAGGGTGCCTGTTCGCCTACGACTCGGAAGCGGTAAGTTTGCTACTTTTATAAGCACGTCCGGTCCGACCATGTGTTATCCTGATGACACGCGTGATCAGTTCTACACTGAGCTATCCTCCGTGATACGGTCTGTGCCGAGGAGCGACCGACTATTTCTGTTGGGTGACTTCAACGCGCGTTGGGCGTGATGCATCAGCGTGGACAGATGTTATCGGTGCGCATGGCATTGGTTCAGCGTATGCGAACAGTGGCAGGCTGCTCTCACTGTGTGCCACTCAAGGCCTGACGATCAAGAACACTCGGTTTGCACTGCGTGCGAGTGATATAGCAACTTGGACGCACCCACGGAGTGGTCACTTTCACTTGATCGACCATGGCATCCTACGTCAGCGTGATATGCGTGAAGTGCGCATGAAACGTGTACTGCGTGGCGCTGAGTGTGGCACCGAGCTAAAATTGGTGCGCAACTAACGGTACATATATCTTCGTAAATCTATGTATTGTTCTCCCGCCGTGAACCGACGTAACTTTAACATTCTCTCTCTCGGTACTGTGGCGAAACGTACTGAGCTGGAGAAGACGATGGCTGCACGCCTCTGTGGTGATGTGGACTGCATAGCCACGGTGGGCAACCTGTGGCACCACATTCGCGACCAGGTGACAGCTGCTGCCGAGGAGACCATTGGGCGTGCACACTGTAAACGGCCTCATTGGTTTGATGACAACAATGTGACGATTGGCGCATTGGTGTCAGAGAAGAATGCAGCATTTGCTGCACATGTGGCAGACCCCAGTGACTTGGGGAAGAGTAGTCAGTTTCGCATACTTCGACGGCGACTGACCCGAGAGCTCCGTCGCCTTAAACATGCATGTTGGACGAAGAAGGCGAAGCAGATGGGATGCTACGCCGAACGCCGCCAACACAAGGAATTCTTTGACTCCTTGAATGCGGTTTATGGACCGAGGTTGAAGCCGATGAGGACACTGATCGATGGTAGTTCAAGCGCTATCTGCACACAGACTGCAAACATGATGCTGTTCTGGCGAACCCAATTTGACTGTCTCTTGAACAACCGTTCAGAGCTCGACTGGCCTATATTGAACGGTCTGAAGCAGCACGATGTGAAGTCGGATCTGGCGGATACGCCGACACTGGATGAGACACAGAGGGCACTTGCTCAGCTGCGAAACGGCAAATGTGCCGGAGGTGACGGGATCCCACCTGAAGTATTGAAACACGGTGGACCCGCGTTGATGACTGCGCTGCACCACTTGGTGCAACGCGTGTGGATTGAGGAGGAGGTGCCTGCTGAGCTGAAGGATGCCCTTGTGCTACCACTGTACATGGGCAAAGGTTGCAAGCAATGTTGCACGAATTATCGTGGCATCAACTTGCTGAGTTGTGTGGGCATGGTGATTGCCCGAATCCTGCTCAATCGCCTCGTGAGTCAGGTTGTGGAACCTAACGTGGCAGAAGAGCAATGTGGATTCCGTTCGGGTCGCAGCACTATAGATATGGTGTTTGCGGCTCGTCAGTTGCAAGAGAAATGCAGAGAACGACACCAGCCTTGGTAACCGCTTTTTGTTGATTTCACCAAGGCATTTGATACGGTGAACCGCGAGGCATTGTGGCTGGTGTTGGGTAAGTTTGGTTGCCCGCGTAAGTTTGTAAGTTTAATTGAATGTCTGCACAGTGGTATGCTGGCGCGGGTGCAACTGAGTGGAGAGACCTCGGATGACTTTGCAGTTGTCTCTGGTGTGAAGCAAGGCTGTGTCTTAACTCCTGCCCTGTTTAATATCTATCTTCATGCAATGTTGTCTTGTGCTTTTGATGCGGCTTGGGCTTACAGTGTTCGTGTGGAGCACCGTATTGATGGTGGGTTGCTGAACATCCGTCGTTTCGGTGCGAGAACTCTAGTCTGTGAGACAACTATCCGTAGGTTGCTGTTTGCTGACGACTGTGCGTTGTTTTTACGCAGCGCGGATGAGTTGCAGCACATGACTAGTGCTCTGGCTTCGACAGCGGCCAAATTCGGGCTCACCGTCAACACAAGCAAAACTGTCTGTCTCTTTCAGCCTTAACCGGAGGTGCAAGCTTCAATATTGCCACAAATCAGCATTGGTGCCGAAGTATTGGAAACCACCTCCCGCTTTTGCTACCTTGGGAGTGTGATGTCGACTGATCAGCAGCTTCACGTTGAGCTGCGTATTGGCGTGTCGAAGGCAGCAGCGGCATTCGGGAAGCTTGAGTACCGAGTGTGGAACAACCATCAGCTTAGCATTGGCACGAAGCTGATGGTGTATCATCATTCATCATCATCATTATACATGTCAGATAGAGATGGTAAAACTCCTCCGCTATGGCACTGCAATACATAAAGGAATTACATACATACATCCAATACATAAAGGAAAAATAAATACGACAGTTGAATGCCAGCTGAGCTACCAGCAACGGATACGCATCGTTCAGGTAAGCTACTAGCCGGCTACTAGGCAAAAACAAAAATTTAATTACGTTTTACCCTACGAAATAAGATCGTAGATGGAGGGGAGGCTAAAGGGATGGGGAGGGACAAAGAAACTCACAGCAGGAACGCCACTGAGGTCGGCTCCTTGCCATATCAGCAAGTGTATCCAGCCAAACCTGTTCACCGTCTTTCGGACCCCAACCAGGGAGGCGCGAAGCTCCAACCGAGGCTAGCTCCGAAGGGAGGGCCTTCATTCCTCTGGACCAAGTCATCGCTTGGCCACCTCTCCTCTTCTTCCACCCACATCCCCGGTGAGCAAACAACGCACGTCGAGGGAGTCGGTGGGCTGGCATGCGCAACACGTGGCACAGCCATCGGAGCCTGGTGAGTGAAATGACGGTGCTGAGCGGTTCATTCCGTTTTCCTAGGCCGTAAACAAGGCGTCGAACACGCTCGTTACTCACGCGGTGTTCCCACCAGATGTGAGCCAAACTGCGAAGGCACCGATGGTCGAACGTAAGTAGCCTCTTCATGTCCGCCGATCTTAGGGGCCAGGTTTCGCAACCGTACAGTAAGGTCGAACGTACCGCTGCATTGTACACCCTACCCTTCAGGGCGAGAGTAATGTCGCGCCGTCGCCATAGGTGGCGAAGGTTAGCAAAAGCACTTCGAGCTTTCGCTATGCGGTTCGTGATCTCGTCTTCGATCCCAATTGCGCTGATACAACTTCCCAGGTAATTGAATTTCTGAACGACTTCTAGCTGATCCCCACCAAGGGTCAGCACAGGGGGCGAACCCTGCCAATCCTGGAGGAACGCTTTGCACTTTGGTGGTGCAAAGCAAAGCCGGAAGCGACTGACACCCAGTTCTAATCTGTCCAGCAGGGATTGACAAGTCTGGGAGCTGTCTTAGATGAGGGCAATGTCGTCTGCATACTCTAAGTCAAGAAGTCGTTCTCCTGGGAGTAGCTCCACACCTTCCAAGTCATGTCTTGTAAATGCAATCATCATGACTTCGTCTATAGCGAAGTTGAATAGGAAAGGTGCTAGCGGACATCCTTGTCTCACACCGCTGGTGATATTGAAGGGTGGCGACAGCCTGCTGTAAGCCCTTACTCTGCCCGTGCTATGCGCATATAATGCTTGGATAATATTTACATATTTCCCTGGCACACCTTTCCTGAGTAGACAATTCCAAAGGGAACATCAATCAACTGAATCGAAGGCACCTTTGATGTCGAGGAACACGACTACGGTGGGCCGCCAATATGTGTGGCGGTGCTCCAACGACGGACGCAAGGTGAAGATGTGGTCGATGCAGCCACGACCCCGACGAAACCCGGCTTGCTCCTCACGAATCTGGCTTTCACGAGCGCCAGTCAGTCTGTGGAGAATTATGGACGCGAGTAATTTGGAGGCGATGGAGATCAGACTGGTTCCTCTATGGTTGCCGCATTCCGAGCGCGAGCCGCCTTTGAAGATGGGAACAATAACGGAGCGGCTCCAGTCGGTTGGGACAGTTTCCTGCTGCCACAGTTTCACTATTAATTCATGCAAAGCATCAACAAGAGCAGAGCCCCCGAATTTGAAGGGGGCTGGAGGAAGATCATCTGGTCCCGCGGCTTCGTTCAACTTCAACAGTCCGATCTCAAGTTCGACTTCCGAGCGAGAGGGTGGATCCAAAGGGACAGCCCACGGAGCGGGGCGATCAGTGACCGGCGAATCGAACAATTCTTGCCGATTAAATTGCTTTTCAAAATGTTCAGCCCAACGCTCCAGACGTTTTGACAAATTGTGGATAGGCTGTCCACTCTCGTCACGTATAGTTTAACTAACACCAGGTCTCCAGCTGCCCGTTTCCCGTATCAGACGGAATAACTTACGATGGTTGCCAAGGGCAGCGGCCACTTCCATCTCTGACGCACGATGAGACCACCAAGATTCGCGGTCTAGCTTCAGGCTAGCACGGAGTATTGCCCTGAGCTCTTTGCGAGTTTCATTGTGCTCGCTTCCAGCCGGGATTTGCCGGCGAGCATCTAGAAGTTCCCAAGACTGCGAAGAGACCCAATGTCCATGTTGTCTATTAGACATACCACATGAGGATTTGCCTGCTGCTAGTAAGGTCTGGAGAACATGTGACCAGTGACCATCAATTGTCTCCTGTGAGCGCTTGCTCAACTCGCATGTTAGCGTACTTCGATACGCATTCAGAACAGCTGGTTTTGTCAGTTGGCTGGTGTCAATACGCTCACAGCGTCGTCGTGGGCGTCCACCAAAACGCATCCGCATGTCAGCACATACAAGTGCATGATCGGTGTCCACACATGTGCTCCAAATCGAGCGACAATTCTGGATGCAGCCTCTCCAGCGGTAACTTATCGCAATGTGATCGATCTGCGTGCAAGGCTGGTTCGAGGTTGGTGGGCGCCAAGTCACCCTCCAGCGGGTGCTGTGTCGGAACTTAGTGCTCGCAAGAAATAAGCGAGCATCTTCACACAAATGAAGTAACCGCTCACCGTTATCATTACGGGAGCCTATACCATGTTGGCCGCCCAGATGCAGCTCATCTGCGGATAATTTTCCAACTTGAGCGTGCAGATCCCTAGCCAGCACTACAGTGTCCGAGCTTCTACTGTGGCGAAGCAGTTCGTTCAGTTGGCGATAGAAGCCGTCTTTTACCGAGTCATCGCTACAGTTTGTCGGTGCATAGGCAGCGATAACTAATAGACACCTGTTAGTCCCGCGCGACTTCGAAGCTTTAAACGAGCCAGCCAATCGGACCGCACACATCCGGCTACTGATTGGAATCCAATCAACCAGAGCAGCTTCAGCCCGGGGCTCAGGGCAATACCAACACCGGCTTGGCCGGTGCTCGAAGCTGCATCGTCACCGGATAGGCGCAAGGAGAAAATACTGCTTGCGTCCCCTGAAGGGGACCGCAGAGTGAGCACAGTGCTCGAGTCTTGCAGGCGAGTCTCTGATAAGCAGCAGATATCGATCGAGAGGGTCGCCAATGTTCGGGCAAGTGCTGCCTGTTGACCGATTTGTAGCAGTGTGCGTACATTGAGGCACGCCAATCTGAAGGAGGATCGAGGGCTCCAAATGGAAGCCGATGAACTGGTTTGGACCGCTTGGTTGGACATGGGCTTGTCGACAGGAGAGGAGTGACGCTCCGCGTTCACGTGTGAGTTGAAATTAGGAGGTAAATGCCTAGCAAAGCATGTTTGGGGAGGGCCAGGAATCGGGGGTTGAAAACTGGGGGATATAAGTGAAGTTGGAATGGGACGGTGAGTGAAAAAGCGTAAGAGGGGGAATAAGAAGACGGGAAGGCTTGAGCAGTAGCATCCAAACCCCTATCCACCCTGCTCGATGCAGCAGATAGGGCACCGTTGATTATCCTCTGCGGTGGCCAGAGCATCAAGAAATTGTTTGAAGGAAAATTCATAGTATTGCGTGGGCAGGATACTGTCAGGTTGCCCAGGCCTAGACAGGAGAACGATTAGGGTACTCAACCAAAGCCTTTGGTTCAAAAACCTGACCGCAAGGCAGCGGGTTTGGCGTTGGGCTACAAGGAGTCCATTTTAAGGAATAAGGTGCCATCCTCATTCCAACCCCCAACCTGGAGGACCAGGAGGCTGAGTTTGTCTGGCCTCTAACCATTGAGCAATCTGGTATGAGTGACTCTGAAGGTGCAAAAGCACCACCCAGCGTAGCTCAGTGGATCGCTGAGGCACACAAACCATGGCACCACGGTAAGGTCCAGCCTCATCGCGATAGAGCTGATGGTGTACAAATCCATGGTACTTTCCGTTCTTCTGTGCGGCAGTGAAACGTGGACGATGTACCGTCGGGATGTGCGCTATCTCGAGCGGTTCCATCAGCAGTGTCTGCGACGAATTTTGCGGATCGGCTGGGGCGACAGGGTTGCAGACATGGAAGTTTTGCGCCGAAGTGGGATGTATGCAGTGGACGGTATACTTTTACTGCGACACCTGAGATGGCTCGGTCATGTAAGCGGTATGGATTCGGCGCGGATACCGAAACAACTTTTATACGGTCAGTTGAGTATAGGGAAGCGGCACGTGGGAAAACCAAAGTTACGTTACCAGGACATGATTAAAGTGAGCCTCAAACGTTCTAACCTTGATTGCAGATAATGGGAATCGAAGGCGGTTGATCGTGGTGCATTGCGCGATCTAATCACGAAGGCAGTTGCTGAGGTGCGGGAGAAAGCCCTCATGCATGCAGAGAAGATGCGACAAGTGCGGAAGCGGCAAGCACCAATGAATTGTTCTCCATCGACATCGAGCGCATGGTGCTGTAGAACATGCGGTCGCGAATGGCTTAGTCAGGCAGGCCTAGTGAGCCATGAGAGAGGTCACTCGGGACCACTGCCGAAGCGACAACGGGTCCCGCAGTAAACGTAGGCAGCACCAGCGCAGCATTTGTAGGCACGCTGAATTCGATTTACTAACCGCATGCTTGTATGCTAAATCACTTTATTTCAGGTGATGGGTTTTTGGTTCTGTCCTAATGCTTTTCTTTCTCATATAAATAGCTAGCGGGCCATGAGCTGGGCCCTTGGAGGCCACTACAGAAGCGACGACGGGTCCTGCAGAGAATTACGACTAGCCGGCGCAGCGTTTGTAGGCACGCTGAATTCGATTTACTAACCACGTGCTTGTATGCTAAGTCTCTGTATTTCAGGTGGTGGGTTTACAGTTTTGACCTTAATGCTTTTCTTTTTTCATATAAATATCTCCCTGTACTGTATTCTATTAACTTGCACACATCGCCTAAGCCAAGTTTTTTCGATTTCCATAACATTCTTTTGTTCGTAGCATTCCGTGAACTATAATTCCTTACTTCGTGCACTTAGCTAGGATTTGTTTGTAAAAACTTATTAAATATACTATTTAATTAGGGTTTAAATCACCGTTTACTTATGCATTAATCGAGTTTTTCTCTTTTTCTTTATCCTCTCTCAAGTGTTTGGCTGTTGTTTGATATCCCCGGTGTGGCTGCGCTTGATGTGCATGTTGACAAGGTGCCTACCTGTCTATTATCCACTACCTCGTCCATACTGGCTCCAGGAGACAGTTGGTCGTTGCTGGAGGGGACGGAGTGCACGGTCCTTGTGGCCGTGTTAGGCTCAAATAGCGGTTACATGCACTCAGTGTGGAGCGGACTACGGTCCAGCCATTGCCTTGTGTGCACTTGATTCCCCAAATACAGTGTGCTTGTTTTTACCTGTGAATGAGTGTGGGCCAGCTCCGTTGATGAAACGTGGCTCCCATCCACATGCCTCCCGATCTAATTCCTTCAGGTTTAGACTGGATATGGGTGTGTGGTTTGGGCTGTGTGTGGTGCAGCGCAAGCCATCAGTGGTCACTCAGTAGGCGCAGGAGTCCTGTGGCTTGCCACAGTGACAGGCAAATCCGAAACCGGATGCCGCCATCCATGTGTATGTTGCTGTGTTTTTTGTGCTGCTCCAATCTTCAAATTTTTGATATCGTCATCAATATTCGAGTAGGAGAATGGTTTTCGTGGGTTTGCTAGATTTATCCAGATATCCACGGGGCAGTGACTTTATTTTGTGGCGAGTCACGACCGCCGCTTCACAGTGTAGTTAAGCAAACATTTGTGGCTTATTATTGGGTGAACGCTTGCCAGGCGAAACCTACCACGTCCTGGAACACTCATGCCGAACTATTTGCTGGAACGCGTTTAAACCGAACCACCCAGCTGACACCAGGAGGAGGTTGTTCGGCCAGCCAGCCCAGACTGGTCATGGCAACGGTTATGTCACCGAACAGCTTGTTGGCGTGGGCAAACCTTTTCTCGAGCTTCAACACCACCGCTAGTGAGGCTGATGTGGAGGGCAGCGCTTGAATTTCCTTTGAGAACGTTCCGCAACCAGGGATAGGAATTTGACGGTCTTGCATTGAACAACAGCTTCGGTGCATTAGCGGGGTTATGTCGGCGGTTAACATGCTAGCAACCCACACAATGAGTGTGTAAGGCCTATCCCACTTACTTACGGACGAGCAGTCGCAGCTCCGGTATCCATCACAACGGTGTGCTTGTGGTCCCCTTGCCTAATACTTCATACCAAGTGCCGTCAGGTCGTATTGATGTCTCTGTCTCCGAACAAATGGGTCGCATAACTATGCTAGTAGTATAAGGAGACAGACAAGAAACCAAATGCTTCACCTGCCTAGTTCCCGGAAAGGTGCGTGAGTTTGCCATCCGCAACTTGGCTACCGACATGGTATAACGCGGAGCTGCATCGTTTGCTATCCGAACAACTGCCTCAAAGGTTGTAATGTTGACGCCCTTTCTACATCCTGTTTGTGGTAAAAACACGCAACGTGCGCACTTTGAGCAATCTACGGTGCGCCGTGCTCCCTGCGAATGGTAACCACGTCTGACGGAGGTATATGAAAGCCTCCTTGCTTCCAACACTTATAACTCTAAGCAACTTAAACTATAATTCGGCCATGGTGTAGGCTAACCGGTGCATCCACTGCTTCGGTACAACACCGGCAGTCTTCTTCATTTTTGACAGTGACTGAATTTTGCATGAAACGTCCCCCAGGAAATGGAAGCGGCATAATGCCAACATGGCTCTAGGATGCACAAACTTAACTGACTTCATTGCTCCAGGTACCTATATATGAGTAATGTCTTCACTAAATGAGTTGTAGGCAACATTCCTGACACTGCCCATGCAACATCCAGATAACCACTTGTCAACTCGTTGGGCATTAAAGCGTAATGCAAGCCGCGGCCTGCGCCGAAACCATCAATTAACATGCAGTTGAAAATAATGTAATCACTACAGTCCATCTGATGCATAGCATCTGCAAGAAGTACGTCCACGTATTTCGCAGCTAAGAATTAATTATTAAGGAACGAAAATAGGAATCGCAACTGCGAATCAACCCTTTCTACAAGCACAGCGCTTTAATTAGGCAATAATCCCGCAACGGCGTTTACATCGTACTCCTTGGACGTGCAACCTAAAAATGGCGGATAGAAAAGAGGTCCCGCTCAGTCAATTGTTTGTTATACTCCTCTAAAGCAGCCCTACAGTCCTCCGGTATGGCGAAAGGAATGTATCTAATCTAAAACCTGCAGCTCCGCTTCGGAAGTCAGGCGCCGATTAATAACGTCAATAGTTGGATTCTCCAAGTAGAAAGTAGGATTATGCACTAAACATTTCGCTCCTATCTCCCAGTAAATGCTCTTCACGCTAATGGCTATGCTCCCGATAAAACCGAGGCTAACATACCTACGCAACATGAATTACACACAGAACAACTCTCTTCCTTCTCGTTGCAATAAGCGCAACCGTTTGTTACCAATTTGTGCCGTAGCCCGTCGGGTAGCTGGTGACCTGACCTCTGCTTATATGGCACAGCGAACAAAACGTAATCATGTAAAATCTTGTCCTCGTCTGCACTTGAAACCGCCTCAAAGCTTCCTCCAACTGTTCAAATGCTTTATAATATTAGCGAAAACTAGCACGAAAAGCAACAGTGTCATCCATAGCCATTGCAGCAATGGCAGCGAAACCGATCTAACATCCGTACTCTAAAACAAACACATTTCCATACATTGTAAAATAATGTACCGCCATATTTGATTCCCCTAAATCGGTCTACATTTATTAAAACGACAGTATGTCTTAATAAGGTGTTTCATAACATTCCTCGACAGCGGGGAGTAGAGCAAAGAATACTGCCTGGCAAGCATTCTCTCTATAAAAAGCCACTGATGTCTGTTTAACAGCACTGCGACGAGGCGGATGTGACTTACCTCTAACTAAGGTCACGGCCACTTGATTAACCAACCAACCTACCACACGCCCAGCACGGGCAACCCGCAACCATATTCCCACTATCCAGGCGTCAATCACGATTGTTTTGACACATATTCAGACTGGAATAACAGGTAGGCCAATGCACTTCTACATACATGTACGAAATCTTAGCTCCAATGTTCATGCCCAACTTGCACCATGTTTTATACATTTCCGACATTTATTTGTACTTGTAACATGAACACGTCTACATAGGCTGGTCTCGCACTGCACGAGAATAAAGAATGTAGTTATTTATTTATTTATAAGTTGTTTTCGATTAATCCGACCCTCCCCGCTCCATCCAGGCACTGGACGCTAAACTACAGCCTCCCTAGTAGGTTCCCACCACGTGCCCTGTTTTTAACATCAGTTAGCTCTTCTCCCGTCCAATAAACCTTTCCCTACCTCCAATTTTGTGTGTTCTACCCACTGCCTTTGGGGGGCCATCTAGTCGAGTAAAGGATATACAGCGCGGATCTTCGCGCTATAATCCTTGAACCAGAGAAAAGCATTTTGTACTTTTGATACTAATATATCTTTTTAGATCGGGTAACTTATCCTGTTCAGCTTTCTAATTTTACTTTTACTATTTAGGTTCACTTCTATTAACTCCTTATTTTTAACCATGAGGGGCATCCATCGAGATTTGGACGATCAGAGTGTAGTACAGTTGAAACCAGGGACTATTTGGTTGCACTATGAGGAAAGTTGCTGCTTGAGGATGTTCGGTGGTACAAATGGTACATAGCAGCGGTGTACCCTAGCAACATTGTCAAAGGGGTATAAGTGTAAAATAGGTGGAAAGTGTCATGAAACTGGGTAGTGTAATGAATTGTGATACACTATAAAGGGTGAGGATTGGGGTGCATGTGTATGATGTTTGTTTTATTATTCCGGTGGCCATAGTTGGCGTTGCAGCTGCTATGATGGTGGATGATAGCGATCTGTTCAGATCTTTCGCTGCGGCGAAATAGGACAGTGTGGAAGACTTGGAGGGGCATTTGGGACGTTTTCAGATAGAAACCGCGACTTGTTTTTCCGAGTGACATCGGTTTCGCGGCAGTATACAACCATGGAAGCGGAACGCACTTGCCAGGTACAGGTGGCTACGGTTACATCCTGTACCGTTGCGCGCATCGTAAACGTTCCGGAGCTACTGGCAAACGATAAGGGCATAGTGGTCGATTACCTTAACTTGTGCATGTAGCTACAAATCGTATGATTGCAAGGCCCGGTTCCCTGAGCTTGTGGATGAGGGAAGATATATCGTTGGAAGTTACTGCACGATACACAAGCATGATTTTCACTGGGAAACGCGTGTTTATACGCAATTAACCGTCGGCTATCATCGTTACAAGAGTTGGAAATACTACGGTTGATGGACAGTTTCCACAGCACGCCGGGTTTGTGGCGGTTTATCTTTCACCAATACTGGAAGCTTGTCGCTCGCATGGACCTTAATAGTCTGCGGATGCGTCATCGGAGTAAGACGGCGTTTGTGTTTGCGGACGTGACATCGATATTGGAACGTCACGAGGTCTGCCGGTTGGTGTCAGAGGGAAGCAAATTCGGTACGTTTTTCTCTCCATTTATGGTCCGTGACCTTCGTGATCCGACATGGTGGGGGTGCTATTAGGCGGTGGTACGCACCACTTAAAGTATGGTGGATACGTACTGTGGCAATGCATGTTCGTTGACGTGACTGGTCTAGGAATGTCATTTTGCTACGCCCGTTTAAAGGATAAAAAGGCATACACCTATGGTCTTGCGGTTGAGGCGATGCTGGAAATGGTGCCAAACACCAGGCACGGACGTACTGTAGTGATGGAGAAATGTGCAGCGCCGTTGAAGGCGTTTACTCGTTAGTACCCGTACCCAAAGTTTGTATTTTGCCACTATCATGTTAAATGTGCCATGAATCGACGGTGCAGACAATTACGTGGGGAATCAGATGTTTGAAAAATGGCAGTTAAGTGCTTGGTTGCATACTCTAACCTACACTCGTGACGCGACAGGTTAGGCGAACAACGTGCCCTCACCTCCATATCATGCCATACGTACGTGGCTCCCAAGAAGACCGGTTGTCGATTAAGTCAATGTCTTCTGCATGAAGTATAAGACAATTTTACACCTCAGGTGTGCAACAGGCCGCTAGTCAGAGGGAAATGATTTCACGTATGAGTTAATTGGGCTGCGCTACCCTTCCTCTTTGTTGCCAAAGTTACCGGCATTGGCATTTCTCGGCAGTTGCAGAGGACAGCCTTAGTCACAGACCTCAGTGCCGCTTGCCCCCTACTCACACTGCACAAGCAGCAGTCACTTGATGCAACTGTGCTTGGTACCTCATTCTTAGCGGGATACTATCAAATAATGACGCGGGACAAGGGATTAGGATGAAAAGATGTCTCTTTTGTACGCAAAATTTTGCTCCACTGCCTCCTTATTTGTATTTGCAAACCGTTAGCAGTACATTTCAGCAACTTCATACCGTAAGTTCCGTTACGCCATTAAGGTTCTCATGTAAGTGAGTGCTGTGAACTCTCCTTACTCCCGATTCCATACCTCATCCGGTTTACATGCCGCCCAGGTGTCATTTGCTTTCCATGATATCATGTTGTTCTTGTAATGCAGATTTATTTATGGTATCCAAATATAAACACAATCAATTTGCGCTTACACATCGTGCAGCTTTCCATTGCAGGTACATCGTGAAGCTGTTCCACGGCAATTTACCGGCACCTAATTGCAGGGACCACAAACCATTTCTCAGTATTCTCGCCTCGTGGGTAACGAGCAGTTAACCAGCTCAGCCGCGTCTGGTTTGCGGTACTGGTATGCTGTTTCTGGGCTATATTTTGGCTCCATTTTCCAATATTAGTGTATTTTCTAGTTAAGTGGGCCGGCCTTTCAGTCGCACTTTTCTAAGAAAGGCTAAATTGTTAACCACTACTGTTATTTCCCTTGTTTCCACCCTCCACTTTTACGATCTAATTTTGGCTTGCTTATTCGTTTCCATGAGCCCGCTACTAATGAATGCTCAAAATGCGGTGATGTGACCAAAGAAAATGGATCAAATTTTCTC
The DNA here is from genome assembly GCA_944474145.2 of Dicrocoelium dendriticum. Classification (NCBI taxonomy): domain Eukaryota; kingdom Metazoa; phylum Platyhelminthes; class Trematoda; order Plagiorchiida; family Dicrocoeliidae; genus Dicrocoelium; species Dicrocoelium dendriticum. Next base: position 81,753,396 of record OX104065.1, on the reverse strand, counting down.
TAATTGATCAATTACTAATGGAATCAGGCACCTCAAGGTTTGGCAGCGGTAGCCGGTGAAAAGCGCAGAATTCGTACATAAGCTACGGAGACCCAAACTTCAAAAATGTCGAGGCCTGCGAAACGTTTGTATTTATCCCTGCTTTACTGTTCGGAAAGATAAACACGATCAAAAGCAGTTGTTAACGATATTTCTTCTCCATGCATGAGCATGGATGTTATGTACAATTTGATCTGATCCCACGCAGGAACAGCATCTAGCGCTTGTCTAGAAATATACCTATATTTATTTATATTTATTTATTTAATATTTGTGAATGGTGTACACATCATATGCGACCAGTGCATCAACCATTCGTGGTGAGGTTTAAAAACCAATGCATTTTCCCGTTATGAAAGATCACGTCACCGTGTATCTATGATTTAGTGGGGCTTGCGGTACGTCATTCCTATTTACCAGGGTGGGGCCATCAACCTCAATGAAACACCTTGCCATACCACAGGTTAGTAATTTCTTCTAAATATCGCATTCCTACTTGTTGCGTGAATTGGTTCCACCGTACACTGTTCCTCTTTAACCACCGTTATACATTGACAGGCATAAGATTACTTCCACCGACTCATTGCAGTGGCTGGCTAGCCGAACAACCTTCTCGTGATGCCAGCTGGGTAGTTCGGGCAATTCCCGTTCAAGCAAATGGTTCGGCGGCAGTGTTCCAGGATGTGGCGGGATTTCGCCTGGCAAGCGCTCTCCCAATAGAAGGCCATAAGTATCCGTTTAACAACACTGTGACGTATCGGCTGTGACCCTCCCCTAAATAAAATCACGGCCTATTCCCTTTTTCGGAGGATCATTCACACCTCACGGACTTCATCTGATTCAAAGCGTTCCATTGAATCCCCCCTTTGATGGCGAACACAACGAACAAAAGCACACACCGCCACATTTACCTACTCACACAACACGTCCCTTTCCAAACACTCAGTTAAACATAGTTTTACATCTCAACACATACATTCCAATGCTATTGGTAAAAATGTACTAATTTGTGCAATTGCCGATCCTACATGTCTGTAATACCATGCACACGCCCTTGATGGTGTGCCTCGCAGTGATGAGAATAAACTATTTATTTATTTATTTAGTGTACATATCTCTGTATTGTACGCCCAGCTGCCTTGTACATGTCTCTACGTAACCCTTACATCTACCATTTGAGTGTGCTTATCGTCGCAGTGGGCATGAGGCCATATATGTCAGCCATAATTCATTGCCACCAATAATGCTTTAATCTGCATGATGAGTACATCCACATGCACCGTTCCTAAATGCGGGTTATCACTGGGTTCAAGGGACCTCACCCGTTCGCTCATTTGGCGTACAGATTATGTGTTCCGTATGCATGCCCGTTTTCCATGCCTTGCCATTCAGCGTTCGCATGCCTACCTGTCAGCGGAATTACAGCGCCCACGGTTGCATTCATCAACATGGAACCGATATCCTCCATTACAACCTTCGTCACCACGCCATCTAGGCAATATGGGATACTTTTAATGGCATCAATCCACCTCATGTTCGGTTGGTTATTTGCTTTCGCAGTACACTCAGTCCTCCAAAACACATGTACAGGGGCTTACTGAAATAGCATTGCGGTCCACATCCCCATTTCTAATTTTAAACGGATGCCTAAGGATAACGGTCCTGCTTACTTAAGGCGTTGGGCATTCCCCACAAATCCATTTAGCCCTAGACATACCGTCGAGTGCTGCTCAACCAACAACACGCAACCTGCTTGCAAACCGTTTCCTAAAAGCAAATCATCGCACGGATATTACTGCTAGCAAGTTGCACAATGTCATCGCATATGGTGTACCAATACTTGAAGCAATGGTTAGCCATCTAATATGCACTCTATATATGTACCCCTTTATATGGTTCTTGCTAGAGTGGAAGGGTTGCACGGCCCTCATGTCCGTGTTTTTCTCCAAAATTGTTTCTATGCACTCAGAGTGGAGCAACCCAAGGCCTAGCCCCCGCATTACGTGCGCTTTAATCCTCTAATAGAGCGTGCTTGTGTTCCTTAGAAGGAGTGTGGGCCGGCTCCATTGATGAAACCTGACACCCATCGACAGGCCTCCATGGCTTATTCATTTCGGTTTGCGCTGCATATGGGGTGTGTGGTGGTAGCTGAAGTTGGTGCAGCGCTACCTAGGCATGCTTCATCTGTAGGCACAAAGGTCCTGCGGCTGACCCCTGTAACAAGCGACATATCAACTGCGGGCAGCAAACGATATATATATAGGTGGGTGTGTGTCGGGTTTTGCAAAAGCACCCTCGCATTACCCCCGAGTTGTGCACATATTACACTTCAGCTTCAATGTGTCTAGTTCTACACTGGGTAGCGTACACGTTTCCACGCTTGTTTGCATAAGGAAGTTTTAACGGTTGACGCGAACAACGTTACGTATCTGCCGGGAAAGCAGTACCTTATCGCCGCAGTTAAACACAAAGCAGTATCCGCCAACTGTCGGGTAATGGCATGCCATGCAGCCTACCTCTTGTAACCTACCTAAAACCGTTGTTGCGCTGTTTCCAAAGCTAATTATATGACAGAAGTGTGCATCATTTACTAGAGGTATTCCTCCTGTGATCTTCGCATAGCGGTGAGCACATATTCTGTGGTAACACCGCCTCATAAGGCATATAAGTGAGGGAAATGTGCAGCATACGTTCTCGGTCAGACATCCCTACTTCCTTTAAAATGCCATTTGCGCAGCATTCCACCTGGCCACCCTATCGAAGGCATTACCTTCTATATCACTTTAACTGCCTCTACCTACTGCTGATCCTTACACATCGGATGATATGTATACACGCCAACCGTTTCAGTGGACGAGCATATGTTAACTAACCAACGTCAAGGGTAATGCTTCGTTTTAGTTGTACGTGAGATCTACAACCGTAGTGCAGTATGGCTGTCCTTCTTACCTTAAATCCATATTCCACCATCTTCGCCGTGTTACTCCTTATGAGAGGATACCAATTCTCCAGTCAGTTTGTGGTAGTCCGTACACGAGTGTGGGTGCGTATGAGCATGGCATCATGACTCTACTACTGGGACATTATGGGTTAACTAATCCGCGACACGTAGAACCTAACGCACTAACCTTTACATACTCCTTATAAGACAGAACCACAGCAAAGCCCGGGAATCCGCATGTGCCTATGTTTCACTGGGGATTAACGAGTCCCTGCGCAATAGGTTGCGCTTCCGTTGTGCGGAGTTGGATACTGCGCTGGCGGTAGGTAGCTGAAATTACCAAAGAACTTCCTTGCCACAGCCTGCTTGCCGTCCTCCTGTGTGCACTGCAACTTATTATTAGGGGTCACGTTATCTGCTTTCTTGTCCAACGAAGTACTAATTGTGCAACAAAATGCCCTCTACATACTGACAATTTGACAGGACTTCCATTCCCTCGTAGTGAACCCATCCAGCAAAGAAATCATTCATCGTTGCCCCAGTCTGTGGCGAATTTGTTGCTAAGTCTGTGGGGTTTAGGTGCGCTTGATAAGCATGACTGCTGTATCCACTAATATCCAGCGATCCACTTACACCATATACGAACGTAGAATCGTAACACCATCATAATTTCTCAGGTATACCTACGCTTTCGTTTCAATTGAAATGCATCTAACAGCTCAATCAGCGTCATCAAGTCTGAATTTCATAACAAAATGCCACCCATACAACACTATTATAAGAGAAACTTCTCGTCCGTTTATAACGATTACGAACACTTGGTTAAATATATAATAATACTTGCGCATTACACGGGATATGCATATAGATTTACCTACATGCATATATATATAAACATATCGGTGTATACATATAATTATGCCTATATATAGACCTCGTTATCAAGCAGCCACACGCTTCTGGTAAACAATGAAAAAGTAATCACTTGTAGTAGCCATGCATTGCTGATACTTGTCAGATGCGTACCGCTTGTACAATGCAGTTTACACATGCACAATTATCACATGGAATCGTTCACTTCGTTCTTAACACACAATTGCATGTATTACCCGTACCATCAATTATCCGACGCAGCCCACATTACTCTTCGTTTAGAGCTCCGTTTACATTCATACAAATATATATGGCGATAAAAAATGTTACTATACCAGGACATGAGCAAAGAGCCTCTCACATTCTAATCTTAATTAAAGGTCATGGGAACCAAAGGCGGTAGATCGGCGTGCATAGCGCGATCTAATCACGAAGATAGTTGCCGAAGTGCGGGAGAAAGACCTCATACATGCAGAGAAGAAGCGGCAATTACGGAAGAGGCAAGCACCTGTGGGTAGTACCCCATCGACATCAAGCGCACGGTGCTATAGCACATGCAGTCGCTAGTGCCTTAGTCAGGCAGGCTTCGGGAGCACTACCGAAGCGACGACGGGTCCTGCAGAGAACGTAGGCAGAACCGGCGCAGCGTTTGTAGAAACGCTGCATTAGAATTATTAACCGCGTGCTTCCAGGCTAAGTCGCTTTATTTCAAGTGTTGGGTTTTCATTTTTGTCTAAATGCTTTCCTTTCTCTATAAGTGTCTACCTGTACTCTATTCCATTACGTTGCACACCTCGCTTAAGCCAATTGTATCCGATTTCCGTAATACTTCTGTGTTCGTGACATTTCCGTAAAGTATACTTCTGGACCTCGTGAACTTATCTAGGATTCGTTTGTAAACAATTTATTTGATAAACTCATTAACCTGAGGTTAATGTCGCCGTTTCCTTATGCATTATTCGATTTATTTTTTGGTTATCTTTCTCTCAAGTGATTGGCTGTTGTTTGATACCCCCGGCATGCCTGCGCTTGATGTGCAAGTTGAAAAGGTTCCTACCTGTCCATTACCCACTACCTCGTCCATACTGGCTCCAGGAGACAGTTGGTCGTTGCTTGAGGGGACGGGGTTCACGGTCCTGGTGGCCGTGTTAGGCTCGAAGAGTGGATCCATGTACTCAGTGTCGAGCGGACTACCGTGCAGCCACCGCTATTTGAGCGCTTTATTCCCCAACTATAGCGTGCTTGTGTTGGTCTGTGAATAAGTGCGGGCCGGCTCCGTTGATGAAACGTGGCTCCCATCCGCAAGCCTCCCGGTCTCATTCCCTCGGTTTCACACTGGATATGGGGTGTGTGGACGGAGCTGTGGGTGGTGCAGCGCGAGCCATCCATGGTCCCAATGTAGGTACAGGCCTCCTGTATCTGGCCACAGTGGTTGGCAAGTCCGAAACCGGATGCAGCCAACCATATATATGGCGGGAGAGCCTATGGTGTGCTGAGGCTGGTGGTGGCTAGAGCCTGACAGATGGTTTACCCACTGCTGCTACTGTTGTGTCATTGGCCCATGTTCTGGGCACCTTCTCCTGGCGACCGCTGGGTGGGAGTTCGTTTTCGCCTTTCTCCCTGCTTCTATCCTGGACACCAATCCACATGAGACAGTGAACTGACTATGTGCTATACCAGCTGCCTTTCGGGTGTACGTTTAATCGAAGGCTTTGTCTGAAGACCCGAGTCCTTCTCTTGTCGTGTGTGGGCGCCCTGCCAGTATCCAATCCATCCTCTTCGGGGTTCGGGAAGTGGTCGATGGCCCTCTTCCCGTAAAACCTAGCCATGGGAGACAACAGGTCTACGGGTCATAAGCTCACAGCGCGATTGGCGTATAGCACAAACACCAAGTATTTTCTCTGACGTTTGGAGGGCACCTCTAAGTTTTCAATGGTTTGTTACTGCCCGACTCAAGCCAGGCAGACAGTAGTCAAATTGTTGCAAACCCGCCAAAACCCTCCTGCGTCTGGCCCTGGTCGCAGTTGTATCCCACAACGGTCGCAAAATAGGTATAAAATTTTACAGTACCAACAAGGCTGCGTGTGACGACCGTCAAGCAGATCCCAATTTGTCTACAATCAGCTTCCCGAGCTGGATCTGCTCTCCACAGCCTTGCGCGTCAGGCTAAAGCCCTCCGGGCGGAGCCACTCCAGCAAACCTCCAAACCATCCACTGCCTTGTGGGTCAGGCTATTGAGCCAAAGGCGCCGGGTGGAGTGCCTCAAGCAAACGTCCGAAGCACAACGACCACCTCGCGTGCGGTTGCCCACCGATGCAATCGTAGGCCTGCACGCAAAACACTCAACATCGGGTGCTGGAACATGCGCACACTACCGGACGGGAAATCGGCTGAGCGCCCCGAGCGACGCACTGCACTCGTCGTGATGCAACTGGCGCGCTACAACATCGATATTACGGCGCCAAGCGAAACCTGACTCGCTGAGCAAGTTAAGTTGCATGAAGCACGTGTTGGCTGGAAATTCTACTGTGGGGCAAAGACGCCTCAGCACCGCGTGATCACGGGGTCGGATTTGCAATATCCCATCGCCTCCATGGCCAGCTCGTGGGTGAGCCGACGGGCATCAGCGCGCGAATTGTGCCTGATTACGTACGACTCGAAAGATGTAAGCTTGCCGCTTCTATAAGCACGTACGGTCCGACCATGTGCTATCCTGATGACAAGCGTGATCAGTTCTACACTGAGCTATCCTCCGTGATACGGTCTGTGCCGAGGAGCGACCGACTATTTCTGCTGGGTGATTTCAACGCGCGTTGGGTGTGATGCATCAGGGTGAACAGATGTTATCTGTGCGCATGGCATTGGTTCAGCGAATGCGAACAGTGACAGGCTGCTCTCACTGTGTGCCACTCAAGGCCTGACGATCAAGAGCACTCGGTTTGCACTGCGTGCGAGTGATATAGCAACTTGGACGCACCCGCAAAGTAGTCACGCTCACCTGCTCGACTATGTCATCCTACGTCAGCGTACTACGCGTGAGTATGTATGACACGTATACTGCGTGGAGCTGAGTGTGGCACTGAGCTAAAATTGGTGCGCAACTAACGGTACATATACCTTCGTAAAGCTATGTATTGTTCTCCCGCCGTGAGCCGACGTAAATTTAACATTCTCTCCCTCGGTGCTGTGGCGAAACGTACTGAGCTGGTGAAGGCGAGAGCTACACGCCTGTGTGGTGGTGTGGACTGCATAGCCACAGTGGACGACCTGTGGCACCACATTCGCGACCAGGTGACAGCTGCTGCCGAGGAAACCATCGAGCGTGCAAACTGTAAACGGCCCCATTGGTTTGATGACAACAATGTGACGATTGGCGCATTGGTGTCAGAGAAGAATGCAGCATTTGCTGCACATGTGGCAGACCCCAGTGACTTGGGGAAGAGTAGTCAGTTTCGCAAACTTCGACGGCGACTGACCCGAGAGCTCCGTCGCATTAAACATGCATGTTGGACGGAGACGGCGGAGCAGATGGAATGCTACGCCGAACGCCGGCAACACAAGGAATTCGTTGACCCCTTGAATGCGGTATACGGAACGAGGTTGGAGCTTCTGATGACACTGATCGATGGTAGTTCAAGCGCTATCTGCACACAGGCTGCAAACATAAGGCAGTGTTGGCGAACCCAATTTGACTGTCTCTTGAACAAACGTTCAGGGTTCGCCTGGCCTATATTGAACCGCCTGAAGCAGTAGAATATGAAGGCGAGTCTGGCTGACACTCCGACACTGGATGAGACACAGAGGGCACTTGCTCAGCTGCGAAACGGCTATTGTGTAGAGGCTGACGGAATCCCTTCTGAAGTATTAAAACACGGTGTTTCCGCGTTGTTGGCTGCGCATCGCCACTTGGTGCAACGCGTATGGATTGAGTAGGAGGTGCCTGCTGAGCTGAAGGATGCCCTTGTGCTACCACTGTACATGGGCAAAGGGTGCAAGCAATGTTGCACGAATTATCGTGGCATTAACTTGCTGAGTTGTGTGGGCTAGGTGATTTCCCGAATCTTGCTCAACCGCCTCATCATTTAGGTAGTGGAACCTAACGTGGCGGAAGAGCAGTGTAGATTCCGTTCGAATCGCAACACTATAAATATGGTGTTTGCGGCTCGTCAGTTGCAAGAGAACTGCGGAGAACAACACCAGCTTTTGTATTCGCTTTTTGTTGATTTCGCCAAGGCATTTGATACGGTGAACCGCGAGGCATTGTGACTGGTGTTGGCTAAGTTTGGTTACCTGCGTGACTTCGTAAGTTTAATTGAATGTCTGCACAGTGGTATGCTGGCGCGGGTGCAGCTGAGTGGAGGGACCTCAGATGTATTCGCAGTTGTCACTGGTGTAAGGCGACGCTTTGTCTTAACTCCTGCTTTGTTAAATATATATATTCATACAACGATGGCTTGTGCAGGTGATGCCGGTTGTGCTTACGGTGATCGTGTGGAGCTTCGTATTGATCGTGGGTTGCTGAACATCCGTCGCTTCGATGTGAGAACCCTGGTCCCTGAGACAACTCTCTGAATGTTACTGTTTGCTGACGGCTGTGCGTTGTTTGCACACAGCGCAGATGAGTTACAGCACATGACTAGTGCTCCGATGTGGACAGCGGAAAGATTCGGACCTCACACAAACAGAGTAGAAGCAGCAATTACGGAAGCGGCAAGCACCTGTGGGTAGTACCCCATCGACATCAAGCGCACGGTGCTATAGCACATGCAGTCGCTAGTGCCTTAGTCAGGCAGGCCTCGGGAGCACTACCGAAGCGACGACGGGTCCTGCAGAGAACGTAGGCAGAACCGGCGCAGCGTTTGTAGATACGCTGCATTAGAATTATTAACCGCGTGCTTCCAGGCTAAGTCGCTTTATTTCAAGTGTTGGGTTTTCATTTTTGTCTAAATGCTTTCCTTTCTCTATAAGTGTCTACCTGTACTCTATTCCATTACGTTGCACACCTCGCTTAAGCCAATTGTATCCGATTTCCGTAATACTTCTGTGTTCGTGACATTTCCGTAAAGTATACTTCTGGACCTCGTGAACTTATCTAGGATTTCATTTGTAAAAAACTTATTTGATAAATTCATTAACCTAAGGTTTATGTCACCGTTTCCTTATGCATTATTCGATTTATTTTTTGGTTATCTTTCTCTCAAGTGATTGGCTGTTGTTTGATACCCCCGGCATGCCTGCGCTTGATGTGCAAGTTGAAAAGGTTCCTACCTGTCTATGACCGACTACCTCGTCCAAACTGGCTCCAGGAGACAGTTGGTCGTTGCTGGAGGGGACGGGGTTCACGGTCCTGGTGGCCGTGTTAGGCTCGAAGAGTGGATCCATGTACTCAGTGTCGAGCGGACTACCGTGCAGCCACCGCTATTTGAGCGCTTTATTCCCCAACTATAGCGTGCTTGTGTTGGTCTGTGAATAAGTGCGGGCCGGCTCCGTTGATGAAACGTGGCTCCCATCCGCAAGCCTCGCGGTCTCATTCCCTCGGTTTTACACTGGATATGGGGTGTGTGGACGGAGCTGTGGGTGGTGTAGCGCAAGCCATCCATGGTCCCAATGTAGGTACAGGCCTCCTGTATCTGGCCACAGTGGTTGGCAAATCCGAACCCGGATGCCGCAAACCGTATTTTCCCTGACGTTGCAGGGCGGATAATCCTGGACGAAATATTCCAGATGATGCCGATCGAAAGTTGAGAAGGGTCTTTTAATGATGCTGCCAGACAAAAATATGAAGGAACGTCGTATTACCCAAAACATGCGGATACATCTACTTGCGGCATTCTTCCAGCTGTCGACGGAGTGTAAAGCCGAAAGTTTTACCACTTCTAGGTCAACCTGCCTAGGTACACGGTAGAGTTATACCTCCCCGACCAAGTACTTCGTAGGATGACAACCTCCTCCAATTCGCAAAACGGAGCACTTTGCCTAGTTTATGAGCTGCAACCATAAAATGAATGTCCCAAAAGTTATGCACGGCTCGCTGAATAGCTTCTGAACCCCCAGGAAAATCAATAATGTTCCACAGCTTCAGTAATCATCAAGTAGCAGCGCTATTACCTTAAGCTCCGCAGGTAGGTCCTTTACATAGATAGAGCCCTGCGGCACGCCTCCGAGGACTTACTGCCAAAACAATAGGCCGCGGCATACCCATACACCCTGTTCTCTACCCACCAAGATGGCAATCACTCAATGAAGGGCGCGGCCAGATACCTTGTATTCCAGATTTGCGTGAGCCTCCAATGGGGTACCTTGTCAAATGCCTTCAAAAAGTCGACGAAAAGTACTTCCAGTTTATGGCCGTTATCCACTGCATCCGTCCAATTTTCGCGAGCCACCAACAGATTGACAGACACGAAAATCCCTTCCGGAATCCGTGTTGTACATTGCCAAGTAGATTAAATCTACTCAGATGACTCTCCAATGAATCTCTCACCAGTTTCTCAGGAAGTTTGACTACTACACTCGTCAGACTAACTAGCCTTTAATTTGCAGGCGGACCCCTGTCCCCATGTTTGAAGATGGGACAGATGACAGCTTCCTTCCATTCGGAAGGCAATGCCCAACTGGCAAGCGATTGCTGAAACAAAATAGCGTGTGGTTCACTTAATTCCGCAGCCAACTCATGCAACAGTTCTGGGTGAATTAAATCAGGCCCAGAGGCCTTAGAAGGGTTCAGCCCTTGTAACAGCCTACGAAATTCGGTCTCCGCTACAATAACTTCAAATAGTCCTGAACCCTATGGGATCCTGTAAACCAGCTCAACGCCTGTCAAATTGGTGTCCCTTACAAACGCTGCCATCTGTTGCCCACTAAGTACGCAGACCTTGTCATAGTCCGTATGCGCGTGAGTACCGTCATCAAGCATCAATACTGGACTTGACGTGTTCGAACCGCTGCGTAATTCGACATAAGCAAAGAATCTTTTTGGATTCTCTGAAACTTCGTCCGCTAGTCCTTTCTCGAAATTGAGTCGAGCATCCCTTAAGTGTTGCTTACACCTATTTCCAGCCTTACGGTACCTGTCACAATCATAGGTGGACAGAGCTGCTCGGTAAGTCCCCCAGCACCTAGACGCTTTGTGTGCAGATGTCTGCAATTGGGATCTAACCAGGGCGGCAGTGCTCGTGCCTCCTACCTCCTTGTGACTGGGATGAAGGGAGCAGAGACCTCTGTGAGGTAGGACTTAAATTTATCCAAAGCAACCTGGACTGTATCGTCGTCTGAGATCTCACAATGGAAATCCGAAGCCTTGGTTCTCATTGCTTGATAGCCAGCGTGCTATATGTTTGGGCGAGGCTCAACAATATTCTGGTAGCTTCTAGACGGAGTACAACTGAAGGGCAGTCTAGCAGGATCATGGAAATCCAGTGGAGATCCGTACGTAATGTCACCAACCAACTCGAGTGAATCAGATAAATAAATCAATAAATAATATATTCTCGAATTTGGCTAGTCACACCAAACAAGGCATGAGCAACATTTACATGCAATCATGTTTTGCAACAACCACGTTGCTTTGTATGTAATTGGCAGTAAGCCGAAAGCTATACAGGCTTCGGAAATTGTAAAATAAATCACGGGAAATACAAGGTCTAATTCAAGGTCTAAGATGGACAGTAGTTTGGCGTCCATATACGTAGTGGCGAGGTCAAGGAACCGATACAACGATACTTGGAGCGTACACTCAAGCAACTCAGCTCCGGATAAGCCTGAGGTTGAGTCGCGAGAAAGCGATGCCCAGCAAGCCGCTGGGAGGTTGAAGTTTCCCATCACCAAAAACTTGTTTCCAGACTGGAAGCGAATGGAGTCATGTACCTCTTTGGATACGCTTCCAAGTCTGCTATACCTAATAACAGCGGTAACCTGAGCCGCAGATGTGCTAAAAGCAGCCGGTAGAGCTTCAAAAGTTGTCAGTTGACTGAAATAATCTAGTCGGCAAAACGTCAAGTTCAAAGCTCACATAAAGAGCAACGCCCCCTCCCAGTCGGCCAGCAGAGAGATCGCATCTAAATAGTGCGCAGCCAGATAGATGTACTTCACCCTCCGTGATGTCCTGAGACAGCCACGTTTCAGTGAATGCGAGTATATCGGGATGAGACCCATCTACAAGCAGACCTAACTCGTACACCTTATTCCTTAGGTTATGCACATTACCTAGCACTATCTGAAGGTTTTCATTAGATCCAGACCTGGGTCTGCACTACCAGAATTGACAGTGGTAGAGCGGAAAAGGACCGCCGGCCATCCACCCGCAATCCCACTAACCAGAGACGATGTTCACCGGATGCATGCCTGCTTTTGCTGTCATTGATGGCCTACATTAGCTTCAGCCTATCGGCCAGCGGAAGTTCCGGCTGAACGCTAATACTCGTACCTTCCAGCTTAAACGCAAACAGCATGAGAGCATTGCTTTCCTCCGGGGTAGAGAGTACCACACGAAGTAGCCGCGGTCGCGGGTTTGGTACATTAACTAGGACATCCCCATTCTAAGCAGCTTCCTGACAGTAACGCTTGAAAAACTAGGCGGAAGTAGCTTCGTTACGCACATCTTAAACAACAGTAGGTCCTCCAACATACGATTAGCAGAAGGGACAGCAGTAGATTTAGCCGCGTTACGGAATATAACGCTACTATCCGTGAAAGAATCGCCACGACGGGGTGTATTAACCACACCGGTCTTTGAATCCCTACTTGGGGCAGGTGGCTTCCCCACTGGTGATGGGACTGTCTTTAGCCCTTCCGATGATGTAGCAACGGTAGCGTATGTTTTTCTCGACACTGTCGATGTCTTAGGTTCGGATCATCCATACCACCGAAAGGCTTTAAGGCAGCCTTGGTCTGCTTTTGCTCCTTGATAACAGGAGCAGGGTCTCGTGACGAAGTTCTGCTCTGAGCAGAGTCTAGCAACCCTTCAGAACATACCTTCTCGGTGAGAACCGAGATTGCCGACTACTTCGGCTGACAAGTAGTGCGTGTTGGAATCCTCGCCTTCGCACAACCGTCAGACGGTTTGCCAAGTAACGACACTTGGTTTGTTTCCGATGCCGAAGCAAATATAACTGCTTCTTTAGCAGAGAGCATGCTGGGTTTCCTGGATCTCGTTCGCTGTATTCGAAGTGACCCTTGATCCAGCCATTCGGTGTCGATCAGGGTAGCTTAAGATAGAACGTCCGAAGCAGCTTCATTTTCGTGGTCGGTAGCCACCTGGACGGGCATCATGTTTGATGCCACAAGTTGAGCTCTAGTGTAAGTGATCAAATCTGTGTTGTTGGAGGCCGGAAACGTCGTCACGAGCAAACCAAACTTAAGGCGAATGTCTGAGAGCATCGAGGACGAACGCTCTACGTTTCGCAGCCGGGAAGCAAGAGATTCGTCTCTCGTACGAAAAGCCGCGCGACCTTGTCGGCGGCTGCAGCAATTGGCACAATTGAAAAGCAACATTCCGCTAAAGGCCAGCACTGCGTACTGCTCGATATTTAGGTCCTTACAAAGCTGGTGGTACCATCGGTTGCAGGCACCGCACTGCATGCCGTTGGAACCGTCAGTTACTGGTATATCGCATCTTGGACTGCCACAGAGTGCGATAACCTCAAAATCCAAGGCACCAGGAACAACAGCTTTGGTGCATTGCGAGATCGACACAGTGGAAAACAGAGTGGAATTAAAACCCGTATACAATAGCTAAACGACCTCAATAAAAAGCAAACCCTGGGTGCACAACGGGAATAAAACTGCGAAAAGCCAGAAAAATTACCAGTAAGCGCCAAAGACTCTTTGACCAGAACCACTTTAATCGATCCAAGATAGCTTGGATCACTAGAGTTTCTTTGTCCCACCCATCCCTTCTAGCCTCCCCTCCAACCACGACCTTATGTGGAGTCTTCCCACCAGGAAACCTCCAAGTTAATAGCTGTTGTGATCTCCCATTTTTCTATTACCTTACACTGGTGAATATCCCTTGCACTTGCATCGGACTCCCAACCAAGAGAGTTAGAGCTCAAAATAGCAACGCGATGCAGAAATGGTGTGCTTTAACACATGAGGCCCAATAATCCGACACAAATGAGAAAGTGCAACCTCTATAAGATGAGGTGATCATGCCTAACCAAAGAGCCATTCGTAGTATTTCCCACCTGAATGCATTTCGCTAATTTTTTGGACACCTACTTCTCTATTATCAATAGAAAACATCTCTAGCTCATTAGCGTTGGTGGCACATCCATTAAGATTTATAACAACCTCAAAGTGCTGAAACTGATGATGTTTCTCCATGGAACGATTGCGTTATTCCGGTCCAACACCACAGGCACTTGCATCCGAAGCTCAGCTGAGAGAAATAGAGCTCTAAACTAGCAATTTAATGCACAGTCGTGTGCTTTGGCACCTGTGACCCACTAATAAGTCATGCTTGAGATGGCGCAACCCACAAAAGAAGTGGTATTCGTGCCTAACCAAAGCGGAACCCAAGGTGTTCCTCACCTGGACACATTTTGTGAATCTTCGCACATTAGTTTTTTTATTATCACTGGAAGACCACCCTGGCTCAATAGTGTCAGTGATACAACCATAACGACGTATAAAATAGCCTCAAAGAGTCGAAACTGGTAATATTTCTGTAGGAAATGCTTGCGTTATCCTAGTTCAGACTGGGAAATGAGTTTTATGTTCCCTTGTGTTATCCATATGGACTCAGCTCATGCGGCTTTGGTATAATTTTCTCATCTACATCGGAGCATTAAAAACGTTGAATTCCACATTCATAGTGGATTCTGCGGCCCAATATACTCTGAAAATCGCACGTGGTCGCATTCTGGCTGTGGGCTAGCTACACCATATCCTGTGCTGTTCTACCTATATAATAATTCATACAGCCTACCTAGTATTTCCCTAAAACCTTTCCGTCTGTTCTCCAACTTTTACTAAGTCTACTGAGAAAGTATGCTTTTCGGCCCACTGCGTCATACTTCGCTACTACAGCGAATTACACGTTATCTTAGGCATTCCCAGTTACTACTCCATATTCGGAACTTATTACGCCTAGCCATTTTTTGTATTATTTCTTTCTTTTTTCTGTATCTGCTTCCAAACAGAACGTGAATTTAGCGGAGGCTCGAAAATGGCGCTATCCGTCGCCGACAGATAAAAATGCAAATGTCTCCATAACCACTGCACCTAGCTTAATTATTTTACCTTTGTCGTAACCAGCGCCTAGGGTTTGTCCTAGACCGCCCATTGTTGTCCCGTTTTAGTTAACATTTCGGCTCCAAAACGGCGTTGATTCCGCTTTTTTGGAGATTAACACTTTGAAATTCGCGCCAGGTTTGCGGTTCTGGTATGTTGTTTCTGGGCTATATTTTGGCTCCATTTTCCAATATTAGTGTATTTTCTAGTTAAGTGGGCCGGCCGTTCAGTCGCACTTTTCTAAGAAAGGCTAAATTGTTAACCACTACTGTTATTTCCTTTGTTTCCACCCTCCACTTTTACGATCTAATTTTGGCTTGCTTATTCGTTTCCATGAGCCTGCTACTAATGGATGCTCGAAATGCGGTGATGTGACCAAAGAAAATGGATGAAATTTCCTCTAGTGGTGCATTTTCCATCGAAACTAACACAATCCATTGGCATAATAGATTTATCATTTACTAATGGAATCAGGCACCTCAAGGTTTGGCAGCGGTAGCCGGTGAAAAGCGCAGAATTCGTACATAAGCTACGGAGACCCAAACTACCGCCCTCAAAAATGTCGAGGCCTACGAAACGTTTGTATTTATCCCTGCTTTACTGTTCAGAAAGATAAACACGATCAAAAGCAGTTGTTAACGGTATTTCTTCTCCATGCATGAGCATGGATGTTATGTACAACTTGATCTGATCCCACGCAGGAACAGCACCAATTGCTTGTCTAGAAATATACCTATATTTATTTATTATTTAGCTTTATATAATTTCGCATAGTATTTTTTGCTGCACAGTAGCCAGCTGCTAGCTTACCGGAACGATGCCCATCGGTTACCGGTAGCTCAGCTGGCTTGCACCAGTTGCTTTTTTCTCCTTTATCTGTGTATTGCGGCACAGTAGCTGAGGTGTTCCCCACCTCTAGCTAAAGTGTATGATGATGCTGATGATGAATCATTAGAAATTTGACAATAGTCAAATTCCGTTGCAAGTGTTTATTCAAACTGTTTTTCACAACCGCCTTTTCTGTGGATATGGCCAGTGCTTCCCAAATTGGAAACCATGACAATGACACAAATGCAATTCCCCTCGTTCGTAAGAGTTAACCTTCAACTCGAAAGAGAAATGGGCTCAGCAATCCAGCACCCTGTACCGGTGTAGCAAATATCATGCTATAAAAGTAGTAATTTACATTTCCCAGGAACGTCACTACGCCTGCAATGAACACTGGGCTACTGCATGTACCGGTACGGGTACCCATCTGGTAACCCGGAAGGTGACAAAAGGCTCAAGAAACAAGCGCCTGCGTTGGAAACACCACCAGGTGTTGCCCTTCCCTCAGTGAGACAAGAGGTGCCGTCGCCTTCGGTCTCACCGATTCCTGTCAACCATCCAGGTGGTGTGGATGGTAGAGCATGTGGTGTAAATACACCTCGTCGAGGTGATTCTTACACAGCTAGCAGTGTGATTTTCAGAAACGTCACTGAATGCACTGCAGCTCTTCCTACCGAGCGCATGCTTGAGGCTATTGCTTGGCTTAAAGTTTGTGTGCTCAGGCTTTTACCGCCAGGTTTCCCTGGCTTTACTGTCAGGAAGCTCATCAGATTGGGGAACGTTCTGGTTGGTCAACCAAATCCTCGACCCCGTCTGCTTATGGTGGTCCTCTCCACCCCAGAAGAGCGCAGGGCCTTACTGAGATTGGCCTTCAAACTCAAAGGTACCAACGTTAGTGTGCAACCAGGCCTTCCGTTAGCGGATAGGTTAAAGTTAAAGGAAGCCATCAGAGACCTAAAAGCCCGGCGTGCAGCTGGCAAACATGGTCTCCGGTTGGTGGGTTTTCAGGTGGTCAGTCGGCGGTCTTTTTCCGCCCTGCCAGAACCTATACTACTTGCGCACGACCCAGGGCTGGTCGGGACGAAACCCTCCAAGTAGTACTTATTAACGTGCGTAGCCTGATTAACAACATGTGCGAGGTGGGTCTGTTCGTAGACAAATCTCGTCCAGGTATACTTGCTTGCACTAAAACGCGGCTGTCTGAGGAAGTCACAGATGGCGAAGTTTATCTGCCCGTCTACGCACCGTTCCGCGCTGACCGCTCCATTGGCCGTCAATGGGGTGGTTTAGCTCTTTATGTGAGTTACCACATGGACGTATTGAGAACCAGCGATTTTCAGTCTCTAGACAAATCAGTTGAGGCTCTCGCCGTCTTGATTTGTGCTTCCTCGGTTCAGGTTACGGTTGTGTTAGTGTATAGGAGCCATATGAGCACCTCCAATGGAAGCATTGAGTTTATACGCACTCACTCTGCGAACAAGTGTCTGGTGCTGGGAGACTTCAAACTCCCAGATGTTGGTTAGGATGATCTATCTTGCAGTTCGACGCTGGAAGCGTTCGCTACAGAATTGCTGGACTTGACGCTGCAGGTACCACTATACCAGTTCTCGGACCTCCCCACTAGGTACATGAGCAATCAGCAACCGTCCATTTTGTTCTTGTTTTTGCTAACTCACTTGACTTTGTAAATGACATTTTATATGACTCGCCTCTTAGCGCTAGCGAGCACGTTTGCTTGTCTTTCCAATGTGCTCTTATCAGGTCTTGCCAACTTACTACCAGTTGGTATCCGACCATTTGGGCCGCGGACTTCCAAGCGAGGCGGGATAAAGCTAGGTCATCGCCTTGTGTGATACCTGAGACCGATACTGTTCACATAGCCTGGGAAAAACTTAAGACCCACCTCGTGGACCTTTCTGCACCTTACATCCCACTGGTAAAAAGAAGAGAATCGAGAGAGCAGCATCCATGGATAGATTCTGCGTTGAAGGGCCTGCTAAAGAGGCGCTCTAGATGCTGGAGAGCAAACCGAACAGCTCCATCGAACAGCACGTTTGACAAGTATCAGGTTCCAACTGAGTGCAAGCTGCGTCTTAGGTTGGCCCGGCTTCAGTATGAAAAGAGCTTAGTTAATACTGTCTTGAAAAATCCCAAGAAATTCTTCGCTTACGTTAAAGGACGCTGCGGTGCCAACTCGCCCAAACCACCATTGCTTCGAGGAGATGGGACCCATGCCTATAGCGACTATAACAAGGCATGCGTGCTTGGTAAGCAGTACTCAAGCGTTTTTGTCAGCGAAAAAATACGCCATGCAAAGAGTTAGCTTCAAGAATCTCTGAGGACTGTTGTCGGGATGAAATCCCTGTAACTGAGTCCCAAGTTCTCCGGATGCTAAGAGAGGCGAACCCAACTAAAGCTTCCGGGCAAGATTCCTTTCATCTAAAATTGCTGCATGAATTGGCAGTGGAACTCCGTGGACCTCTGAATTGTGTGTTTCAAAATCACTCAACAGCTGTGTCTTGCCTACCGAATGGAAGGAGGCTGTTGTCTGCCCGCTTATCAAGTGCGGTGACAAAGACCTACTGACTAAGTACAGGCCTGTCAGCTTGACTAGCGTGGTCGTTAAGTTACATGAAAACTTAGTACTGGATACAGTGGGGCACCATTTACATATGTTTAACCTGTTTTGCATCGAGCAACGTGGTTTTCGCAAAGGGTTTTCGTGTCAGACAAACTTGCTGGTAGCTCGTGAGAGCTGGGCTGAAGCCCTAGACAGTGGACATGCTTTGGATGTGGTGTTCATTGACTTCGCCAAGGCCGTTTACACTGTCCCCCATTCGCGACTCTCACTAAAGTTGAGGTCGTATGGAATAGCTGGTCGCGCTCTCCAGTGGGTGTCAGCTTTTCTGGATGGACGGAAACAGTGTATTCGTGTGGGAAGCTGTCTTTCGTTTCGACAAGCTGTACTTAGCGGCGTTCCGCAAGGCTCTGCCCTAGGTCCACTGCTTGTCTCTGTCTACATGAATGACTTACCGGAGGAGCTTGAGGTACCGTCGCTCTTATTTGATTATGACCCAAAGCTGTGGAATATTGTTGATATCCTTGGAGGTCCTGTGGTTCTTCAACGGGCTCTGGATAGACTCTGAGAATGGTCTGTCTTGTGGTTGCTGCCCATAAACCGGGCAAAGTGTTCAGTGCTGCGCATCGGAGCGACCGCTTCATCCACAAGTTATGTGCTCGATGGGAGTGAACTTTAGCACGTGACTCATCAGGTTGATCTAGGTGTAGTCCACTGTTCCACACTACACTCAGGCGACAACTGGAAGAAGGCGGCTAGTAAAGGGTTCCGGATGTCGTGGTTTATCCGTCGTTCTTTTGGGACCCTAACCGCTGATGTGTTTGTGAAGCTTTTCTCAGCGTTTGTACGACCCCACCTAGAATATTGCGTCCAGGCCTGTCCACCATGCCTTGTCCGGGACAAAATGGCACTAGAAAGGGTGTTGTCTGTCGGTACTCGGTTGGTCAAGGGATTAAGAGAGCAAACCTACCCCGAACGCCTACGCAGTTTGGAGATGCAGTCAATGCATTATCGAAGGATTAGAGAGGACCTAATCTTAACCTACCGTTTTTTGACTGGGAAGATTGGACCTGCTTCGTCCATGCTATTTGTCCTGCTGGATTATCTGGTCTTCGAGGGCATTGTATGATGCTGGACAAACCGCGGTCCGATCGAGTTAGAACGGAGACACGGTGCTCACATCGAGTCATCGAGCGCTGGAACCTGCTTCCAGAACATGTTGTCAAGGAATCTACGGTTAAGGGGTTTGCGCGTCAACCAGACGCTCTTGGGTGGCAACACGAAACATTTCCTTTTCCTGACTAATTCCCATCTTCATACCTCGATTCTATTTTCTTTACTTTTCCTCGCCAGCGGTATTATTCTCCTCATTTATTTGATTTCCGCTACCCTCTTACCTTCGCTTTTTCTTGCTCTCTTACTTACTTCACGTAACTGACATAGCTGGGACAGCTAATGTAAGGAACGTGGGCATTAAATTGGTGGACCAGGGTGTTTTTCTGGTGTTTTCGTTTTAGACTTATCAAAAATTTGGAGCACCTTTATCAACTCCTGGGTCGACGACCCGCTCAAGAAGGAACACTTACGGGATTCATCCTATCGTTTCAGTCCCACTTGAACTTGAACTTGAACCCCTTTCACACTTGCCGTTAGTAATGCTGCGGAGTCTCGGACGTATGCTTGCAAAAAGCTGTGACCGTTGCAAATTTCCTTACATTTGGACTCTACCTCATCAAGTTTCCGATAATAGTACGCACCAAAAGACAATCTCTCAGATTCCTCCACCATGATGACAGTTACAAATGTGGCGCCAAGTGATTTCCAATACTCCTGTAATCCACAACAACTACTAACTATGAGAACCACTTAAACATTCTACAATACAAAAGTACACGGAGTTAACATGTGTATGCTATATGAATATAATATATACAAAACGCCAGCTAATGGCAACCTCTCCAGGTGATAGATACCTGTGAGTGCTACGCGGTGACGCGACTTTTTGGCGTGCCATACTGATCGTGATTTTTAGTTGAATTAACGTGGAAAACAGTGTTTAAATAAACACAAAATGAGATTTGACTATTGTCAAATTTCCTCTGATCCAAGATATCTTCGATCGATTAAAGCGGTTCTGGTCAAAGCGTCTTTGGCGCTTACCGGTAATTTTTCCAGTTTGTCCCACTTTAACGCCGTTTTACACCCCGTTTTTGCCTTTTTTGAGGTCGTTTAACTATTGCATATGTGTTATAATCACTCAGTTTTCCACTGTGTCGGTCTCGCAATGCACCGAGGCTGTTGTTCCTGATGGCTCGGATTCTGAGGTTATCGCTGTTTGTGGCGGCCCAAGCTGCAATATACCAGTAACTGACGATGCCGGCGGTATGCAATGCGATGTCTGCAACCGATGGTACCATCAGCTTTGTACGGAGCTAAATACCGAGCAGTACGCAGCGTTGGCCTCTAGCGAAAAGTTGCTTTTCAGTTGTGCGAATTGCTGCAGCCGCCGGCAAGGCCGCACAGCCTTTCGTACGAGAGACGAATCTCTTGATACCCGGCTGCGAAATGTAGAGCGTTCGTTCTCGATGCTCTCTGATCTTCGCTTTAAGATTGATCTTATGACGACGCTTCCGGTCTCCAACAAAGCAGATTTGATCGATTACACTGATGATCAACTTGTGGCACCTATCATTATGTCACCGGTCCAGATGGCTACCGACCACCAAAATGAAGCAGCTTCGGACGTCGTATCTAAACCTACCCTGATCGACACCGAATTGCTGGTTCAAGGGTCACTTTGAGTTAAGCGAAGAAGAGCCAGAAACCTCGTAAGCTCTCTGCTAAACAAGAAGTTGTTGTCTCGGCACCGGAAATAAACCAAGTGTCGTTACTTGGCAAACCGTCTGACGGTTGTGCGAAGGCGAAGATCCCAACACGCACTACTTGTCAGCCGAAGTAGCCGGCAATCTCGGTTCTCACCGAGAAGACATATTCTGAAGGTTTGCTTGATTCTGCTCAAAGCGGAACTTCGTCACGAGACCCTGCTCCTGTTATCAAGAAGAAAAAGCAGACAAAATCTGCTATAAAGCCTTTCGGTGAAATCGATGACCCTAACAAAAGTAAGACATCGACAATGGAGCGAAAAGCACGCTGCCGTTGCTACATCGGAGGGGCTAAAGACAGTTCACCAGTAGTGAAGCCACCTGCTCGGAGTGCCGAATCAAAGACCCGTGTGGTTAATACACCCCGTCGTGGCGATTCTTTCACGGATAGTAGCGTTATATTCCGTAACGCGGCTAAATCTACTGCTGTCCTTCCTGCTAATCGCATGTTGGACGACCTTCAGTGGTTTAAAATGTGCGTAACGAAGCTTCTTCCGCCTGGTTTTCCAGGCGTTACAGTCAGGAAGCTGATTAGACTGGGGAATGTTCCAGTTAACGTACCAAACCCGCGACCGCGGCTACTTCGTGTGGTACTCTCTACCCCGGAGGAACTCAATGCTCTCATGTGGTTTGCGTTTAAGCTGAAAGGTACAAGTATTAGCGTTCAGCCGGACCTTCCGCTAGCCGATGGGCTGAAGCTATGGGAGGCCATCAAGGACCTCAAAAGCAGGCGAGCGGACGGTGAACAAGGTCTCCGGTTAGTGGGTTTTCGGGTGGTCAGCCGGCGGTCCCTTTCCGCCCTACCACTGCCCATTCTGGTAGTGCAGACCCAGGTCCGTATCTAACGGAAACCTTCAGATAGTGCTAGGTAATGTGCATAGCCTAAGGAATAAGGTGTACGAGTTAGGTCTGCTTGTAGATGGGTCTCATCCCGATATACTCGCATTCACTGAAACGTGGCTGTCTCAGGACATCACGGAGGGTGAAGTACATCTATCTGGCTACGCACTATTTAGATGCGATCTCTCTGCTGGCCGACAGGGAGGGGGCGTCGCTCTTTATGTGAGCTGTAAACTTGACGTTTTGAGGACTAGCTTATTTCAGACGGCAGACAAAACTGTTGAAGCTCTATCGGCTGTTATTAGCACATCCTGGGCTCAGGTTACAGTTGTAATTGTGTATAGAAGCCCTGAGAGCGTATCCGAAGAGGTACTTGAATTCATTCGCTCTGATGGTGATGGGCGACTTCAGCCTCCCAGAGATTTGCTGGGCAGATCTTTCTTGCGACTCAGCGTCAGGCACTTTCGGCGCTGAGTTGCTTGAGTGTACGCTCCAAGTATCTTGGCACCAGTTCATTGACCTCCCCACTAGGTACATGGACGCCCAAGTACCGTCTATCTCAGACCCTGTATTTGCTGTCACTAGATTTTGTTGATGACATTACTTACAGACTTCCACTGGGTTCCAGTGATCATGTTTGTTTGCTCTTCAGTTGTACTTGTCTAGACGCTATCAGAGTACTGTTGAGTCTCGCACGAACATATGGCAAGCAGACTATCAATCAATGAGAGCCAAGGCTTCTGGTTTCCATTGGGAGATCTCAGACGACGATACTGTCGAGGTTGCCTGGGATAAATTAAAGTCCTACCTCACAGAGGTCTCTGCTCCCTTCATCCCAGTTAGAAGGAGAAAGGAGGCACGAGCACAGCCGCCCTGGATAGATCCCAATGGCAGGCATCTGCTCACAAAGAGGTCTAGATGTTGGCGCACTTACCGAGGTGCTCCGTCTACCGATACTTGTGACAGGTACCGTAAGGCTAGAAATAGGTGTAAGCAACACCTAAGGCATGTTCGGCTCAATTTTGAAAATGGGTTAGCTGACGAAGCTTCAGAGAATCCAAAAAGATTTTTCGCTTATGTCAAAAGGCGCTGCGCTTCGAACATGTCAATTCCAGTATTGATGCGTGATGACGGTACTCATGCGCATACGGACTATGACAAGGCCTGCGTACTCAGTGGGCAATATGCGACAGCGTTTGTAAGGAAACCCCTTTGACAGGCGTTGAGCTGGTTTGCAGGACCCCAGAAAGTTCAGAACTATCTGAATTTATTGTAGCGGAGACCGAATTTCGTAGGCTGTTACAAGGGCTGAACCCTTCTAAGGCCTCTGGGCCTGATTTAATTCACCCGAAACTGTTGCATGAGTTGGCTGCGGAACTAAGTGGACCGCTCGCTATTGTGTTTCAGCAATCGCTTGCCAGTTGGGCATTGCCTTCCGAATGGAAGGAAGCTGTCATCTGTCCCATCTTCAAACATGGGGACAGGGGTCTGCCTGCAAATTAAAGGCTAGTTAGTCTGACGAGTGTAGTAGTCAGACTTCCTGAGAAACTGGTGAGAGATTCATTGGAGAGTCATCTGAGTAGATTTAATCTACTTGGCAATGTACAACACGGATTCCGGAAGGGATTTTCGTGTCTGACGAATCTGTTGGTGGCTCGCGAAAATTGGGCGGATGCAGTGGATAACGGCCACACATTGGATGTGCTTTTCGTCGACTTTTCGAAGGCATTTGACAAGGTACCCCATTTGAGGCTCGCGCAAAAGCTGTCCTCCTACGGGGTATCTGGCCGCGCCCTTCATTGGGTGACTACCTTCTTGGAGGGTAGAGAACAGTGTGTACGGGTAGGCCGGGGCCTATCCTTTAGGCAGTCTGTCCTCAGCGACGTGCCGCAGGGTTCGGTCCTTAGACCGCTCTTGTTCTCTATTTGAATGACCTACCCGCGGAGCTTGAGGTACCATCGCTGCTATTTGCTGATGACCTGAAGCTGTGGAACATTGTTGATGTTCCTGGGGGTTCAGAAGCTATTCAACGAGCATTGGATAAGCTTTGGGACTGGTCTACTTTATGGTTACTGCCCATAAATCAGGCAAAGTGCTCCGTTCTTCGAATTGGAGGAGGTTGTCCTCCTGCGAAGTACTTGGTCGGTGGGGTCGAACTCCCCCGTGTATCTAGCCAGGTTGACCTAGGCGTCGTACACTCTTCGGCTTTACACTCCGGCGACAACTGGAAGAAGGCCGCAAGCAGAGGTTTCCGCATGTTGTGGTTAATCCGACGTTCTTTCGGAGTCTTGACGGGCGGCATCTTTGTGAGGCTGTTCTCGGCTTTCGTTCGGCCTCATCTGGAATACTGCGTCCAGGCTTGTCCGCTCTGCCTCGTCCGGGACAAAATAGAGCTAGAGATGGTTTTACGAGTGGGTACTAGGTTAGTCGAGGGATTACGGGGACGGACGTACCCCGAGCGTCTACTTAATTTGGGAATGCATTCAATGCACTACCGAAGACTTAGAGGAGACCTAATCCTAACCTACCGCATCTTGACTAGGAAGGTTGGTCCAGATTTATCTTGGCTATTCAGTCCCGCTAGATTGTCTGTTCTACGCGGTCATTCGTTGAAGCTGGAAAAACCGCGGTCCGATCGGATTAGGGCGGAAATCCGGCTGTCACACAGAGTCATCGACCGCTGGAACATGCTTCCGGAAAGTGTTATCAGGGAATCTACGATTAAGGGGTTTGAGAGACAACTTGACGCTCTTGGGTGGCAACACGGAACCTTTCCCTTTTCCTGCCTAACTCGCATCTTCGTACTTCGATTTTCTTTTCTCTACTTTTCTTCACGTATTGGTCTTATTTTCTTATTTAAGTGCACTTCCCTATTCTGTACCTTCTCTTCCTTTCTCTTCCTATCCTTTGCTTACTTCACGTGACTGCCACAGCGTGGACTGCTAAGGCAGGAAACGTGGGCATTAACTGGTTGGCCAGGGTGTGATACGGGTGTTTCCGTTTTAGATCCATCACTAACTGTGCACTTCATCAATTCCTGGCTCAACGATCCACTCAAGATGGAACACTCACGGGATTCTCCTATCGTTCCAGTCCCCATCTGAACTGAAATACCTGCCGAACCAAACCCGCCGCTAGGCAAATCTCAGATGTGAGAGTCCCGGTCCGCCATGGATAGATCGGGAAATCAAATCGCTCATGCTGAGAATGCGAAAGCTTTGGGACCGGTTCAAGTTCACTCAGACGGCGCAAGATTACGCACATTACAAAGAGGTTAGAAATTAATGCAACGAGATGGTTCAAAAAGCGAGAATTACTTGGGCAACACCTGGCCAGGCAATCTGTCATTAATCCTAAAAGCTTTTCGCATATTTAAAAAGAAGCACCAAAGCTGGCAACGGTATACCCGCACTGTATTCAAGCAAAGAGCACACCGTGCTTCATGATGACATCCCGACCGCTGTTTATCCTCTTTCCAAATTTGAATGTAACTTGATTGAGCAAGTTCAGCGGAGAGGATCTAAATTCGTTCTGGAGTTACGAAACCTGCCTTACTCGCATCGTCTCCAGTGCCTGAACTTGTTCTCCCTAGCCTACCGTCGAGATCGTGGGGATTCGATTTTCACACGACGTATCGTTAGAGGGGAACTTGGAGTTGAATTGCAGAATTTCTTTCCACTCAATTCTTTCAGTTCGACACGGGGTCACCATCGGAAAGTGCTTAAACAAAGGAGACTTCGGGTCCGTTGTGTCGTCACTCTGTCTACCAGAGTAGTGAACGAATGGAATAATCTACCGGTGTATGTCGTTGATGCGCAGTCAGGGGAATGTTTCAAAAATCAATTGGGTTCTTACCTGTTGAGTAAACTCGGATCTTGTTGCTTCTTGTGTCAATGCAGCGGTTCCATTGGTACCGACTTACAATGTCCACCTTAATCCCTGTGACGAATGGGAGGCGATGGAGCTAACAAAGGATTTTTCCTTCTGCTCTCTACATTCCAATGATCCAATGATATGGCGCGCGGACTTTCAGACAATAAAAGCCAGAGCCGCAAAGTCGCCTTGTGTCATTTTGGAAGGTGATGACATTCAAACGGCATGGGATAGATTTAAATCATACTTGAGTGAGCTCTCCCTCCTCCACATACCACTTCTGGCGGGAATAAAACTAGGGCAAAGCCACTCTGGTTTGCTTCTGCTGTACGCAAACAACTCAACAGACGTGCCAGATGTTGGCGTACTTACTTATCTGCCCCTTCATTATGCACCTTCATGCGATATCGTGAGGCTCGAAATGCCTGCAGACAGTATCTACGAGGTGCTCGGCTACAGCATGAAGTAGAGCTTACTCGTATAGCCTCATCAGACCCGAAACGCTTCTTCGCTTATGTCAAAAGGCGAAGCAACATGAATTCGTGCATCCCAGTGTTGTTTGGCCCGGACGGCACTGCTGTTGTCACGGATCACGAAAAGCTTGTTTGCTCGGAAAACAGTATGTTGGGGTTTATGTGCGAGAGCCACCGCCGCCGCATATCAGTCTCCAAGCAAAAGTTCCTGAGGGCTCTCAATTGGAGGTTTCTATAACCGAGGCTCAAGTGCTCCGGCTTCTACGGCAATTAAATCCCAATAAATCTGCCGGTGGAGATGCTATTCATCCCAAACTGTTGTACGAGTTGGCTGATGAACTTTGCCGTCCGATTACGCAAATTTTTGTTAAATCTCTACAAGGCTGCTCTCTACCCAAAAACTGGAAGGAGGCTATTGTTTGTCCCATTTTTAAGAAAGATGATAAGCACCTTCCTGATAACTATAGACCGGTCAGTTTAACGAGCGTGCTGGTCAAGTTATTGGAAAAGGTCGTGAGGGACGCTCTCGAAGGACACTTGAAAGCATTTGAGTTGCTTAATTCTTCTCAGCACGGTTTTCGTAAGGGCTATTCTTGCCTTACTAACTTGTTAACCGCTCGTGAACACGGCCGAAGCCGTTGATTGCGGGAAGGCAGCGGACGTGCTATTTATTGACTTTTTCAAAGCTTTTGGCACCGTACCACCTCCGCGCCTTTTGTACAAGCTGAATTCCTGTGGTATTTCCGGATCAGTCTTACGATGGATTTCAGCTTTCCTAATCGGAAGGGAAATGTGTGTGCGGGTGGGTTCAAGCCTGTCCTTCCGCCAATGTGTTCACAGTGACGTTCCGCAAGGTTCGGTTCTTGCCCCCCCTTCTCTTCACTTTATACGTTAATGACTTACCTGATGAATTGGGTGTGCCGTCCCTAATGTTTGCGGATGACTTGAAACTCTGGTTCACGATACACGAGCCGATTGGTCCACTGACCCTGGGGGACTCTGGATAGACTGGGACTAGTCCCTTTTGTGGCAGTTGCCCGTTAATTTAGCAAAATGTTCAGTTTTACGCGTTGGTCCGAATGACCCGTCGACGCGTTATTTGCTTGACGGCAACGAGGTACCGCAAGTTCAACTCCAATCTGACCTCGGTGTTTTGCTGTCATCCGACTAACTCCAGTGAACACTGGACGACAGTTGCTCGCAGAGGTTTCAACATGTGGATGATCCGCAGGTCATTCGGGATCATGACCAACGACATGTTCGTTAGACTATTTTCGGCTTTTGTAAAGCCGCACTTGGAATACTGCGTCCAGACTTGTCCTTCATGCTTGGTTCGTGATAAGATGGCAGTTGAACGAGTCCTGCGGTCCGGGACGAAAATGGTGCACGAATTAAAGCAGCTGACGTACCCGGAGAGACTACGTAAGTTGGATATGTTTTCCATGTATTACAGGCGGCTTCGTGGCAAATTGGTCCTCACATATCGTATATTGATGGGTCAGATTGGTCCTGATTTGACTGAACTGTTTCGCTTAACTCGACTGCCAACCCTTCGTGGCCATCCATTAAAGTTGCACAAACCCCGGTCTGACCGGGTTTGGGCAGCTTTTCGGTTATCGCGTAGGGTTATAGCTTATTGGAACGCATTGCCTGTAGACGTCGTGATGGCACTGACGGTGAAAGAGTTCGAGCATCGACTTGACGCTCTCGGTCTGCAGTTTAAAGTCTTCCCCTTCATGTCTTAAACTTTTCTTCATCTACTACGGTCTACGCTTCTTTAACTCATTTTAACTTACATCTTAATATTGCCTGCGATATTCGATAAGCTTCTATTCTCTGTTTCCTTTACTAACACTACTGTTTTCTTTTATTCTTCACGTGGCCGTCACAGCGGGGACTGCTAGTGCAGGGCACGTGGGCATTGTTTGGTTGACTATGTGAATCATGTATGTTGATTTGGCTCTCCTTTGGCCCATCAAGGCACCGGTTTCCCTGTTGGATCAACGACGTTTTCGAAGGTGGAACATTCTCGGGATTTTCCTACTGTTCCGGTCCCAATTGAATTTGAACTTGAAAGCTTGTCTACTAGCTTCGCAATATTTCTCTGTGTATACGACGGAGGCGCCATTAGTTGTTGAGGCTACTCCCTGTCACCCCTCTTCATTAGAGCATGTTGAAATTACCACTGACTGAGCACTGGAGCTGCTTCTCGACTTGAACTCGAATTCTTCGCCCGGTCCCGGTGCCTTACATCCCTTGTTCCTCAGATAGGTGACGGAGTTCATTGCTGCACCAATTTTTCAAGTGTTTCGCAGCTCTGTGCCATACAAAGGTCGTTCTACAAATTGACTCCGCAGAACTTCAGACTTGTTTTCCTCCAACGTCTGTCCAATACTGGAATACGGCCTACCTGCCATACACCCCCTCACGAAATTTGAATGTGAGTTGATTGAGAAGGTTCAGAGGCGCGGATCCAAGTCTGTGTCTGTGTTACGTATTTTACCTTATCCTCTTCGTCTCCAATGTATGAACTTATTTACTCTGGACTACCGCCTTCGCCGTGGTGATCTGATTTATACTAGACGCATTTTAAGGGGTGATTTGGGGAAGGAGGTACTGCAGTTCTTCCAGCTCAACACAGATTATTCAACACGGGGCCACAGCTTGGAACTTTTTAAACCTCGGATGAACCATATCCGGTCCGATATCGCGTTATTCACACGGGTTATGAATGAGTGGAACAATCTCCCTAAATGTGTGGTAAGTGCCCAGACAGAGGAATGTTTTAAAGAACAGTTGGACAAGTACATGCCGAGCATGCCTGGATTCCGCTGTTTTTGATGCAGCTACAACAATCCCTCGGGGAACACAGTTTAGCAACGACGTCATCCAGCCAATGAACGGGAGGTGCTGGAGCTGACACAAGTCTTCCATTCTGTTCTCTAGAACTCTATGAATTATGAACCGCCATGATACAATCAAATGGTCCCTGAATGAAGGGAATCAAAAGCCAAGCCCCAATACCTGTTTCTTGTAAACTCGTTTATTGTACCGCCGAGCGACGTCCTCTTGAGTGTTACGTCTCACTGGGATCTTCTGGTTGAAGAAAAGAGAATCAAGATCGCTTTTGGAGAATCACTGAATATTTTGACTTCATCTTCCGTGGCGTCCAATACTTGTCCTGTAGGAAAGGTGTCACCACTCGTTCCAAAGCAGTGCAGTGCTCTGAATGTGATGCGTGGATTCACATTGCCTACTGCGGCATCTGTCCTGATCAGTATGTGCTCTTGCAGCGATTCACTTCGCCTGCCATTAAGTTCTTTTGCGACAACTGCCGTGCTTCACTGAATAGCAGGCGTCTTCGTGCCCGACTATCTGTGTTGATGCGTGGAATCGTTTGTACTCCAAGCTGATGTCGCTCATCGAACAGATCATCCGTCTCCAAGCGAAGACCGTTTTCTAAGGCCCACCTTGGGTAGATCGCCAATTAAGATCCCTTATGAACAAAAGGCGTAAACTGTGGAACCGTTTTAAGCTAACACGATCAGACCTCGATTATTCTCGCTACAAAACAATCAGAAATGTTTGTACTTTTCAGAAACAAGAGAAACGTCAATTATACGAACTGTCTCTATCTACTCTTTCCAGGACCACATCCAAAGCGCTTTTCTCGTACATCAAGCGAAGTACCAGAGCCGGCAGTGGCATCCCTGCCTTGTGTTTTTGTGAGCATGCTGTTTTAGTTCACGAAGGCACAGAAAGCCAATCTTTTAGTTAAGCAATATTCCTCTGTGTATTCAACAGAATCGTCTCCCCCTGACAGCTTCTTGTCATTTCTTCCTTTGCTAGAGCACTTTGGATAGTAACGCTGATTTCTTACTGAAACTGCTTCTTAATTTAAACCCGTATTCTTCGCCTGGCCTTGATGGCCTACATCCATTGTTCCTTAAAACTGTAGCCGAGCACATCACCGCACCTATCTGTCAGATATTCCGTCTGTCTTTTGATACTGGACGTTTTCCGGCTGCCTGGAATTTGGGCATCATCAAGCCTATTTATACAGGAGGTAACCGACAGCATCTAGTGAATTATCATCCTATTTGTTTGACATCTGTAGTCTGCAGACTTATGGAACGGACAATAAAACGCGCGCTATGCCTCCATCTCGAAAAGTTAGATTTCATCTCTTCTGCCCAGCACTCGCTCATGAATCACAAACTTGCTTGTGGCAAGGAAGAAATGGGTGAGATCACTAGATGTTAGCAAACGATTGTATGTTGTATTTGTTGATTTTAGCAAGGCCTTTGAAAAGGTTCCGCATAAGCGGCTATTTGTCAAACTCCGCGGGATTGGCGTTGCTGGAAATTTTCTCTCCTGTATCTCCGATTTCCTGTACAATCGCTCTGCGCAGGTAAGGGTGAATGATACGCTTTCTGATCCTATTCCTATGACCAGTGGTGTCCCACAGGGTTCTGTCCTTGGCCCTGTCCTTTTCAATATCTTTATCAACGACCTCCCGTCCGAGCTGCAGACGGAATGTTTGATTTATGCCGATGACTTGAAACATTTGATTGAGGTATTCAGTCTTGAGGATGCAGACAGGCTCCAAGAAACACTCAACAGGCTCCACGACTGGTCGGTAAAATGGAAGTTACCTATCAACCGAGATAAATATTCCGTACTCCTGATTGGTGCTCGTTAACCATTCGGCGTGTACCATATTGGTTTCCTGCTTAGAAATGTCTCTCAGGAAAGCGACCTCGAAGTAATGGTGTCTCCTTAACTCAAAACAACTGACGACGCCCGGAAAAGGGTCTCCACTGCTTACAGGATGTTTCATGCCTTACGAAGAGCGTTCTCCCGACTTACTCCAGAACTTTTCAGACTCCAGTTTGCCTCACATGTGCGCCCGATTCTCGAGTACGGCTGCCAGCTGCCAAGCCTCTCACGAAGACCGAATGCCATATGATTGAGAAGGTCCAACTCCGTGGATCTAAACGTGTGCCAGAGCTGCGGTGCCTATCTTATCCTCTCCGTCTCCAGCGATTAAATCTTTTCTCGTTGGATTACCATCCTCGTCGCGGCGATTTGATCTACACTCGACGTATCCTAAGACGAGGGCTAGCAAGCGAATTACAACAGTTCTTTCACCTGAACATTGAAAGTCTGACACGTGGTCACGGATGCAACTTGTACAAATCGAGGAGACTCCATGTGCCGTCAGATCTAGCTCTATCCACTCGCGTGGTTAATGATTGGAATCGCTTTCCGGAGCTCGTCGATGATGCGCAGTCTGAGGGAAGTTTCAAGAGAATGTTGGATTCCCACTTGATAAATGTGCCCGGATATTGATTCACAACATAGATTTAAGGTTCACTGTGGAACCCTATTTTCACTATGACACCGGCAATGTCCGCAATGACTGGGAAGTGACGATGCTGACAAAGGACTCACTTTCTACTCTACCATACAATGATATACTAGCCTGCCGTGTACCATGCTATTCGCACGCGGCGCTGTTGAATAAATCTGTATCGGCCCCGCTCGCTCGTATTCGACTCATTAGAGCATCGTCTTGCATGATTGCCGTTTCGTATGAGATACCGCGTTAGTTACACGATCGTTCATTCTCACGTGCCGTTCGTTTGTAGGTGGGACTTGTCCGCTTGTCGAACCTGCCATCCGGAATATATTACAAATTGGCCTCGCGGGCAGTTCTACAAGTATGAACAAAAGTGATTTCAGCCCACCGAAGATTGAGTGTTTTGTCCGAGACACAAGTTTGCACATCCAATCCCGCCAACCGCGTGTTTCCTGCCCGGGGGATGACTTTGGAAGGTGGTACTTTCAAGTCACTAGGTACATCGTTGCAGCGCAAGTAAGATCACTCGGCTCGATCATCCTCAGTTTTCTAAACGAAGAAGCGTTGCAAATTTTCCTAACAACGAGCGTACCTGCTAATTCACCCGTGGAAAAGATCTGGGCCACTCTCCGAAAATTGTTTTCCAAATGCTACCTCGCTGCGTTCTACCGTGACACATTCTCCGCTCGGCGTCAGCTATCCTCGGAGAACGCAGATGCCTTTCTCGCAGCTCTCCGAATTTTAGCTCACTAAAGTTTCCAGATCTCCAATACGCAGATCAGGAGAAGTGGATATGTGAGAGGTTCGCGATGGGCCTAAGCGACCAATACCTCCGTGACAAATATACGTTAAAACTTCCTCATTCGCTGGAGGAGGTTCTGGAAAAGGCCAGGAGTCGGGAATTTCTGGAGCATGTCAAAACCGACCGAATCCATCTTGGTCACGATAGTTGTTCAACTTTATGTCCATCGACCGAGGTTTTCACAGCTGATCACAGGCACCATTCCCCCGCACGAAAATCCCCCGTGGAGTTCTGCATATACTGTCAACGGTTGGGCAGAGGTGTACAGCGCTTTGGACACAACCCACCTATCATTTTTCGAAAACCCCGAGGTAGGTCAGTTTTGCACAATTGTCAGTCTTTGACATCTACTTTCACTAGCAATCTACACTATAAACCATTGACGATGTAGATGATATCAGCGTGCATTTTTTGCTTGATACTGGTGTTTCCTGCTCTCTACTTCACCTTGATATTGCCCACTGCCTTAGGAACGTCTACACGGTTACCAATCAGCAGCCTCTTGTTGTCAACGCCAACGGGGTGGAGTCGCAAACGGAGTTTGCACTGCCTGCACGCGTAAAACTTGATGGGGCGGTAGCCACTCATAAGTTTATAGCTTGTCGAAATTTGACCTGGGCGCTATTTTGGGAATGAATTTCCTCACCCGACATGGTTGTACAGTTGCACTTGGGTGCGGGACGGTATTGATGAGTCCTGTGCCAACCGTCATTGATCGCCAACGGGACGGTCGAGGAGCGTTCACTATCACAGCCACGTTTTCAGTAACGTCACATTTCCAAAAGGAGGTTATTGAGCCAATTATTGGACGCGCTAACCTTACCACAGACAACACCGACCAGCTAATCTCAGTGCTACGAGAGTTTGTGGAGGTGTTTTCCATAGTTGATTCTCCTGGCCGTACGAACCTAGTTGAACATGAGATTGACACCATGTCCCACCGACCTATTCGTCAACATGCGCGCAGATTGCCGGTTCATTACGAACCGCAGATCAAATAGATGCTGGACAAACGTATTATTTAACCTTCGTCGTCACTGTGGGCTTCGCCGATCGTTTTAGTGAAGAAGAAAGACGGGACGTTGCGGCTTTGTGTTGATTATCGAAAGCTTAACGAGGTAACACGTAAAGATTCATTTCCACTGCTCCGTATTGATGCCACATTCGATGCACTCCATGGTTCATACTGGTTCTCTATGTTGGATCTTGCATGTGGTTACTGGCAAGTAGAAGTAAGACCCAAGGACCGTGAGAAAACGGCGTTCACTGTTCCCAACGGTCTATATGAATTTTAAACGATGCCTTTTGGTCTGGTTAATGCTCCGACTACGTTTCAGAGACTAATGCAGAAAGCCCTGGAGGGTCTGACACCCGGTAGCTGTTTAATTTATTTGGACGACATAATCGTTTATAGGCGATTGATTGAAGAGCATAACCGGCGGCTGCGCCTCGTACTGGATCGGCTGCGCATGACGGGTTTGAAACTACAGGGTCCAAAATGTCATTTTCTCCTGCCTGAAGTTAAGTACTTGGGGCACATTATCTCCCATGTAGGTGTGAGGACCGATCCTGCCAAATGTGAAAAATTACATCCTGGACACAACCTAAAACGACAGCAGAACTTCGAAGTTTCCGAGGATTGGCTTCGTACTATCGACGGTTTATTTTTAATTTTACGGCCATCTCAGCTCCCTTACATCGTTTAACTGAAAAGGGATGAAAATGCTGCTGGACTAACGTATGTAAGAAAGCTTTTGCAGATTTGAAAGTTCATCATACGACACCCCCAATCTTGGTTCTACGTGACACCTCAGCAGAGCCGGGAGCTTTTGTATTGGATACAGATGCGAGCGATGAAGCGATCGGAGCAGTTTTATCTCAGAGAACTCCGGCGGGCGAAGTTGTGATCTCCTACGCTAGTCACCGCTTAGATAAACGCGAGAGGAAGTACAGCACCACTTGACAGGAGTTACTGGCGCTGGTTAGCTTTTTGCGACATTTTAGACCTACCTACTTGGAAAATCATTTCAGGTCCGCACTGATCACCAGTCACTTCAGTGGTTAAAAAACTTTCGTGAGTCGGAGGATCAGATAGAAAGATGGCAGGAACAGCTTTAACAATACGACTTTACCTGCGAATATCGTCCCGGGACACGACACTCTAATACAGACGCGCTGTCAAGGCTAGTGAGATCCGAGCAGGTCAGATCGGCTTTCGTAACCCCAGAGACCGGTATTGCGTGGGCCGAAGAGCAAGCATGTGACCCGTACATAGCTAACACCTACAACCGACAGCTGGATGGCTCCTCGAAACCCACTGAAACTGAACTTCGTGAACGTACCACAGAAGAGCGCTCCCCACTCGGGCACTGGAAGGACTTGAAAATCATCGACGGTGTTCTGTATCGCGTTGATAACTCCGATCCGAAACTGATTACTCCGAGGACCCGATCTCTTGAAATACTACAAAAAGTACATCAACAATTGGGCCATTCCGGGCAGTTGAAAACGGAGGCTGCAGTTCGTCAACGGTACTGGTGGCCGGGCATCCACGCCGATGTCGTTCAATTCTGTGTGTCATGCGAGCTCTGTTCTACTTTGAAACCAATGGTGCCTGTCTCTCGTGCGCGTTTGGAACCAATAGTTACTTCCGCACCATGGCAACGAATTGGAGTAGATATCATTGGTCCTTTGCCGATAATAAAGAGCGGGGACTGCTTCATACTAGTTATGATAGATTACTTCACGAAGTGGTGTGAGGCAATACTTATCAGATGCCAAAATGCATCCACTGTCGCTTCCACCATCGTCAACGAGTGGGTGGCTCGTTACGGCGCACGCATATCCTTGCACTCCGATCAGGGCGCGGCTTTTGAGAGTCATCTAATGCAAGAAATGTGCCGCTTGCTAACCACTAAAAAGACACGAACTACACCGTATCATCCCCAAGGAAATGGGCTCGTTGAGCAGACCAACAGGACTATCAAGGCTATCCCACAGAGCTTCGTCGAACGCCATCAGTCTAAGCGGTGGGACGAAGCATTGCCACAATGTATGCTTGCCTATCGGACCTCGGTGCACTCTACAACCGGCTATTCTCCAGCTTACCTTACTCTCAGCCGTGAGATTCGCTTACCTCTGGAATTACTATCACCTGTCTGTCCGGTTGAAGCTTACTCTATGTCGGAATACGTCCGCAATACCCGTGAGCGACTCCGAGTAGCCTTTCAAAGCGTGCAGGAGCATATGAACAGAGCGCAGCACAGCCAGAAGGAGTATTACGACCACCAAAATCGAGGCCCTGAATACCGAAAAGGTGATCGTGTATGGCTGCACCGACCAAGACCTCCATCTGGCGCACCAGGAAAATCCCATCGGGGATGGCAGGGGCCATATGAGATTGTGTTCGTACGGTCGCCCGCTGTATATGTGCTTTGAAACGTTGCGGATCCAAACGCCGACGTACTGACCGTCCATTACAACCAGCTGTAACCGATGACACCGTCTTCAAGTTCTACGCCTGTAGATGGAATCGTGCCACCCGGTTGTCTCTCGATAGTCGAACACAGTAGAAGTGTCAGCTGAGGGGGTCCTCGCTGTGGTTCCAGATGTGCTGGCACTGGGAATAGTACCTCACTTGGAAGAGGAGACAATGTAGTACAGTTGAAACCGCAATGTATTGTTTAAATTGACTGCCATCACTAATGTCTCCTTTGCTTATTTTACAGAGCTTGGCGGACCAAATGCACAATGAATGAAGGGAATCATAAGCCAAGCCCCAGTACCTGTTCCTTGTAAACTCGTTGTTCAAATACTTGCTTGCCGTGTACTATGCTATGCGAATGCCGCGCTGTTGAATAAATCTGTATCGGTCCCGCGCGGTCGTTCTTATATTCGACTCATTAGAGAACCGTCGTCTCGCATGATTGCCGTTTCGTATGAGTTACTGCGTTAGTTACTCGGTCGCTGATTCTCAGGTGCCGTTCGTTTGTAGCGGGAACTTCTTCTCCGTGTATCGAAACTGCCATCCTGAATATATTACAGGGGCTACGCATGTCACGTGGCAGGCGACAAAGCCACATTACTTTAAGGTAAGAGTCGCCAACAGGGAGACGCTAAGCTAGGGTCTGCATCTTGTGTAGCAACTGAGAAGACTTTCGATCACAAAACTCGGTTTTGTTAAGAAACTGCGTAACCCGAGCATGGTCTGTTTTGCCGAATCACTTTAAGACCAAAGCCTTAAGCTTGGCGTATCTCTTCTGATAATCGAGAAACTCCAAGATGTCGTCGAAGTCAGCGACGACTTGCAAAGGAAGCGTTGCGAAAACGCAGTGAAATTTGTCGCTGTCAGACCTAAGACCACGTAAGGAAAAATAGATTCCAGCTGAGTAAACCAGGCCTTAGGATTAATCCTCAGAAATGCGGGATGCGTTAACGGAACCCAATAACCCTGTAATATATTCAGGATGGCAGTTTCGATCATGCTTGCCGTTTCGTATGAGTTACTGCGTTAGTTACTCGGTCGCTGATTCTCAGGTGCCGTTCGTTTGTAGCGGGAACTTCTTCTCCGTGTATCGAAACTGCCATCCTGAATATATTACAGGGTTATTGGGTTCCGTTAACGCATCCCGCATTTCTGAGGATTAATCCTAAGGCCTGGTTTACTCAGCTGGAATCTATTTTTCCTTACGTGGTCTTAGGTCTGACAGCGACAAATTTCACTGCGTTTTCGCAACGCTTCCTTTGCAAGTCGTCGCTGACTTCGACGACATCTTGGAGTTTCTCGATTATCAGAAGAGATACGCCAAGCTTAAGGCTTTGGTCTTAAAGTGATTCGGCAAAACAGACCATGCTCGGGTTACGCAGTTTCTTAACAAAACCGAGTTTTGTGATCGAAAGTCTTCTCAGTTGCTACACAAGATGCAGACCCTAGCTTAGCGTCTCCCTGTTGGCGACTCTTACCTTAAAGTAATGTGGCTTTGTCGCCTGCCACGTGACATGCGTAGCCCCTGTAATATATTCAGGATGGCAGTTTCGACACACGGAGAAGTCCCCGCTACAAATGAACGGCACCTGAGAATCAGCGACCGAGTAACTAACGCAGTAACTCATACGAAACGGCAATCATGCGAGACGACGATTCTCTAATGAGTCGAATATAAGAACGACCGCGCGGGACCGATACAGATTTATTCAACAGCGCGGCATGCGCATAGCATAGTACACGGCAAGCAAGTATATGAACAACGAGTTTACAAGGAACAGGTACTGGGGCTTGGCTTATGATTCCCTTCATTCATTGAGCATTTGGTCCGCCAAGCTCTGTAAAATAAGCAAAGGAGACATTAGTGATGGCAGTCAATTTAAACAATACATTGCGGTTTCAACTGTACTACATTGTCTCCTCTTCCAAGTGAGGTACTATTCCCAGTGCCAGCACATCTGGAACCACAGCGAGGACCCCCTCAGCTGACACTTCTACTGTGTTCGACTATCGAGAGACAACCGGGTGGCACGATTCCATCTACAGGCGTAGAACTTGAAGACGGTGTCATCGGTTACAGCTGGTTGTAATGGACGGTCAGTACGTCGGCGTTTGGATCCGCAACGTTTCAAAGCACATATACAGCGGGCGAGCGTACGAACACAATCTCATATGGCCCCTGCCATCCCCGATGGGATTTTCCTGGTGCGCCAGATGGAGGTCTTGGTCGGTGTAGCCATACACGATCACCTTTTCGGTATTCAGGGCCTCGATTTTGGTGGTCGTAATACTCCTTCTGGCTGTGCTGCGCTCTGTTCATATGCTCCTGCACGCTTTGAAAGGCTACTCGGAGTCGCTCACGGGTATTGCGGACGTATGCTGCATAGAGTAAGCTTCAACCGGACAGACAGGTGATAGTAATTCCAGAGGTAAGCGAATCTCACGGCTGAGAGTAAGGTAAGCTGGAGAATAGCCGGTTGTAGAGTGCACCGAGGCCCGATAGGCAAGCATACATTGTGGCAATGCTTCGTCCCACTGATTAGACTGATGGCGTTCGACGAAGCTCTGTAGGATAGCCTTGATAGTCCTGTTAGTCCGCTCAACGAGCCCATTTCCCTGGGGATGATACGGTGTAGTTCGTGTCTTTTTAATGGTTAGCAAGCGGCACATTTCTTGCATTAGATGACTCTCAAAAGCCGCGCCCTGATCGGAGTGCAAGGATATGGGTGCGCCGTAACGAGCCACCCACTCGTTGACGATGGTGGAAGCGACAGTGGATGCATTTTGGCATCTGGTAGGTATTGCCTCGCACCACTTCGTGAAGTAATCTATCATAACTAGTATGAAGCAGTTCCCGCTCTTTGTTATCGGCAAAGGACCAATGATATCTACTCCAATTCGTTGCCCTGGTGCTGAAGTAACTATTGGTTCCGAAGGAGCACGAGGGGCAGGCACCACTTGTTTCAACGCAGCACAGAGCTCACATTACACACAGAATTGAACGACCTCGGCTGGATTCCAGGCCACCAGTACCGTTGATGAGCCTCAGCCTCCGTTTTCAACTGAACGGAATGGCCCAATGGTTGATGAATGTTTTCAGTATTTCATGAGATCGGGTCCTCGGAGTAATCCATTTGGACCGGATTTATTAAGGCGATACAGAACACCGTCCATGATTCTTACGTCCTTCCAGTGCCCAAATAGGGAGCGTACTTTTATGGTACGTTCACGAAGTTCAGTTCCAGTGGGTTTCAAGGAGCCATGCAGTTGTCGGTGGTAAACGTTAGCTACGTACGGCTCACATGCTTGCTCTTCGGCCCAAGCAAAACCTGTCTCCGGGATTACGAAAGCCGTATTGACTTGTTCGGATATCACTAGCTTTGACAACGTGTCTGTATTAGAGTGTCGTGTACCGGGACGATATTCGCAGGTAAAGTCGTATTGTTAAAGCTGTTCCTGCCATCTTTCTATCTGATCCTCCGACTCACGAAAGTTTTTTAACCACTGAAGTGACTGGTGATCAGTGCGGACCTGAAATGATTTTCCAAGTAGGTAGGTCTAAAATGTCGCAAAAAGCTAACCAGCGCCAGTAACTCCTGTCAAGTGGTGCTGTACTTCCTCTCGCGTTTATCTAAGCGGTGACTAGCGTAGGAGATCACAACTTCGCCCGCCGGAGTTCTCTGAGATAAAACTGCTCCGATCGCTTCATCGCTCGCATCTGTATCCAATACAAAAGCTCCCGGCTCTGCTGAGGTGTCACGTAGAACCAAGATTGGGGGTGTCGTATGATGAACTTTCAAATCTGCAAAAGCTTTCTTACATACGTTAGTCCAGCAGCATTTTCATCCCTTTTCAGTTAAACGATGTAAGGGAGCTGAGATGGCCGTAAAATTAAAAATAAACCGTCGATAGTACGAAGCCAATCCTCGGAAACTTCGAAGTTCTGCTGTCGTTTTAGGTTGTGTCCAGGATGTAATTTTTCACATTTGGCAGGATCGGTCCTCACACCTACATGGGAGATAATGTGCCCCAAGTACTTAACTTCAGGCAGGAGAAAATGACATTTTGGACCCTGTAGTTTCAAACCCGTCATGCGCAGCCGATCCAGTACGAGGCGCAGCCGCCGGTTATGCTCTTCAATCAATCGCCTATAAACGATTATGTCGTCCAAATAAATTAAACAGCTACCGGGTGTCAGACCCTCCAGGGCTTTCTGCATTAGTCTCTGAAACGTAGTCGGAGCACTAACCAGACCAAAAGGCATCGTTTGAAATTTATATAGACCGTTGGGAACAGTGAATGCTGTTTTCTCACGGTCCTTGGGTCTTACTTCTACTTGCCAGTAACCACATGCAAGATCCAACACAGAGAACCAGTATGAACCATGGAGTGCATCGAATGTGGCATCAATACGGGGCAGTGGAAATGAATCTTTACGTGTTACCTCGTTACGCTTTCGATAATCAACACAAAGCCGCAACGTCCCGTCTTTCTTCTTCACTAAAACGATCGGCGAAGCCCACAGTGACGACGAAGGTTAAATAATACGTTTGTCCAGCATCTATTTGATCTGCGGTTCGTAATGAACCGGCAATCTGCGCGCATGTTGACGAATAGGTCGGTGGGTCATGGTGTCAATCTCATGTTCAACTAGGTTCGTACGGCCAGGAGAATCAACTATGGAAAACACCTCCACAAACTCTCGTAGCACTGAGATTAGCTGGTCGGTGTTGTCTGTGGTAAGGTTAGCGCGTCCAATAATTGGCTCAGTAACCTCCTTTTGGAAATGTGACGTTACTGAAAACGTGGCTGTGATAGTGAACGCTCCTCGACCGTCCCGTTGGCGATCAATGACGGCTCATCAATACCGTCCCGCACCCAAGTGCAACTGTACAACCATGTCGGGTGAGGAAATTCATTCCCAAAATAGCGCCCAGGTCAAATTTCGACAAGCTATAAACTTATGAGTGGCTACCGCCCCATCAAGTTTTACGCGTGCAGGCAGTGCAAACTCCGTTTGCGACTCCACCCCGTTGGCGTTGACAACAAGAGGCTGCTGATTGGTAACCGTGTAGACGTTCCTAAGGCAGTGGGCAATATCAAGGTGAAGTAGAGAGCAGGAAACACCAGTATCAAGCAAAAAATGCACGCTGATATCATCTACATCGTCAATGGTTTATAGTGTAGATTGCTAGTGAAAGTAGATGTCAAAGACTGACAATTGTGCAAAACTGACCTACCTCGGGGTTTTCGAAAAATGATAGGTGGGTTGTGTCCAAAGCGCTGTACACCTCTGCCCAACCGTTGACAGTATATGCAGAACTCCACGGGGGATTTTCGTGCGGGGGAATGGTGCCTGTGATCAGCTGTGAAAACCTCGGTCGATGGACATAAAGTTGAACAACTATCGTGACCAAGATGGATTCGGTCGGTTTTGACATGCTCCAGAAATTCCCGACTCCTGGCCTTTTCCAGAACCTCCTCCAGCGAATGAGGAAGTTTTAACGTATATTTGTCACGGAGGTATTGGTCGCTTAGGCCCATCGCGAACCTCTCACATATCCACTTCTCCTGATCTGCGTATTGGAGATCTGGAAACTTTAGTGAGCTAAAATTCGGAGAGCTGCGAGAAAGGCATCTGCGTTCTCCGAGGGTAGCTGACGCCGAGCGGAGAATGTGTCACGGTAGAACGCAGCGAGGTAGCATTTGGAAAACAATTTTCGGAGAGTGGCCCAGATCTTTTCCACGGGTGAATTAGCAGGTACGCTCGTTGTTAGGAAAATCTGCAACGCTTCTTCGTTTAGAAAACTGAGGATGATCGAGCCGAGTGATCTTACTTGCGCTGCAGCGATGTACCTAGTGACTTGAAAGTACCACCTTCCAAAGTCATCCCCCGGGCAGGAAACACGCGGTTGGCGATTGGGGGATTGGATGTGCAAACTTGTGTCTCGGACAAAACACTCAATCTTCGGTGGGCTGAAATCACTTTTGTTCATACTTGTAGAACTGCCCGCGAGGCCAATTTGTAATATATTCCGGATGGCAGGTTCGACAAGCGGACAAGTCCCACCTACAAACGAACGGCACGTGAGAATGAACGATCGTGTAACTAACGCGGTATCTCATACGAAACGGCAATCATGCAAGACGATGCTCTAATGAGTCGAATACGAGCGAGCGGGGCCGATACAGATTTATTCAACAGCGCGGCATGCGAATAGCATAGTACACGACAAACAAGTATATAAACAGCGAGCTTACAAGGTACAGGTACTGGTTCTTGGCTTATGATTCCCTTCATTCATTGTACATTTGGTCCGCCAAGCTCTGTGAGATATGCAAAGGAGACGTTGGTGCTGGCGGTCAATTTAAACAATACATTGCGGTTTCAACTGTACCCCACCAGCTGTGTGCGGAAGGCGCGCCTCTTTCTCAGCTCGCTAACATTTCCGACCGTATTTGGGTATGCGACGCGCAAATATCTGTTCCAGTCTACTTTCATTGCAGAGGTAACAGGTCTAAGGGCCCCAGTTGCTCACTTACCAACCGACTAGGGAACTTAACACCGTCCGTATCTAGCGGCCGAAATCGTTCCACTAGTCTCCCTTGTCTTAGATCACGTTCAGAATCTCCCCCTAGTTCAAGCTGGTGTTGGTACCACGAGCGATTTTGTCATCATTGCAGATCGCGTCGCCCACCCTGTTAGTTCAAGCGCAACGCGCAGGGGAATGGGTCCGGCCAGCGCGTAGGGGCGACGGACGTTTCTGGCTGCCCCAGTCGCCTTTTCTTTGTCACCGATTGCAGAACCTGAGTACGCTCTTTGGTTGACACCGCAGAAGTCAGCATTATCCTACGTGATTCTAATAATGTTATTGAAGAGGCGACTAGTTCGTTGCGCGCAGCAAACAGTACCACCATTCATGTGTATGGTCAACATTCGCGCACACTTAATTTAAACCTACGACGTTCTTTTAATTGGATCTTTCTCGTCGCCGATGTCCAGACGCCAATTCTTGGTCTTGATTTTCTGCAGCGCTTTGATTTGCTTGTTGATGCGAAGCAACACCGTCTGATTGATCGTCAAACAAATCTGTCAGTTATAGGTACTTTGGCCGATGTTGAGTCAGTCAGTCCTGTATACGCCAATCAGTCAAACTCACCTATCGATCAGATGTTTAATACCAAGTTCCCGCAGGTTTTTCGTGCACCGTTTCCATCCGCCACTGATGCTGCAAAACATCACATCGTTACCATAGATCCGCCTGTTTTCGCCAAAGCCATTCAAATGACCCCTGACAAGCTAAAAGTTGCTCGCGCGGAATTCGAGCACATGCTTGAACTGGACATCGTTCGCCCGTCCAGAAGCCCGTGAGAGTCGCCGCTCTACATGGGGCCCAAAAAGTCAAGAGACTGGCGTCCATTTGGTGATTACCGCGCGCGCAATAACGTTATTGTTCCTGACCACCATCATATTCCTCACATTCAGGACATTTCGGCAAGTCTGCGCGGCACCCGTGCGTTTTTGAAAATCGAGCTGGTTCGCGCTTACCACCAGATTCAAGTCGCTGAGGAAGACATACTGCCGTTATCACGCCGTCTGGGCTTTTCGAATTTCCGCCTACGCCCTTCGGTCTTCGCAACGCAGCCCAGACGTTTTAACGATTTATCGATTCAGTCACTAGAGGTCTAGTTTTCGTCTATTCATACATCGGCGATATCCTACTTCCCACCTCTTCTCAGGTACAACACGCAGAAACTCTCAATAGGCTGGCCGCTAATAGCATCACTGTAAACCCTGACAAATGCGTATTTCAGCAGACTTCCGTCTATAATTTCTTCGCTACCATATTGATCATTATGGCAGGAGACTGTCCTAACCGACTGGAGTTGTTCCGTTATTGTTCCCATATTCAAGAGGCTCGCGTTCGGAATGCGGCAACCATAGAGGAATCAGTCTGATCTCCATTGCTTC
This sequence comes from Dicrocoelium dendriticum, assembly GCA_944474145.2. NCBI lineage: Eukaryota > Metazoa > Platyhelminthes > Trematoda > Plagiorchiida > Dicrocoeliidae > Dicrocoelium > Dicrocoelium dendriticum. Next base: position 81,709,217 of record OX104065.1, on the reverse strand, counting down.
TAAATTACTCGCCTCCATAATCCTTTCCAGACTGACTGGCGCTTGTAAAAGCCAGAGTCGTGAGGAGCAAGCCGCGTTTCGTCGGGGTCGTGGCTGCATCGACCACATCTTCACCTTGCGTCAGTTGTTGGAGCGCCGTCACACATATTGGCGGCCCACCGTAGTCGTGTTCCTCGACATCAAAGGTGCCTTCGATTCGGTTGATCGATGTGTCCTTTGGAATTGTCTACTCAGGTAAGGTGTGCCCGAGAAATATGTACATATTATCCGATCATTATACGCGCGTAGCACGGGCAGAGTGAGGGCTTACGGCAAGCTGTCGCCACCCTTCAATATCTCCAGCGGTGTGAGATAAGGATGCCCGTTGTCACCTTACCTTTTCAACTCCGCTATTGATGAGGTCATGGAGATTGCATTTACAGGATATGACTTGGAAGGTGTGGAGCTACTCCCAGGGAAACGACTTCTTGATTTGGAGTATGCAAACGACATTGCCCCCATCTGTGACAGCTCCCAGACGTGCCAAGCCGCGCTGGACAGATTACCACTGGCTGTCATCCGCTTCGGGCTTTGCTTTGCACCATAGAAATGCAAAGCGTTCCTCCGAGATTGGCAGGGATCGCCTCCTGCGCTGACCCTTGGTGGGGATCAACTAGAAGTCATTCGGAAATTCAACTACCTGAAAAGTTGTATCAGCACCCTTGGGATCGAAGACGAGATCACGAACCGTATATTAAAAGCTCGAGGTGCTTTTGCTAACCTTCGCCACCTATGGCTGCGGCGCGACATTATTCTCGCCCTGAAGGGTAGAGTGTACAATGCAGCGGTACCTTCGACCTTACTGTACGGTTGCGAAACCTGGTCCCTAAGATCGGCGGACATGAAGAGGCTAGTTACGTTCGACCATCGGTGCCTTCGCAGTTTGGCTCACATCTGGTGGGAACACCGCGTGAGTAACGAGCGTGTTCGATGCCTTGTTTACGGCACAGGAAAAGGAACTGACCCGCTCAGCACCGTCATTTCACGCACTAGGCTCCGATGGCTGGGCCACGTATTGCGCATGCCAGCCCATCGACTTCCACGACGTGCGTTGTTTGCTCACCGGGGAAGAGGAGGGGTGGCCAAGCGATGACTTGGTCCAGAGGAATGAAGGCCCTCACTTCGGAGCTAGCCTCGGTTGGAGCGTCACGGCTCCCTGGTTGAGGTCCAAAAGACGAACACGTTTGGCTGGATACACTTGCTGACATGGCAAGGAGCCGACCTCGGTGGCGTTCCTGCTGTGAGTTTTTTTGTCCCTCCCCATCCCTTTTAGCCTCCTTCTCCACGTACGATCTCATTTCGTATCGTAATATAATTTTACATAATACTTTTTCTTGTTGCCAAGTAGTCGGCTGGTAGCTTACTGGGACGATGCCTATCCGTTGCTGGTAGCTCAGCTGGCATGCAACTTTTGTATTTATTTTCCTTTTTCATTTATGTATCGCGGCACAGTAGCTGAGGTGTTTCCCACCTCTAGCTAACCTTTATACCGATGATCATGATGACGGACTCTAGATGATAGGTTCCGCGCCATCAGAGACTTTCCGGTCCCAACTACGTTAGGCGCTATTCGTCGTTTTAACGGCATGCTCAACTATTATTGAGGTTTTCTACACTGTGCCAATTTGCTAAGTTTACTAACCGACCTATTTCATGGACGCAAAAACGGTCTGATGGAACTGATGGTGTCTCTGGTAAGGGAAGCAGGCTAAGAACATCAGCGGTGGTATTCTGTTTGCCTGGAACGTACTGAATTTCGTATGTATACGCAGAAAGACTAAGCGACCAACGTACCATTCTAGGTGAAGCCATTTGTTGAATACCTTTCTCGTGGCCGAGGAGGAAAACAAGTGGTTTATGATCCGTATGGATCACAAAAGGTCGCCCGAGTAAATATTGGTGAAATCGAGTGGTGCCGAACATGACAGCGGCTGCTTCTCGATCAAGTTGAGAGTAGTTCCGTTCTGCTGGTGTCAGGGTTCTTGAAGCATAAGCAACGGGACGTTGAGAGCCATTCGGTAATTTGTGCATTAAAACAGCTCCGAGACCGTAAGGTGAGGCGTCACAAGAAAGAACAACAGGCTTCTGCGGATCATAATGCACAAGAACATCTGTGGATGCTAAGAGCTTCTTGACCGCTTTGAATGCATTTTCATGAGTATTGTTCCAATTCCAGCTTTGGTTTTTACGTAACAGCTGGTGAAGGGGATGTAGATGAGTTGCTGCCGATGGTATAAACCTGGAAAACTGAGTGACAACACCGAAGAACGACCGCAATTCATGAACATTTTTGGGTGCTGGCGTCTCAAGTAGCGCCTTTGTCTTTTCTTCCAGTGGGCACAATCCTTCACGTGACAACCGATAGCCCAGCTACTGTACACTCGGAACAAGGAACTCACACTTTTCTCTTTTTAGAACCAAACCGGCATCCGATAACCGCTTCAGGACGACGTCCAATGTATGTAAGTGCTCGGCGGTAGTTCGTCTAGTAATTAAAATGTCATCTAAGTACGCACATGTGTTTGGTATATCTTTCACGAGTGAGTCAATAATACGTTGAAAAATAGATGGAGCCGAGCTTATTCCAGAAGGCATGCGTATATAGCGGAATAATCCGAGATGAGTACTAATGGTGGTGTACGTGCGTGATTCCTCATCGAGTTCAATTTGTTGGTAAGCATGACTCAGATCTAGTTTTGTAAATAGATCACCACAGGCAAGGGAAGCGTAAATGTCTTCAATCTTTGGTAGCGGATATCGGTCTAATTCTAACGCTTGGTTTATCGTAACCTTGTAATCCCCGCAGATTCTTATCGTACCATCGCTCTTCAATACGGGCACAGTGGGGGCTGCCCAGTCTGAATACTGGACGGGTTCAACGGTACCTTCCAACTGAAGTCGGCGCAGTTCACTTTCGACCTTATCACGGAGGGCATAAGGAACAGTGCGAGCTTTCAAGAACCTCGGTTTTGTCTGTGGTTTTAATACCAGATGTGCACTGTAATTCTTTAAAAGTCCTGATCTCGACTGATCAAATAAGACTGTGTGATTCTGCAAAATCTCGGATAACCGTGGATTGTCTTTCACCAGGTTGACGTTCGACATTATGCCAGGAAGGCGCTTAATTCCATCGCGGCCCAGGATGTTCGGACCCGGTCCTCCAGAAACGTACACACACATATGACTCGTTGAATTACTGTAAGAAATGCGTGCATTGACGGTACCAAGCACATTCACCATCTGTCCCGTGTAAGATCGCAACTGTATGTTCGGTGGACACAGCTTTGGAAGTTGGGATAAGGCGTCTGGTCGGATCAAAGTGACTGCGGAACCGGTATCGATTTCAAACTCTACCGGTTGTTCGTTTACTTGGACGGATACGACAAACGGTTTTTCTGCTGTAATGGTGAGATTAAAAACGGTTGTGGTGTTAATCCAATTCTGGTGCAATTCATCACTAATGCAGTTTGTAGCCTTAGATTGTTCCTGGACGAGTGATTTCCGCTTGGAAAGACACACTTTCTGAATATGACCCATTTTCCACAAAATCTGCATAATGAATGAATGCGTGGACAGTCAGTCGGGGACAAGTGATTCTCCCCGCAACGGTAACAACGGAATTCCTTGCGTTGTACGGGACGAGGTAAGGTATGTCCACTGTTAGTCTGGTAGACCTTGTTTACGTCATGTGAGATTGATTGATTTGTAGAGGGAAATGTGGCTAGTTCCTGGACGAGGTTGGCACGCTGTCGGACTATATCACATGTTTTTTCCTACGTCAGTAGCGTTTCATGTTCGGAGAGCAGACGTTCTCGTGCCTTCTCATCGAAAACACCCACGATTAATGCCTTTAACAGCATCGCTTCTTCGAACTGGGCTGGAAGGATCTGATCATAGGCGCAGTCAGGGAGTGCAGTAAGGAGACGAGAGATAAACTCATTTACAATCTCATTTGGCTGTTGTCGCATGGTGCTGCATTCATATCGAGCAGTAAACACATGGGGCTTTTCCCCCCATATTCGGTCCAGGGAATAGAACACAGTTTTTAGGTCTCGCTTTGCATGTACTTGTAAACTGTCGAAATGTCGCTGGCCCTCGATGCCGAGATGGTGACGTAGTAATTTAATTTTCGCTGCATCATCAATCGTGCAATTTCCGCCAATGAGCAAAAGCAAATCAACGTAGTTAGTAAATGTAGATTTCCACTGCAACCATTGTTGCACAGTAGGCCTCTCAGTAGAAGAATTCCGAAAGGGTTGGGGTGCCGTTATTGAATTTGCCATGAGCAATCAGAATAACCTCCGTCTCCTAATTGTTACACTCAACTGAAATCAGAACAACAGTATTGTAAATAGAAGTTTAGTAGAAGTAATGGCAATGCTACATCGGCAGTCCACACTGGGTAGAGATTAACTGTTTTGTTTTACGCAGTCCACATGTTTTAGCTAAGCATTCGCTTTTGAACCAATCAATAAGCATCGCTGGTTAGTCGGGAGATGTACACTCACGCACTAGCGCGCACAATGCAGCTCCACAGGCTAGGTAGTGCAGCATGATCTTGACGCGCTCAACGTTTGCATCAATGACCATTTCCGGACAGTCAAGCTGCGGTCTAACTCGATGCCCCCTAAAGACTTGGATCTCCGATCGTTCTTGGGAGCTGTTCGAACGCGGAAAAGATATCCCTGCGGAATCAGATTGCAACGAGCGGCGCCGTTCTGCCAACCGGCTGCTCAAGCAAAGCCTACGCAAGGATCGCGAGACATGGTAGTTTGAGCGTGCTTTAGAGATGGAGACCGCTGCCCTCTCTGGCAACACTCGCAGGCTTTTCCAACTCATTCAGTCGACCGGCCTCAGGAAGCCTGGTGTCAGTGAGGTCATTTGTGAGGTGGATGAGTCTCCGATCACCAACCAACAGAGGCGTATGGACCGCTGGGCCGAGCACTTTCACTCGCAGTTCAGCTGGCCTGCGCCATCCATCAGTACATACAGTACAACTTGTTTTCCACCCTGGCTCGTCTCATTGAATCCACCCAGCGAAGTGGAAGTCTGCCTCGAGATTCGACGCTTGAGGCGCTTCAAGGCTGCCGGCTTAGACGGACTTCCTCCGGAACTATTCAAGTACGGCGGTGTGGCGATCATTAACCAGCTGACCGCGCTGTTCGCAAAAATTTGGCATGAAGAGAAATTACCTTCCACTTAGGGAGAATCAGTTATGTCCCAATTTTCAAGAAAGGCGCTAGCACTTCATGTGCAAATCATCGCGGGATTAGTCTTATTTCGGTTGCCTCTAAGCTATTGGCATCCATTCTGCTTCGCAGGCTATCCCCAGTACGTTAATCATACTACCGTGAAGAACAAGCTGGTTTCCGTCCTGGCCGCGGATGCGTGGATCAAATCTTCACGCTCCACCAGCTCCTCGAACATCACCACATTTATCACAGACCCACTATCATTGCATTTCTAGACATACGTGCCGCTTGACTCCGTTGATCGACCTGCTTTATGGTGTTGCTTACTAAAGAACGGGGTGCCAGCGAAATATACCGCCATTTTACGAGCACTTTACCTTCATACCTGCGGCAGAGTGAGGGTCTATGGCAAGCTTTCCTCGCAATTCGCTGTCAATAGCGGTGTGCGACAGGGCTGCCCTATGTCCCCATTCCTCTTCAACTTCTCAATCGAACATGTCATGTCAAATGCTCTAGAAGGTTTCCAACATTTTGTCCTAGAGCTTCTACCGGGTAAGCACGTGACCGACTTAGATTATGCTGATGATATCGCCATACTTGGTGACGATCCTCAGAGTATGCAACTCATTCTGGATCGTTTGGCGGTTGAAGCGTCTAAGTATGGCATGAGCTTTGCCCCATCGAAATGTAAAACACTTCTCAAGGATTGGCTTTCACCTGCTCCCGTACTCACTCTCGAAGGTGCACAACTTGAACAGGTAGATAGTTTCGTCTACCTCGGGAGCTGTGTTTCTGCTGACGGCACTATCAGCAAAGAAGTTTCTCTTCGTATCGCTAAAGCTCGATCAGCATTTGTCAGTCTGAGGCACTTGTGGCGTCGTCGCGACGTCTCATTCTCACTAAAGGGCCGCGTTTGCAGCGCATCAGTTCGCTCAATATTGTTGTATGGGTGCGAGTCCTGGCCGAATCGCGTGGAAGACATATGTCGTCTTTCTGCGTTTGATAACGGTTGCTTAATGAGGATCACTCGTGTTTGGTGGCAACATCGAGTTAATAGTAATGACGTTCGACGTCGCATCTTGGGGAACGCGAGTATTCCCTTCAACAAACTGGTTTTGTTACGCCAGTTAAGATGGCTCGGTCACTTCCTACGCATGGCACCTGAGCGTCTACCGCGTCGCGCACTATTCGCTCGTCAAGCACCTGGCTGGCGGCGACCGCGTGGTGGTCAGCCTTCCACTTGGCGGCAGCACATGAAATCGCTGACGTCGTGTCTATCCGCTGTTGGATCCGTACGTCTTCCAGGATGGGGACCCAAAGATGAGGAGTGCTAATGACTTAGCACTCTTGAAGATACGGCCCGCAACCGGAATCAGTGGAAGAATTGTGTACAATATTGTATTGATTCACATGTTTAATACTACAAAGATTAAAATGACAAAAAAGAGCAAAAGCGGCGTGTGAAAAACGAACTAAAATGTTTTGTTCTCCTTTTTATCAAAATGTTCCATTCTTCCTTGCAGCATATTAGTTGAGGTGTGTTGCTCACCAACTAGCATGCCACGATGATTATGACGCGTTGAACCTTGCTTATCTGCTAATCTCCATGGTTTCATGCTGGCTCTATGTCTAGTTAATAGACTGTTGAGATTACTACTACTACTACTACTACTACTACTACTACTACTACTACTACTACTACTACTAGACGACTTCAAGCTATAGTCGGAAGTGTCCAGCCTTGAAGACGCCGACCGAAAATAGGAAACGCTTGATCTACTACACGCTTGGTCTATCAAGCGAGGTTTGTCAGTCAACAAAGATAAGTGCTCTGTCCTTTCCATCGGTGCTGCTGATCCGCTGGTCATCTATCACATTGGCAAGCACCTACACAAGATTGCCACACAGGAAAAGGACCTGGGGATAATAGTATCCTCTGATCTCAAAACTACGCGTGACACATCAAAGGAGACTGCTGCGGCGAACAGGGTGGGGCGTCATAAGGAAATCATTCTCTTAAATGACGTCGCAGATATTTAGACTTTCTTTCACCTCCAACATCCATCCAATCCTTGAATTTGGACTTCCGGCCATAGCTCCTCTATCGAAGCATGAAAGTGACAAGATAGAAAAAATTCAGCGACGGGCCTCGAAATTTGTCCTTGGGCTACGGGAACTCCCGTATCCCGCGCGACTACAGAGGACGAACCTTTTAACTTAGACTATCGCCGACGTCGCGGAGACCTTATCTATACTCAGCGTATCCTACGAGGAGAACTGGGAAACGAGCTGAGGCAGTTTTTTTCAGCCAAGACTTGGCAGTTCGACTCGAGGTCACAGCTAGAAGCTGTTTAAACCGAGGAGGTTCAAGGTTCGCTCAGCTGTTGCTCTCTCTACTCGAGTAATTAATGACTGAAACCGATTGTCAATGTGCAGTCAGAAGCGAGTTACAAACGTTTGTTAAAAATCTTCCCACTGACTACTCCAGGATCCTGCAGGACTGATACTACATCCTGAGCTATGCCACAACTACTACGCATGCAATCATTAAAAGATCGGGAAGTGAAGGAGCTGACACCGGACCCCCCCCCCTTCTACTCTCTACCACTCAATAAACTTATATGTACATCCAAGTATGTCTGTCTCTTGCGATATCAATTTGAAAATGAATTGTAAACTACTCAAGCTATACTTGCTGCTGATTATGGCGATTAACAAGTATAGGTGATTGTACACCTTGAAATATAGTGAATAGCAAACTTAGCTTGCGCGTTTCATTAATAACCTTATACAATTAGTATAATGAAAAGCTATTGAAATTTTTAGGTACCGTACTCACAAAACCACCAATACTCTAAATTTACCATCGCCGTCTGAACAGCTGAAGGACAGATACTTCGGTTCATTGGGAAGTGACGAGTGGGTGAGCCAATCTGCAACACCAGGACAGCCACTGTGAGCTTATTGGCAATACGTCGCGAACCAAGCGGAAGTCATGTATTAAATTGCGCACCTGATCGTCAGTCTTCGGAATCTCAGTTGGTAGAGCAGCGGACCGGTAATCCGTATATCCGGGGTTCCATTCTCCGTCGAGGCAGATTATTGTGCAAAGTGTAATCGTGACTTCTACTTTCTACAAAAATTACATACAAAACCATCAATACTCTAAGTATATGTATGACTTGTATGAAGCACATGTAATAACATCGTGATCAAGGAGTCATTGAAAAAAGTTACGAACAGGGAGGAAAATAATTTCATACATGTATACCACGTATATACGTGTGACTACGTATTACTGGGTATTCCTGCTAACATGACGGGTGCATATTAACGCCATGGTAATGCTTCATGTTGTTGCATTAATGTGGATAATTTACCGGACTCCATGGTTAGTGTTACTTGCCTACATGAGCAATGCATGGAAAAGTGATATAGGTACCATAACCGTAACGTCATCATCACCCATAAAACTCTGATGCGTTTGATGTTTTAACCACTGTAAATGCAAGTTGCATAATAAGGCTATCCATGTTCCATAGGGAGACGTTATTGTTGGGATTAAAACTTATATCCTCGGCTCCACGAGCTTCCATGAACTGTGGTTAATTGCCATAATTACGTCCCATGAAATGTGCGATAATATTACCAATAGGGAAACAATATGCACACATGAAGCACGGTGATTTCTACAAATCAAATCAAAAGAAACGGAAGTGGTGCACATAATAATAATGGTAGAGGTTTCTGGACATAAATGTTTAATAGAGGGTTGCACGGAAAGAAACGGTTGCTTTTTGCACGGATGTGTCAGGACTTCTGTTAGCTATTAGACAGGGCAACGGGATACTGGGGTGCATATGCCCGGGTTCATGGTCTGAAAGCAGGAGACCGCATGCGGCAGTAATGTGATCATAGGAACTCACCTGTGCTGCACGAGGTTATTGAAAATGTAGTGGTATCCATTTGTGATTAAGATAAACAGTTCTGCGCACTGCTTTGCGGAGAGGCGGTAGATGTAATGCATATAAATATCCGGTTACTGCGTTCATTTTCATGAGTTTGCACAGCTGCAATGGATTACGCGACGTCTCACTTGTCATCTGTTAAGGATACTTGCGAAGACAACAATGATACAAAGCAACGTGCTAGCGGATAAGCAGCGGTGCATGTAAATGGTTCCGGACATTGGGAAACCGGATGCAATAAAGGTGACCGACATTCAGACCATTCAGAAATATTCACCACTAGGTGAGTGAGCGTGTATATGGCTCGGAACCCACCAAGGGTGAACACTGAGTAATGGTTTCGCCAGCCTCATAAGAGGCCACCTTGACAGCTCAAACTGAACGTGAACAGAACATGGGATGAAAGAACGCGTTAGGCAGTATAACCATGTAATTTTGTTGGAAAGAATTGTTACATACAAACATTTGGCCTGTAAAGTAGACGGTGGAGCATAGACGCATGGCGTTCTGCGTTAGCCTGCAAGCGACGGCACGATCTTAGCAGTCATGCATACGAAGGGAATATGGGCGCGTTGTAGAAGCCACATGTAGACGGATGAAGTATTTATGCGGTGGCACATGTTACATGTAGGCGGACCAGTAGTGGCGGATCACCCATATAGTCATCACGGATAGACAGACGTTCTAAGAGCAAAATGTGAACAAGCAATACACTAACCGGAAGTACGATGAAGTATTTATGCGGTGGCACATGTTACATGTAGGCGGACCAGTAGTGGCGGATCACCCATATAGTCATCACGGATAGACAGACGTTCTAAAAGCAAAATGTGAACAAGCAATACACTAACCGGAAGTACGATGAAGTATTTATGCGGTGGCACATGTTACATGTAGGCGGACCAGTAGTGGCAGATCACCCATATAGTCATCACGGATAGACAGACGTTCTAAAAGCAAAATGTGAACAAGCAATACACTAACCGGAAGTACGATGAAGTATTTGTGCGGTGGCACATGTTACATGTAGACGGACCAGTAGTGGCGGATCACCCATATAGTCATCACGGATAGGCAGCCGTTCTAAAAGCAAAGTGTGAACAAGCAATACTTACCGGAGGTGCGACGGAATATATAGACGGCAGCACATGTTACATGTAGACGGACCAGTAGTGGCTGATCACTCAAGTAGACATCACGGATAGAGAGGCGTTCAAAAAACAACTTAAGAGCATATATACCTACGGGAGGTGCAACGGAGTAAATAGCGGCGACACATGTTACCTGGTGGATCACCCGCATAGGCATCACGGATAGACAGGAGTTCTAAAACCCGCGTTTGAACAGGGAATGCACTTACCGGGAGTGCAACGGAGTATTTGTGCGGCGGCAAAGGTTACGTGGAGGCATACCAGTAATGGCAGATCACTCACTTTATCACTCACTCGAGTCTCGGATCTGACATTGGTTTGCGAGACCGCGAATCAGGACTGAAGAGCAGCACTGAAGATGTTGCCTAATTTGACAACGAAACGTCTGCAACCGAAATGCCCAGCTCGGCGAACATGGCGATCCTCTCATCCATACCACGAGCTACAAGTATTCTCTATAACTTACCGCATGCGCAACGGAGTAGATAGCGTCGGCAAAGGTTGCTTGGAGGCATACCAGTCGTTACGGATTACTCATGTACGCATCACGGATACACAGCAGTACTAAAATCCACTTGTTAAGAGCCAATGCACTTACCGCAGGTGCAACCGAGCAGATATTGGCGGCAAAGATTATGTGGAAGCAGATCAGTATTGGCGGGGCATTCATATAGACGTCATGTTATGAGCCAGGGACGTTGGGGTATGCTGGGGTAGTGACGATAAAGTACAGCTGATTCATTACCGGTCGCGGAATTTTCGCTTTTCTTTGCGGGTACCCTTCCGCTTGTAGGCATTGAAGTACCTCATTTAGTTGATTGCACGAACGTGTGCATTGGTGCATGACCACGGGCGCCAATTTGCACTGCGTGCTATTCCACCGAAGTTCCGCAGTCTCATACTAAGGTGCAATGAATGAAAATCCTTATTGCGGAGCCGGGAATGCATAAAATCACATTAATAGAGACGTTTTTAAGGAAACATTTCGGATTCTCAGGATGAACTTATAGGTTATCAGGTCTGTAGATGTCCTCGCAGTATGACAACAACAACAACAGCAGTACATCAGCCATTTGAACTGATGATTCGCTGCCATACAACCATGAGGACCTGTGAAGTAAAGAATAATAAGAGGGAGAGAAGGGGGACTTACCTGAAAACCTTAATACCATAAACAAATATTCTGTTTCAAGGCGCTTACGGCTTGTGTAGACAACATACCGTCACAAACAGATGGCACTCGTGCAATGATAAGGCGACATCGGCGAGACAACCTCTTTGAGGCTTTCACTGCCCCGCGTCATAATCAGCCAGTACCCCGCAGATGACAGCACCAAGCACACTTTAAACATGCAATCCGACTGGGAGACGGCAGCAGACGCGCCACTGGTGTCGGTTGTGAGCTATGTCCTGTAAAGTCTCGAGCCAATCACAAGGTGAGTCACGTGGACTCCAGCCCGGAAGGTGAGACGGACCAACGGTACCCAGTTTGGTCGTCAGTGACTTCATTTGCCGCTGCCAAGTCAACTTCTGTCCGCCTCGAACCTTGCGCCACCCTATACTTGACAGACTAAACTATGCCCTCCTAGGTAAGTAGTGACCAGGCATACGTAGCACATGCCCGAGCCGACACAACTTATTCAGTACTATCTGTTCTTCTAGAGAGCTAGCATGCTTCTCACTTCCTAGTACTCGCCTACGCAAATCATCGTTGTGGACACGCTGTTGCCATCCGGCACCCGCAATGCTTCGCAGACAACGGTGATCAAAGACTTGAAGACGCCTCATCTTTAGACCGATGGAGCCAAGTCTCATTACCATGCTTATCTTTAGGTACAGTCTTCCTCTATTCCAAAGGCTACCTATAAGTCATTGCTCTTAACACGGACAATGATAACGATGTACGTGGTAAGTCATGTGCTGCCGCAATCAGGATGCCTTCCCGTCACTGACGGGCCTAGTAGTAGACGGACCCCGCGCCGCAAGGGAGGACCTTTGTACCTTCTGAAAAACCTTCCCCCAGAGAATTGCGTCCGAATGAGGCAAGCTGTCTGCTAGCTGCGAACCTAACCGGCAAATGGAGAAACATATCTACACATAGTTGATTTCCGCGTAGTCAGAAATACTCAGAGAGCTCGATAAGTGCCAATCCTCCTTCTTCCCGGAAACCTGGCTGTAATCTGATATATTTGACTCGGAGGTTCATGTTTCCTGATATCAACTGCTTCGATGCGATCGCTTTGGTGATAGGTCTGGGCAACCGGGTAGTATCTCGCCCTCTGAGGAAATCATGGACATTGTTGTGTTGTTTTATTTTACTGTTTCTGTACCTTCGTTTGAATCCCATGGTTTCTGATGGCATTATGTCTGTTAGCAGACTTTGCAAATATATATATATATATATATATATATATATATATATATATATATATATACTCAAAGTACTACTTCATGGCCCACATTGCCTAACCCAATTGTGACAAGGGCTTTGGTGTCGACTTCATGACGTATACTAATCGCTGATGGTCGGAGTGCTCTACAGAACCCCTACAAGACTTGGCTCACACCTGTTGCGCTCCGTGCGAACCCACAGCAGAGGAACAAACTGTCTCCTTATGGGTGACTTCAACGTTCTTTGCAGTGATCTCTCACCGGATTCCTTTGAAGTTGATCTGCTTGATACCGTTCGCGAGTGCAACCTGACAGCATGTCTTGACACCAACATGGATGGTCCTTGGTCAGACACCAGACATTCTCGACCGCGTTCTCACCTCGACCAAATCTGATGTCTCATGTCTCACGATCCTCCATGCTCTATGGAAGAGTGATTACTGTGAACTCTCCTTTTCGTGGACACAAAGTCTCACAACCCACGATCCCGTTCCAGCGAAGTGCTCGGTGGCAGTGTTCCAGGGTGTGGTAGGTCATCGCCTGACAAACGTTCTCCCTATACAAGCCACACATGTCTATCTAACATTGCGACGAGGCGGATGTGACTCGCCACTAAATAAAGCCACTGCCTTTCGATTCACCTCGGTGGAGCGTTGTACTCCAGCGAGTGGGTGCTGACATCATGGGGAGAATTAGGCCACTGTTTGGTGTCCCACGGAACAAAAGACTTACGAACTAAGTATTCCGTTACCGACTTCCATTGGGCGCGATTCATTGAATGCGCACCGCTGCATTGCGGGAAGCATAATTAGCTAAATGCTTGGGATGGTGCCCCATAAGACGACTCCCAATTTCCACTTGATCAACTGGGTAGTATTATGCCCATCCTTGGTAAGCAGTGGCCAAGCCTACGTAGTACGTACCCAAGGCAGTGCAACTTATCCAGTGCTATTTATTGTTCTAAAGAACTAACATGATTGTCACTGCCTACCACTCGCTTATGCGCATAATCGTGACGAGTTTCTCGCCATCAAGGGGTCACCAAGTGGCTGGTGATCCTGTAACAACACTTCACATTTTGAAGGTGAGTAGCGCATATTGATTAATGGTACCCCTCTAGAGAGGTTATACAGGGTTGATTGGTCTTTCTAAAATCATTGGAAAGCCAGACAATATCGTCCGCCTAATCAAGATCAATTAGCTTTTCACCAGGCATCATGAGGCTTCGCAACGGAACACTTCATTAAGCATTTTACAACGAATTTGAGCAAAATGGGGTAAATGGACAGCCTTGAAAAACGCCACTTGTCGAAAAGACATGACAAATCATCCTAGACCCTGACACTGCCTGTGGTATCCAAGTACAGGGCACGTGAAATGTTCACCTATTTCAAGGGAACACCTTTCCGCACAAGCATTTCACGAAATGCATCAGCCGAAAGAGTTGAACACATTCTTGAAGTCCGGGAACACAAGTATTGTCGGTCAGCGGTAAATGTGACGCTGCACTATCACCTGCCGCAGTGAATATGTAGTATATACAGCCCCCTGAGCGGAAACCTATTTGCTCTCCCTTAATCCGGAATTCTCACTTCGCAGTGAGGCAACAAATGAGAAACGAGGCCGGTGATTTTGTTACCACCGGCGTTAGATTAGTACCGCTGTGGTTAGCACAATCGGTGCGACTGCCCTTTTTGTATATTGCTATTGCTGTACGCCGGAACAGGGCTTTTAACTGCCGCGCGACCATCACCAGTCGCGCGCGGGCTGAGTATATCGCGAGGGCGTCCACCCCTACGCGGATTAGAAACAGTGACTTTATGATTGCAAGCCAGGCGTGCAGATCACTCGGCCACTGGCCGACTCTACATCGTTACTATGAACGATTCACTCCAGTTAGCTGGGATGGCTTCTGCCTTCCGGACCTGTTTGAACAGCGAGGTCAGTGCTTTGCAGAGTACCTCACTGACATTTTTACATATTGCCGGTGCGAGAGGATCCGGGCCAATCGCACGAAAACTCTTAAGGGCTGCGATCGTGTTTCGGATTTTAGCCTCCAACTCAGTCATTAAACTTACCGATAATAGCTCAGCCTGCAACACCTGATGAGGTCCAGAGGCAGGAGGACAATTGAACTGCTCTCAAAAAGAGCTCCGCTAAACGAGTCATCCATACTTACCACTTAGCAGAAAAATGCAGACATCAGTAGTACGTCGGCACGCAGTACCTACGCTTCGCTGCTGCGCAACTACCACCGGTCGCACGTGGGCTAAGGATACTGCGAGGGTCGCCCTTCTCGCGCCGTCAGATTACAAGACAAGCTCGTTAACTTGAGACTACGGACCGGCGCCACCTAGCAGAGCTTCTGAAGAGATCAGACGATGTACTTAGCTACTCGTGTTCCCTGAAAGAACTGAGATGTGGACTGGTGAAACTGCGTTGCAGCATATCCAGTTCGTGGTAGAAGGCGCCCTTGGCAGCATCAGAACAGTAGTCGGTAGAGGCATAAGCGGAAACCACAGAAAACAGCGCCTAGTACTAATTCGATAATCAACAGTAATGAATATCATGTTAATGTATTCGCCCTGTTGATGTCACAAAACGGACTGCACACAAAAGACTGTTAACCGAAACCCAATGAAGCAACATTGACCGTCTTGGAGCTTAGAATGATGCCCACTCCGGCTTGACCAATGATTGTCTCAGCAGCGCCTCTGGAGGTGTGCAACCAATAACGAGGACAAACCTGTCGCAATTAATTCAACAACACCGTGAGTCATTGATCCTAGTTTCGAACAGACAACACAAGTCAATACCTAGCGAGTACAACGCGCGTGCGAATGCAGCCTGTTGACCTATTGGTGTTAGCACGCGAAAATTAAACGCCGCCAGTGTGTCTGAAAGTAAGATCAATGACCCTAATGGGTTGCTAAATTAGTTGCATCCGGCTTATCTTCTCTTTATTGGTTGCACGCATCCGGAGACGCCGATGCAGCACTCACGGGTCAAGATGGTGTAGGTATCATTCTAAGCTCCAAGAATGAACCATCGTTGGTTGCTTGGATTCTGGTGAACAGCGCTTTATATGCAGCCCGTTTGACGACATCAACTAAGGTTGCTTCACGAAGTAATACAAAACGACGATAAACTGCAGCGACTGCGATAAAAACTACGTCGGACAAACTGGAAGAAAGCTTTGTACACGAATGACCGAACACTAAGCGGCCGTCAGATAACATGATCCGCACTCACTGGTTTCTGCGCATGAAGATCAAGAAGGCGGCCATTTCGATCTGAAGAATGTAAAGATCCTAGCACATGGAAGTACAAAACACACGCGGGAGTTTTTGGAGGCCTGGTACTCTACGACGAATTCAATCAATCGACACATCGAATTGGCCACAGTATACGCAACACCATTGTCGAACGACCGCTAACTCGATCGATTGAATCCGGTGGAACGTGTGACTAGACAACCAGAACTGACGGCAGACTCGCTCGCAAGAGCAAGCAGACAAAGACCACGAAACACAAGGAGGCAGGATCGAAGGTCATCTGCCCATCAACCAAGCTGAACGCGGATCGAAGTCCCAACCAATAGGATTGCTCGTCTCCACGGCGGTATCAAAACGCACTCAAACCACGCTCAGCGCACTTTCACCGAGGCTACTTTACGCTACTGCACGCCACTCAACTTCGCACTGAAGATGTCACCTCGATTGGTGACGAAACGTTTGCAACAAAATTGCCAAGCTCAGCGAACAGTTCAACCGTCATCCCAACCGATTGCTTTGAATAAGTTGCGCTGGCTTGGGCACATACCACTTATGCCTGGTTACCGTTTACCTAGGAGGGTCTTGTTTAGTCTGCCCAATGTAGTATGGCGAAAAGCTCGCGTTTGTCAGAACTTCTGTTGGCAGTGGGAAATGAAATCACTGACGACCAAACTGGGTACTGTCGGTTCGTCTCGTCTTCCAGGCTGGAATCCACGTGATTCGCTTACTGCTTGGTTCGTGATTTTGTAGGACATAGCTCGCAGTCGACACTAGTGGCGGGCATGCTGCCGTCTCCTAGTCTGATTGACTTTTTATAGTGTGTTCGGTGCTGATTTATCTGCAGGGTAGTGGCTGATTAGGACGCGGGGCACTGAAAGCTGCAGTGTATCTGTCTCACAGATGCCGCGTTGTCTTTGCACCATAGGCAGCTTTGTGTGACAGTATGTTGTCTTCACAACGTGTATGCGCCTTGATCCTGAATGTTTGCTTAGGGAATTAAGATTTGCAGGTAAGTTCCTCTTATCTCTGTTATTACTGTTCCTTCCATGGGTCATAATGGTTGTATGACAGAGAAGCATTAGTTCAAATGGTGCGTGTACTACTGTGGTTGTTGATGTGAAGAAACAAAGTGCCGCAGTTTCCATAGGATGCAGGGGCCTACATATCAACAGCACGCCTAGACCATCAATATTCCATGTCAGAGCATACGCTTGCATTCCGTTGTTGATAAAATGGCTAACGGCTTTCCTTGTGTTCCGTGCCTGTGGGCACGGCACGTCCATGGTCTAGAACTTCCAAGGTGGTTGTTGATATCCCTTTTTTAGTTGTGCATCAGATGAGGCGGCAGAAGGGTAAACCTGCAATCAGCATGGCGTTTTGATTGCATAACCCACATGCTGTTGCGACTGATGCCTTAGTACACGCAAGAGGAAGCAAAAAATATTCACAAACCTATGGAATGATTGCTTTCATAACAACAAAAAACTTACCAAAAGTGTGATGCACATTCGCAAATACAATGTACCGCGTTTACCTATCCTACTTGCTTCCATTTGCAACCGCCCATGCTGTTGTTTCCCGATCAACTGCAATGCGTTTCTTCAATACATGAAATAAGCGGAACTTACATTCTAGTGAAAACTCATTCATACGTATCCTCAGCATGATATGATGCGCAATTTTGATGGAACCATCTAAAGCATCTGTCACACATTACTCAGGAAACATCGCAACCACGCCTTCTAAAGTCGTCTTCTTGCATACACAATTCACAAACAGCTGTTGGAACCTGGCCACCTGCATTCCTATGTGCACCACGTTTGCTCTGCGTTCTGCATCTCGCGGTCGTAGTCGTCGGGAGCCGACGAAATTGCGTACCGGACATTGCGCTGGTACCGAGAGGCGGATTTACCACACGATAAATGAAGGGTTCCTTGCGCGCACGTTTGCGATACCCGGGATCCTCTACAGAGACATCCGCTGCGGAAATTGATGGGCCTGGAATGGATTCCTGACCGCCATCCATCATAACGAGCTCTTCAACGTTTGCCGACATTTCAACGGAGCCTGCCGCAATGGTTTGGGCCTCATTCTCACACTGACTTCCCGATAAACGTGGTACGTTTCCGGTGCACAGCGGTATACTTTTTGAACAGTTCGACGTGTCGCAGCGCATGTTGTAATCCAACTTAGCGGAGATAACATTCCCGAAAGCCCGTAAAATATCCGGCGTTTTCAGATATCCGTCTGAGCCGAGATTTTGGACGTTCACATCGATTTCCGCCAGCACCTCTTGTAATCCTCTAATCCTTACGCGCCTGTCTATCACACGGTTTGCATGCCCAACTACAGAGACCGTTACAGTGTGACCCCAATCCAAGTTCTCGGCCGTTTCAGGTTGTATCGCGGGATCAATCGACCATCGACATCCTTGATCGATATCGTGGGCATTCCGATTCTCCTCCGCCGCCACGTGCAAGATGTGACCGCAAGGCATACGCCAGTGACGATGAAAAGAACAGTCACTGTTGCTGCCTCGGTCTATGCAAACGCGGTACCCGGCAGACCCAGATCCCGACACCAAGCGGTACCGTCTATCTGGCGCGACACACACCATCGCTGTGCGCTGAAAATGATTCACCACCCTTTCACGAGCATATGCTGTCAATCTGCTCACAAGTTCAGACACCACGAATCCATCATTACATACTGCATTACTTCACATGCACTCCGTAGCTACCTGCGTACTATAACGATCCGCCATGGCTTTCGCACGATTAACGATCACATTGAAAAGCGCCCGTAAGGAGGAATGCTCGCTCAAAGTGAGTTTAAGGTGCATATTTTCACTCTCCACTCGATTAGTGGAATTACATCTGAACATCATGACATGCCGTAATTGATGCGCTGCCTAGCATATCCACCAAGGCATCCATGTTCTGCGGAAATACTCAAGGCATTCCGTATTTCTCTGCCGAATGCTTTCCAGAATTCCGTGTTAACGCGTTTCCTCAGACGTGAATATCAGGTTCCCTAGCAAACGGATCAGAAAAACCCTTTCCGCTGGGTCTGCAACTGACAGCTGACCACACCGTCTATGTCCCGCAACATGTACACACGGCACAACACCATGCACGCCTCTGGATACACTTTCCTGAAAGCGTTGATTTGCTGCGAGCATTTGTCTACAACAATTCTTCGCACAGACTCGATTACGTTTCTCGGCTTTATAATCAACAGGAACGGCAGGCGTCCAGACCCAGAGAACATCGAGGCAATCAAGAAGATGCCGCCACCTAAAGATGTTGCAGCGCTAAGGTCCTTCCTAGGACTCATAAGCCATTACAGCCCGTTCCTGTCGTACATGCATCACTTGCGTGGTCCACTCAATGACCTGACTAAGGATAACCACCGGAACTGGTCCGAAGAATGCCAGAGCTCATTTGACGAGATAAAAAGGCTACTATGTTCCGATCTTCTGCTAACACATTACGATCCAACTTTGGAGATTGCGGTGGCCGCAGACGCCTCGGACTATGGCATCAGCGCAGTCACAGCCCACAAGTTCGCAGATGGTTCAGAAAAGGCAATCGGACATGCAACCCAGTCGCTGTCTGCCGCAGATCGAAATTATGGCCAGATAGAGAAAGAAGCCTTGGCGATAGTCTTCGCTGTAAAGAAATCTTACAAAATGCTGTATGGAAGGAAGTTTACACTTCTTACTGACCATAAGCCGCTGTTGGCAGTTTTCGGATCAAAGTCGGGCATCCCTGTCTATACGGCAAACAGGTTGCAGCGGTGGGCTACTCCATTACTCGGCTATGACTTTACAGTGAAGCACATTTCTACAAAAGACATTGGTCAAACTGATGCACTTTTCCGGTTATTGGAAAGCCAGCAGCGCGATCTCTCTGGAGTCGGAAGTGAATCAGGTGTTATTGGAACCGCTCAGAGGACTTCCGGTAACTTTTGAAATGATACTTGAGCGTCAATGCGGGATCCTGTCTTACAACAACTGGTCAGATTTCATACTACTCAGTGACCGAAAGACAATCCAAATGGGGAATTGCAAAGTCTTTCCCGCAGAAAAGACGAATTATCCATCGTCAATGGTTGTTTACTTTTGGCGGAAAGAGTTGTTATCCCTAGTGAGCTTCGCCAAAGAATTCTACGGCAGTTTCATCGTGGACACCCTGGCATTAACAGAATGAACAATGATCTTGCGGAGTTGCGTTCACTGGCTGAATATCGACTCGGAGCTGGAACAACTAGCGAGATCATGTCCGAAGTGTGCGCTTGCAAGCAAGGCGCCCAAGAAAGCGAAATTGTCTTCTTTGCCGTTGTCTACGAAACAGTGGCAGTGAGTACACGCAGATTTCTTTGGTCTTGTGAATGGACAACAGTATTTCATCGTTCTTGATTCCTTCAGTAAGTGGCCGGAAATGTTCTGCATGGAACGCTTAACAAGTGGTGCAATCGTTGACATACTGAGAAGACTTTTCGCCCAACATGGAATACCAGAGACCCTGGTTACAGACAATGGCCCTCTGCATCTTTGCATTTCGCCTTATACTGTACGCTAAAGGGTATCACACACCGTTCGCCGCCGTTCCACCCGCAGTCCAATGAGCAAGCTGAGCGTTTTGTTTATACCTTTAAACGGACATTGCTGAAGATGAGGGGGAAGGAGCTACCCAAGAGATTGGATGTTTTCCTTCTACTGTACCTGTCAACTCCGAACCCCCAGGTGCCAAATAAGCTGTCCCCAGCGGAAGCTCTTATGGTCAAGAAACCTTGTACTCTGATTTCCTTGCTGCTTCCAAAGCGTATCGATCCGCAAGGGAAGAATGTGCGAATGGAAAATTACTTCAGTCAGCGGCACAGAACGCAAATACGTCTATTTCACCCAGGACAGTGTTTTAGTCAGACTATCGTCCTTAAGACCACACTGGACTGCAGACTTGGACAAGTGCTGTATAAAGTTAGACTGGGTTCTATGATTTGGACCAGGCATGCCAACCAGCTGCGGTCTACCAGCATTCAGATAGATAACAGTGAACGGTCGCCGCCACTGGATATTCTGCTGTACACTTTCGATATACACCCTGGTACTCCGAAGCCAACTAATGAGTCTTGCTCTGTGACCACAAAAGGAACGAGCTTGCGGCCAGGACGATGGACTGATCGGACACGGAGGTCCGTAGTCAGAATGCAGCTGGACCCCAGAAGGAATTCGTACGTTACTTTTCGCGAGGGAGGTGTTACCGAAGCCCCTCCATAGCAGACATCGAAGCTACCTCTCTCTTCTGTCTCTGGAGCAGCCCGGAGAAGATTGGTTGTATGCCGCCTGTAGCCGATTGGCTAATCAAGGTGAGTAAGCCAATAACACCGTTTTACCTTGAGGTGAACCAATCAGAATGACCTATCTTGAAGCCCTCCAGTAAGCACACTATTTGCTCAGCCAACAAGCGATTTTTTGCGCATCTAGTAGTTGCTATGGTCAGAAACTTTCAACTAGGTCTTTTCTCTCATTAACTATTTATTTCGACCCAATATTTTGGCTGTACATTCTGTCTCCCGAGTGCTCCATACAATTTCCGCCAGAGGCTTTTGTCTTCTGATTTGGAAAATGCCTGTATCGTGACCCGAGTAGCTGCACCTTTTATCCGTACTGTCAGCGGAAACACAACAGAGTGTATGCCAGCTCGTAGCGTGGCACCCCACCACACCCTCTGATAAAGCTGGGGAAAGAAGAACAGTAGCGTAAAGAAAAAAGTATCCGTCAGCATATAAGTCGGGAGTGTTGGGGGAAGAGGAACCAGCTGTTGTGCCTGGTGCGAAGCGGCATGGAGGTGACGGACTAGTCTAGGGTATGATATTCCAAACTGCAAGTACTTGTCTCAGGGAAGATCACGATGCAGGTCGGCAACATGACGGTCTAGGCGAATCTTGCAATCATCCACAGAAGATGCCGAGATTACATATTCAGGCAAGGCGTTCCACAGCCGGCAGACTCGCAGAGCGAAAAAAAAATGTCGCCTGTAATTCACCCGACTGTGCTAATGTGCGAATTGGAGTGGGCGACCACGAAGATGGCAGCAAGAGTGGTGCAGTTTTAGTACCTGGCGGCAGGTGTGTCCAAGGTTGGATAAAATTGCAGATACGACAATCAATTCACCCCGGAGTCGTCGGTATTTCATGGAGAAGAGACCAAGGCGACGGCGCAGTTTTGGATAATCAAAGTGTCTAAGACCCTGTACTAATTTTGTCGCCCGACGTGGGGCTTCAAGCATACGCTAGTCTTTGAGCAACTAGGGGCTCCAAGCCTGGATAGCAAACTCTAACTGAGGACATAAGAAGGCGTTTAGGAGGAGGCGAAAATTCCGCAGTTCGCTTTGGCTGAAGGCACATTTTAACAGTCGCAGCATGCGGTTAGCAGTAGGGGGCCGCTTTTTGGCAGAAAGCATATATGGAAAGGTTTGTTTGTGTGATGATACCCAAATCTGTTTCAGCTGAAGATACCTGGACAACACTTTCCCAAGAAGGGTATCGGAGAAGCGGAAGGGCGGGTGGAGAGGACGCGATATTTCAAAGAGTTAAACGGGAGTTTGTTTTCTAGGGACCACTTGTGCCGACGGTTGTGGTCTCTCTGAAATACGCGGGTATCGTCTGGAGCATTGATTGTGCGCCACAGCTTCGCGTTGTCGGCGTAGAGCAGCTTCGAGGACTCGACTTGTGTTGTCATATCGTCGATGATGGATAAGAAAAATTCCAATCCAGGAACAGATCCCTGTATAACCGCTTGTTACAGGAATACAGGAGGACAGCGCTCCATTTTACGCGTACTTGGACGGTACGGTGGTGGAAGTAGTTCCGGATCCCGTCCATTAAGGCACCAGATATACCGTAGAACAACAGCTTATGCATTAGGATGGCATGGTCGACTTTGTCGAAAGCCCTGGAGAAACTTAAGAAGATGACTTGCATTTCCAGGCCGGAGTCAGCCGCAGCTATTACGTGCGACCGTTTCCATCGGAAGCCCTGCTGGCAGTCGGAAAAATTTTTTTGAGCTTCAAAGTGGTCCATTAAGGCATCGGCGGTGATCGATTCCATCACTTGGGAAATCGTAGAGAGGAGTGTTATCGGTCGATAGTTGACGGGGTCCTTACGCGCGCCGCCTTTGTAAATTGGCGCAATTGTGCTGTATTTCCAATCGTTGGGGACTTCACTACGCGAGAAGAAATGGGTGAACAGCTCCGCTGGAGGTAAAGCTCGAGCTACAGCTCATATTCGCAAGAGCCTTGGATGGAAACTGTCTGCGCCTGGAAAGGTTGTTACCCACAGGGACTTAAGTTTCGTCAGGACCTCCGGATTGAATTGAACGGTTAACAGGGTCGTTGAAGCTGAACACAGAGAATGTTGCGTAATTGTGTGGACTGATGGGACGAAGAGGGCAGATGCGTAATGTTGGTACAGGAATTCTGCGGCCTCGTTCGCTGATTTTATGAGCCCTGTTGGTTTGCTCAACTCAGTGACACCGTGTTTGACATGTCGAAGGCGGTTGACGTGACTACAGAACTTTAGGGTTGGCAGAAAATCTGCGCACAAGCTGACGCTGCTGCTCACTTCTATCTTCGCGTATAAGCTGGACGCAGTTGTTACAGAGAATTCGGTATGCTTCAAAGTGAGTAACTGTTAGACAGGAACGATGTTCTCCATGCCGTGTCCCTATAGGCAATCCACTTCAGGGTCAGACTTCGGATGGGCGTGAAACGTTGCTTCCCTGTGGACACCTGTTTGCCGGTCGTGGTTAAGGAGTTTAGTTCGCGTACAGTAGTGCAGAACGTTGACCACGCGTTGTCTGTACTCAAGTGAGGTTCCGGTAACCAATAGTTTGCATTTCATGTAAGTCAGCTTGCCGATAGGCTTTTCGGCAAATCATACAAAGTCGTATCGGAGGACGCAGTGATTGCTGAACCCCAAAAGAGCATCATACTCGACGTGCTCAACCATCAGTTCTTCGTTGGTGAGAATGAGGTCCAGCAGAGATGGTTGACTGTTGGTTCGGAATCTGGTTGGCTGGTAGGTATGGTTGTACAGCGGGGCCGTGTGAAGAAGCTCAATGAGGGTTGACGCAAAAGAGCCAGTCCTAGGAACCGAGCGAAATAGGTCGGCTAGATTGAAATCTCCCCCAATAAGATGGTATGTATTTCAGAGGTAGAATGAAGTGGATGTCGTGCAGGAGTTTTGCATTATTCTCGGCGTTGTTAGGGGGCGATATATGATATCAAGACAGTAGGAGTTTTTTTGCTCTTAGTACAACTTCGTACAACATGATGTTAGCTAACTGCAAACCGGAGTCTGCCGCGATGATGCAACCGAGGGAGGTGCCCTAATACAGTACGACACCAACACTTGGGATTGCACTACCAGAGCGGAGGACGGACAAGAGAGAGAGCTGTCAGTGATTTCGCCGAACAGCCATGTTTCCGTTATGGCTATTAGGTCCACTGGCCTTGACAGAAGTCGAGGTTGGAGTTCTGGAAGTTTTCGTGGAAGGCCCTGTGCATTCGTGTAAATGCAAACAAGACTTGTCTGCGTGACGAGTGCTGGTGCAATTACCGCGTTCCCGGCCAACGGGTGACCGGCAGTACACCGTTAGTTGTTTGGAGTAATGGAGCCGTTAAGGTTGCTAATACTTAGGGATGCAAACGGTGGATCATCAAAGCAGGGGTGGGTAGATGCATTGGAAATAACCGTTAAACGCCTCGAAATCTCGCGTTTTTCCGCACGCTCTTCCGCTTCTCCAATATACTTTTGTGGGTTTTTGTTCTCCAGGTCTCGTTAGCCGAAACGGATTTGGTTATCATTTCCCGAACCAATCACTTTGTATCTGATTCTTGCCGAAAAGCAACCTTTGCTGCTAACCGCATGCTGGACTTGTTACGTGTCTTCGGCCAATTTGATCCTTGGAATTCCCGCCTCCTCCTAAACGCCTTCCTACGTCCTCACTTGGAGTTTGCTATCCAGACTTGGAGCCCCTGGTTGCTCAAAAACCAGCTTGGAGCTCCATAACGTCGGGCGATGAAATTAGTACGAGGTCTCAGACACTTTGATTATGCACAACAGCTTTATCGCCTTGATCTTTTCTCCATGAAATACCGACGTCTTCCGGACGATTTGATCCATGTTTATAATGCTGTCTAACCCTGAACACTCCTGTTGCGATTTTCTGCAACTGCACCACTCATGCTTCCATCTTCGTTGTCACCCACTCCACTTCACACATCAGCACAGCCGCATGAATCGCAAGCGACACTTCTTTCTGCGAGTCTGCCGACGGTGGAACGCCTTGCCTGCCGACTTAGTCTCGACATTTACTGTGGCCAATTTCAAGACTCACCTGGACCGTCAGTTTGCCCACTTGCATCACAATATCCCTTGAGACTGCTGTCCACTATCCTGTATTTTATGCCCCATCCTAGCCGCAGTCCACTCCCTACCGCTTCTCACCTGACGCAACAAACTGTTCTTCTACTCTCAGTGCTCCGGGTTTACATGTTGTTGTACTCTCCTTTTTCTACTCTATCTTATTCTTTTCTTAGCTGTATCAGATGGCGTGGTGGGATGTCACCGTTTTGAGTCGGCGTGCATTCTGTCTAAATACCATATAGGTGATGAAGATAGGCAAACACGCGAGTCCAACCCGCTATAGGTTGCTTGGTTTTTTCACAAAACCCGACCCTAACTCTTTCCATCTTCTGGCTCATGTAAAGCTCCAGCTTTTATTCCCGTTAAATACATTGTTTCATTGTTTTGTCATGAGGTGTTAGCCAGTCGCATTAAGTGTGGTCTTTGTTATTATGTGCTTGCGATATGAGCACCCAGCTGCGTACGAGGTATTACTTTCTATGGCATCCCACTAGGTCTATTACCACTTTCGTACACATCGAACACGGAATCCTTGAAGGGATTGATCGATTTCGTCCGTGCTCACTCGATGAATAGATGTTTAGTGATGGGGTACTTCCATCTTCCGAATATTGACAGCATTTCTTTTGTGATGCTTCTTCAGGGAGCTTTACCCTTGAGCTTATCTGCGGGGTAATGGCTAATTATGAAGCGGGGCATTGAAAGCCGCAAGGAAGCTGTCTCGCCGATGCCGCCTTATATTTGCACGGTAGCCAGCTGTTTGTGACGATATGTTAACACATGGTGTAGGCGCCTTGACCCTGAATGTTTGCTTAGGGCATTGAGGTTTTTAGGTAAGTACCGCTTCTTTCCTTATTATTCTTTATTTCATCGGTCGTCGTGGTTGTATGGCAGCGAAGCATCAGTTCAAATGGCTGATGTACTGCTGTTGTTGCTGTCGATGATTTCTACTTAGATGTGGTCGCTCAGTTGGTCGACCAGGCGGGGTCGTTACACTTTATGTGGGCTGTGGGTTTGATGTTTTGAAGACCTATTTGTTTCAGTCGGCAGGAAAAAACACAGGAAAAGAAAATGAACCGCTCAGCACCGTCATTTCACGCCCCAGGCTCCGATGGCTCGGCCACGTGTTACGCATGCCAGCCCACGACTCCCGCGACGTGCGTTGTTTGCGCGCCGAGGGTGTGGATGGAAGAAGAGGAGGGGTGGCCAAGCGATGACCTAGTCGAGAGGAATGAAGGCCCTCACTTCTGAGCTGGTCTCGGTTGGAGTTTCACGGCTCCCTGGTTGGGGTCCGAAAGACGATGAACACGTTTGGTTGGACACACTTGTTGATATGGCTAGGAGCCGACTTCAGTGGCGTTCGTGCTGAGTTTCTTTGTCCCACCCACCCCTCTTAGCCTCCCCCTGCAACCACGATCTCATCAGTTAGCCTTATATAATTTTGCATAGGAATTTGTTTTGATGCACAGTAGCCGGCTGGTAGCTTACCGGAACGATGCCCATCCGTTACCGGTAGCTCAGATGGCTTGCACCAGTTGCTTTTTTTCTCCCCTTTTTTCTGTGTATCGCTGCACAGTAGTTGAGGTGTTCCCCACCTCTAGCTAACGTGTTTGAGGATGATGATTTAGTCGGCAGACATACGGATAAAACTCTGTCAGCTGTGATTAGCACTTCCTCGGTTTTATTTAGCTGTATTTGTGTGCAGAATCCGCAGTAATACATCTAAAGATGCCCTTGACTTCATTCGCTTCTAGTCCACAAACAGGTGCCTGATACTGGACGACTTCAGCCTACCCGATGTTTGCCGAGCAGATCTTCCTTGCAACTCAGTGTCAGGTACTTTCGGTGCCAATCTTCCCGATTTTACGCTACAAATACCGGTGCATCAGTTCGTGTACCTCCTCACTAGGCACACGGACACTCAAGTACCGTTTGTCTTGGACCTTGTGTTTTATAAGTCACTCGATTTTGTAGGTGACATTACTTAAGGCCCTGTTCTACGTGCTAGTGATCATGTTTGTTTGCTCTTCAGTTGTGCTCTGTCTGAACGTCACCAGAGTGCCGTCGAGTCGCATCCAAACATAGAGCACGCGAACTATCAAGCAATACTAGCCAGGGCTTCGGATTTGCGTTATGAGATCTCGGGGGACGATACTTTCAAACTAGATTGGGATAAACTGAAGTACTACTTCACAGATATCTTTACTCCTTACATCGCGGTCACGAAGAAAAAGCAAGTACGAACGCAGCCTCCTGGATAGATTCCACTGGTAGGCACCTGCTCATCCAGCGATCTAGATGCTGACGGACACCGAGATGTTTCACCAACCGGTATATATGCCAGGTACCGGGAAGCTAAGACGGTGAACACGTTTGGCTGGATACACTTGCTGACATGGCAAGGAGCCGACCTCAGTGGCGTTCGTGCTGTGAGTTTCTTTGTCCCTCCCCATCCGTTTTAGCCTCCCACTCCACCTACGATCTCATTTCGTAGCGTAAAACTTTTTCTTGTTGCATAGTAGCCGGCTGCTAGCTTACCGGAACGATGCCTATCCATTGCTGGTAGCTCAGCTGGCATGCAACTGTTGTATTTATTTTCCTTTGTGTATTGCGGCACAGTAGCTGAGGTGTTTCTCACCTCTAAGTGACGTGTATAATGATGATGACCGAGAAGCTAGAAATAAGTACAAGCACAAACTAAGGAAAGCTCGGCTTATTTACGTAACGGGTTTCGCGGCTGTTGCTTCTGAGAATCCAAATAGTTCTTTATCTATGTCAAGAGACGCTACGATTGGAGCTCATCAATTCCAGTGTTGATGCGAACCGACGATACTCATACGCATATGGACTATGACAAAACATGTGCGCATGGTGAACTGTGCAGGAGCGTTTGTACGGTGGACCTCGTTTACAAGCGTTACCGCTATATTTATTGGCGACCCACCATAGTCTTGTTTCTCGACGTCAAAAGTGCCTTCAATTCGGTGGATCGGTGTTCCCTTTAGCACTGTCTGCTCAGGAAATGTGCCCGATAAATAAGTACGCTTTATGCGCATAGTTCGGGTAGAGTGAGGTGTTATGACAAACGTTCACCGCCTTTTAATATCTCCAGCGGTGTAAGACAAGGTTTGTCACTGTCACCCTTGCTCTTTAACTTCGCCATTGCCGGAGTCACTGGGCACAACCTAGATGATGTGGAGCTACTTCTAGGTGACCGACTTTTTGACTTTTGCATACCGACTACATTGCCTAATCGCTGACTTCTCGCAAACTTGTCAAACTTCACTGGATAAACTAGCTCTAACTGCTTTCCACATTCGTAATGCAAATCCTTTCTCCAAGATCGGCAGAGATCCACTCCTGTACGGACCCTTGGTTGGTGTGAACTAAAAGTCGTTGGGAAATCCAACTCGTTTGACACCTATATTATCATCATCATTATACACGTTAGCTGGAGGTGGAAAACACCTCAGCTATTGTGCCGCAAAACAAAAGACAAGAAAGGAAAAAAACAAACAGTGGCACGCCCGCGGAGTCCCCAGTAACGGATGGACATCGTTCCGAAGAGCTAACAGTTAGCTATCGTGCCGTAAAAAAGAGTTATATTATGCCTAACAAGTGACATCGTTATTGGAGAGGGATGGACAAAGGAACTCACAACACAAACGCCATTGGGGTCGGCTCCAAGCCATATCAGCAAGTGTGTCCAACCAAACGTGTTCATTGTCCTTAGGACCCCAGCCAGGCAATCGAGATGCACCAACCGACGCCAACTTCGAAGTGAGGGTTTTCATTTCTCTCGACCAAGTCATCACTTAGCCTCTTCTCGCTCTCTTCCAACCGCACCCACAACGCGCAAACAATGCACGTCGCGGGAGTCGGTGTGCTGGCATGCGCAACACGTGGCCCAACCATCGGAGCCTGGTGCGTGATATAATGGTGCTGATCGGTTCACTCGCTCTTCCTGCACCAAATACGCGACGTCGTACACGCTCATTGCTCACGCGGTGCTCCCACCAGACATGAGCTAAGCTGCGAAGGCAGTGATGATCGAATATGACGAGACCCTTTATGTCTGTCGACCTGATGGGCAAGGTTTCACAACCATATAGGAGAGTTGAACGGACGGCTGCGTTGTAAACTCTGCCCTTTAGGGCGAGAGTAATGTCGCGTCTGCGCCACAGGTGGCGGAGATTGGAAAAAGCACCTCGAGCTTTTGCTATACGGTTCGTAACCTCATCTTCAATCCCACGGGTGCTAATATAACTGCCCAGGTACTTAAATTCCTGAACGACTTCTATCAGATCACCACCAAGCGTTAGCGCAGTGTTGGGTCCCTGCCAATCTTGGAGAAGTACTTTGCATTTCGATGGAGCATAGCATAGCCCAAAACGATGGACAGCCAGTGCTAATCGGTCCAGTGCTGCTTGGCATGTTTGGGAGCTGTCACAGATTAGGGCAATATGGTCCGCATAATCCAAGTCAAGAAGTCGCTCACCAGGAAGTAGCTCCACACCTTCTAGGTCGTGTCCAGCGAACGCTGTTTCCATGACTTCATCAATAGCGAAGTTGAAGAGGAAAGGTGACAGCGGGCATCCTTGTCTCACACCGCTGGTGATACTGAAGGGTGGCGACAGTTTGCCATAAACCCTCACCCTGCCTGAACTATGCGCGTACAGCGCTTTGATAATGTTTACATATTTATCGGGTACACCTTTCCTCAACAGACAGTCCCAAAGGGCACATCGATCGACTGAGTCGAAGACACCTTTTATGTCAAGAAACACGACAACGGTGGGTTGCCAATAAACAGCGGTGCTCCAACACTTGACGCAATGTGCAGATGTGGTCGATGCAGCCCCGACCTCGACGAAATCCGGCTTGCTCTTCACGAATCTGGCTTTCACGAGTGCCAGTCAGTCTGTGGAGAATGATAGAGGCAAGCAATTTAGAGGCAATCGAAATCAGACTGATCCCTCTGTGATTGCTGCATTCCAAACGAGAGCCTCCCTTGAAAATTGGGACAATGACGGAGCGGTTCCAGTCTGTCGGGACTGTCTCCTGCTCCCAAAGTTTTACTAGCAACTCGTGTAAATCATCTACTAGAGCAAGTCCCCCGAATTTGAAGGGGGTTGTGGGAATTCTATCTGCCCCTGCGGCCTTCTGCAATTTCAGCAGCCTGATCTCACTTTCGACTTCTGCGCGTGATGGCGGATCCAAGGAGACGGCCCAGGGAGAAGGGCGCTCAATGCCCGAAGAAGAAAGCGATAACTCAGGCTGGTTAACTTGCCTTGCAAAGCGTTCATCCCAACGCTCCCAGCGTTTTGACAGGCCGTGGATCGGCTGCCCACTCTCGTCGCGTATGGTCTCGCTAACACCAGGTCTCCTGCTGCCTGTTTCCCGTATCAGACGGAATAACTTACGATGATTACTAACGGCAGCGGCTGTTTCCATCTCAGAGGCATGATGAGACCACTAGGTTTCGCGGTCCATCTACAGGATCGAAGATGAGATCAAGTACCGTGTAGCAAAAGCTCGAGGCGCTTTTGCCAATGGCCGCCACATGTGGCCCCGGTGCGACATCATTCTCGCCCGGATGGGTAGAGTTTACAAAGCAGCCGTCTATTCAACTCTACTGTACGGTTGCGAAACCTGGTCTATCAGATCGACAAATCTAAAGAGGCCACTTACCTTAGATCATCGCTGCCTTCGCCGCTTAGCTCATGTTTGGTGGGAACACCACGTGAGCAGGGAGTATGTTCGGTGTCATGTTTTGGTGCACTGAGAGTTAGTGAACCGCTCAGCACTTTATATTTCACACTAGGCTCCGATGGCTGGGCCACATGTTCCGCATGCCAACACACCGACTCCCGTGTCTCGCATTATTTGCTCAACCGGTGTTTCGTTGGAGGAAGAAGCGGTCAAAACGTATGAAGACTCTCACTTCGGACTTGGTATCGGTTAGATCCCATGGCATATCGTATTCCTGATGAGTTGGACATAGATAGCACAACAGACGGAATAACACGGAGTAGGATGTATACGATTTACTTATCTAACAACGAAGGTCATCGGCTGAAAGGTGAAAGAGTTGATTATGATTTGACATGTACAAGGGGACAAATGTATGCATACGACATTCATCCTAGCCTTAAAATGGAAGATTTTTAAGTATGCGGATTACAAGTGGTAAATCCGTAAACTAAGTTTCCCTGTTTCGTAAATAGTGTGGACGTGTCTTCTGATGCTGTCTTAGAATATCTGTGTTGCCGTCGCAACGAGACTGGACCTTTACGTGGTACGACGGTTTGCGTTCCTCCTTGACCCATTGAGCTATACTGGATGGTGTCTCCGGGCCCCTTGAGAGCTACTCCTACATAGTTGGCCAATAGTTAGAGGTCAGCAAAACTCAGTCTCTTTGTCCTCCATTTTTGTAAAAAATAAATCATTTCCACCTCCCCGCTGCTTTGCGGACAGGCTTTTGAGCCAAATGCTTTGGATGAGAACCCTAATCGTCATCCTGTCTAGGTCTGGGCGCCCTGGCAGTATCTCAGCCCACATACAACCATGACATTTTTTCAGACATAAACCACCCCACATCTGCCGTCGCACAGATTATCAAGCGTTGCCTTATATGCTGCATACAACAGGGCGGGTAAGCGAAAACATAATACTCGGGCACTTTTCTTTTCCACCTGTTTACTCCCATCCCGACCCCCATTACTAGCCTTCTATAATTCCCAGTTTACTTGACAGCAACCGAAGTGCTACTGAAGTAGAACTATCTGTACTCACCTTCCCACACCACCCATCAGAAGCTTATCGGCAACAGCCTTCCAAGGTCACGCGGTCCCGTTTCCCTGGCGGCGCGTTCAACGTTCGCACTCTAAGACAAATAGGTCAACTGGCTATACTCGCACATACCTTGGACTCACTGGTTATTGATGTGTTGTGTGTCCGAACCTAGGATCAATGACCCTGATGGAGTTGTGGTATTAACTGCACCCGGCTTATCCTCCTTATTGGTTGCACACATCCGGAGACGCTGATGCAACACTCACGGGCGAAGCTGGTGTAGGTATCATTCTAAGCTCCAATGCTAAGCCATTGTCGGTTGATTGGATTCCAGTGAACAGCCGTTTGTGTGCAGCCCGTTTGAGGGCATCAACCAAGGCTGCTTCAAGAACTAGTACAAGACGCTGTTTGTTCGTGATTTCCGCTTATGCTCCCACCTACTGCATTTCTTATGCTGCCAATGACACATTCTATCACGAATTGCGTGCGATACTACGTATTGCTACTAGTTCAAATGTCATAGTAATTGCTGGGATATGAACGCACAAGTAGGGCGTCTGAGCTCTTCGGAGCTCAGCTGCGTGGTGAGTATGGGCTTAACTGCGAACGGACTAACAACGGCGAGTGTCTTCTGCAATTATGTGCGGAGCACCAGTTGTTTCTTAGTAGCACTGTTTATAGACACAGTGGGCGCCAAAATGCCACTTGGCGTCTTCCTGTAGAGCTGACCAGCGATGGACCCAAATTGACCACATTGTCATAATTTATATGTGGCGTGGTTCCATCCTGGACTGCGGCTAGTACTGGAATACCTGCATTAATCCTGATCGTGCCTTAGTACGCTGTCGTTTTTCCATGAACTTTACCAGGAGGTGCACCAAGCGTCCCCTCAGACAGGCAACTGGGAAATTGTCTCAGCCCTCGGTCATGCAAGCCTATCCAGACCCATTGCTTATCGAACTTTCGCTGTTTTTTCCTAATGACACTGAGCTTCAGTGCCATAGGATCTCAGCCGCCATGCATGACACAGGGGCATCTGTTTGTGATACTATCAACCGTCACCGCACCAGTTACTGGATATCCGAGAGGTTGGTGAACTTGTTAGAATCCAGAAGAAACCTCCCGGCTTCTTCTGAACACAATGTGACCAAACGGACTATTAGGCATCAAAAAGCGTAGCTTGCGTGCTGCCAAGGAAGACTGATTGACCAGTATGGCTCAAGAAATGGAGGAGGCAGGTGAAGTAGGCAATCATCGCGAGCAATCAACATCAACAATAACAGCAGTACACCAGCCATTTGAACTGATGCTTCGCTGCCATACAACCACGATGACCAAAGGAAGAAAGAATAAGAAGAGGGAAAGAAGGGGGACTTACCTGAAAAACCTAATGCTCTAAGCAAACATTCAGGGTCAAGGCGCCTACATCTTGTGTAGACAAGATACCGTCACAAACAGCTGGCAATCCTGCAAAGATAAGGCGACATCGCCAAGACAGCTTCCTTGCGACTATCACTGCCACACCTCATAATCAACCATTACCCCACAGATAACTCAGCATCAAACACACTTTGTACAAGCAATCCGATCATGTGAAGGCAGCAGACGCGCCACTGGTGTCGGTTGCGAGTCATGTTCTGTAAAGTTTCGAGCCAAGCCCAAGGCGAGTCACTTGGACTTCAGCCTGGAAGACGAGACGCACCAACGGCACCCAGTTTGGTCATCAGTGACTTCATTTCACGCTGCCAAGTCAACTTCTCGCCACCTCAAGTCTTGCAGTCACCTTACATCTGGCAGACTAAACAAGGCCCTCCTAGGTAAACGGCGACTAGACAAACGCAGCACGTACCCAAGCCAACGTAATTTATTTAGTGCTATCTGTTGTTCTACAGAGGTAACATGATTATCACAACCTAGTACTCGCCTACACACATCGTTTCGGACACGCTGGTGCCATCCGACACCAGCAATACTTCGCAGACAACGATGATCAAAGACTTGAAGACGCCTCAGATCTTCAGACCGAAGGGGTCAAGTCTGACTACCATAGAGCAGAACGGCCTTCACTGTGGCCTTGTATACACGGCCTTTCAGACGAAGGGAAACTCCCTTCAGTCGCCAAAGATGCCGCAGGTTCCAGAAGACAGCTCTGGCCTTTGTAATGCGTGAACTGACTTCAGTTTCTATGAGTCCATAGTTGCTGATGCAGCTGCCAAGATAAGTGAACTGCTCAACCACC
The DNA here is from genome assembly GCA_944474145.2 of Dicrocoelium dendriticum. Lineage (NCBI taxonomy): Eukaryota > Metazoa > Platyhelminthes > Trematoda > Plagiorchiida > Dicrocoeliidae > Dicrocoelium > Dicrocoelium dendriticum. The sequence continues at coordinate 81,674,735 of OX104065.1, read as the reverse complement.
TCGAGTTCCTCGTTAGCAAGGGTTAAGGGGTCATAAAGTGGCCGGTGGTCCTACAGCAACACTTGAACTTTGAAGGTGCGAAGCGCATACCAAATAATGGGACCACTCGAGACAGATTATTCAAACTTGATTGTGCCACCGCAACATCGTCCAAAAGCAAGAGATATCGTCCGCATAATCAAGATTAACTAATCTTTCACCAGGTAGCACTTCAACGCCTACATCGTGAGATCCCGAAAGGGAACACTTCATGACAGAGTCCACGACGAAATTGAACAACAACGTGGAAATTGGACAACGCTGACGAACGCGACTTGTGGTCGGAAAGTTATCTGACTGCTCACCGTAGACCCTGACGCCGCCTTGTAGTGTTCGAGTATAGAGCATGAAGGATGTTCACATACTTCGTGGGAACACCTTTCCGCGCAAGTATTCTGAGCAGAATGTATCGATCAACTGAATTGAACGGAAACTCTTCCAGCTGACCCGCTCCGCTGGTCCCAGAAAACCGGGCGTCAGTGAGACAATGAGAGATAGCACGGATGCACTGATGCACAATATGGAGTGCCGTATGGCTCGTTTGGTGGAACACTTTCAAGGTTAGTTCATCTGGCCACCCCCCCCCCCGGCTCCCTTACTTCTTCCTGCTCAGGGGATGCGTTACGATCCATAGACGGTTAGTTTAAAGCCTGCGTCTGAGGCCCAGTTCCGAAACGCGATCACAGTCTTCAATCGTTTTAGTGCCCCTGACCCGGATTCCCTCACACCTGCACTATTTAAGGATGGAGGTGAGGTCCTCTGCAAAGCCCTGGCCTCACTTTTCGATCATATCTAGAAGGACGTGTTCCGGCTAACTGGAACGAATTGATACTATTGGCGATATACAAGTATGGCAGTCACACAGCCTGTTCTAACCACAGGCGTATCAGCCTAACGCCAATTGTGACAAAATTACTGATGTCGATTCTCGTTCGTCGCCTCACTATGGAACGAGAATCTCAGTTTCCGCTCAGGACGCGGCTGTATAGCCCATACATTCACTACGACTGGTGCTAGAGCAGCGCCACGCATACCACAGCCGACAATAGCTGTGTTCCTTGATTTCAAGGGTGCGTTTGATGCAGTCGACCGATGCATTCTGCTCAGAATACTTGCGCGGAAAGGTGTTCCCACGAAGTATGTGAACATCCTTCATGCTCTATACTCGAACACTACAAGGCGGCGTCAGGGTCTACGGTGAGCAGTCAGATAACTTTCCGACCACAAGTCGCGTTCGTCAGCGTTGTCCAATTTCCACGTTGTTGTTCAATTTCGTCGTGGACTCTGTCATGAAGTGTTCTCTTTCGGGATCTCACGATGTAGTCGTTGAAGTGCTGCCTGGTGAAAGATTAGTTGATCTTGATTATGCGGACAATATCTCTTGCTTTTGGACGATGTTGCGGTGGCACAATCAAGTTTGAATAATCTGTCTCGAGTGGTCCCATTATTTGGTATGCGCTTCGCACCTTCAAAGTTCAAGTGTTGCTGTAGGACCACCGGCCACTTTATGACCCCTTAACCCTTGCTAACGAGGAACTCGAGGTGGTTGAGCAATTCACTTATCTTGGCAGCTGCATCAGCAACTATGGACTCATAGAAACTGAAGTCAGTTCACGCATTGCAAAGGCCAGAGCTGTCTTCTGGAACCTGCGGCATCTTTGGCGACTGAAGGGAGTTTCCCTTCGTCTGAAAGGCCGTGTATACAAGGCCACAGTGAAGGCCGTTCTGCTCTATGGTAGTCAGACTTGACCCCTTCGGTCTGAAGATCTGAGGCGTCTTCAAGTCTTTGATCATCGTTGTCTGCGAAGTATTGCTGGTGTCGGATGGCACCAGCGTGTCCGAAACGATGTGTGTAGGCGAGTACTAGGTTGTGATAATCATGTTACCTCTGTAGAACAACAGATAGCACTAAATAAATTACGTTGGCTTGGGTACGTGCTGCGTTTGTCTAGTCGCCGTTTACCTAGGAGGGCCTTGTTTAGTCTGCCAGATGTAAGGTGACTGCAAGACTTGAGGTGGCGAGAAGTTGACTTGGCAGCGTGAAATGAAGTCACTGATGACCAAACTGGGTGCCGTTGGTGCGTCTCGTCTTCCAGGCTGAAGTCCAAGTGACTCGCCTTGGGCTTGGCTCGAAACTTTACAGAACATGACTCGCAACCGACACCAGTGGCGCGTCTGCTGCCTTCACATGATCGGATTGCTTGTACAAAGTGTGTTTGATGCTGAGTTATCTGTGGGGTAATGGTTGATTATGAGGTGTGGCAGTGATAGTCGCAAGGAAGCTGTCTTGGCGATGTCGCCTTATCTTTGCAGGATTGCCAGCTGTTTGTGACGGTATCTTGTCTACACAAGATGTAGGCGCCTTGACCCTGAATGTTTGCTTAGAGCATTAGATTTTTCAGGTAAGTCCCCCTTCTTTCCCTCTTATTATTCTTTCTTCCTTTGGTCATCGTGGTTGTATGGCAGCGAAGCATCAGTTCATATGGCCGATGTGCTGCTGCTTGTGATGCTGGTGATGATGATAGAATCTCGGAATGGGAAGTTGGACGGAGAGAAGTGCGGTCGACTTCGGACGTATAGCCATTTCTCTGTGTTGGTTTTGGGCTTGTTGTATTTTCGCTTTGAGTGGTTAGGGTGATATCTTGTGACTTCGGAGTTTTATGTGGTTAAACGGGGACATCGGCTCTTGGGGCCACCCGACCGTTGGGGAGATTTTCTTCTACAATCAGGTAGTCATACACGAGCGTAATGAGGATTACAGCTGATGAGGCAGGCTTCTTCCATCAAATTTTCGTCTTTTGAAGTCCTGTGCATTTCTTTGAGTAAGACAGGATCAGTGACCGTCAGCTAGGATGGAACGGAAGTTCCGTTAGTTGGCCATCGAGCGAAACAAAAGAGGCGTTCATGGGGAGTTGTGTTTTTAACAGTATAAAGCAACGAACGGATGGAATGTAGTACGTCATGAAGGGCAAATTTCCACTTCGACGGTGCCAGGTTTCTGGCTCCTAGAGCGAGGGAGATAATATTCCAAAGGGTTCCGTTAAGACGTTCCACTTGGTCATTAGCTTGTGGGTTGTAGGCTGTTGTGTGACTAAATGTCACTCCTTTGTCCATCGCAATGAGGATGAACCTTACCGTGGTGCGATGGTTTGTGTGCGTCTGCGATCCATTGAGCTGTGCTGGGTGGTGCTTTTGCACCGTCAGAGTCACTGATACCAGATTGGTCAATGGTTAGAGGCCAGACAGACTCAGCCTCCTGTCCTCCAGGTTGGGGTTTGGAATGTGGGTGGCACCTTATTCCTTAAAACGGACTACTTGTAGCCAAACGTTAAACCCGCTGCCTTGCGGTAACGTTTTTGAACCAAAGGCTTTGGTTGAGTACCCTAATCGTTCTCCTGTCTAGACCTGGGCAACCTGACAGTTTCCTGCCCACGCAATACTATGAATCATTCGTCAGACAATTTCTTGATGCTCTGGCCACCACAGAGGATAATCAATGGTTCCCTGTCTGCTGCATCGAGCAGAGTGGATAGGGGTTTGGATGCTACTGCTCCAGTCTTCCCGTCTTCTTATTCCCCCTCACGCTTTTTCTCCCTTATGGTCCCGTTCCAACTTCACTTATATCCCCCCCAGTTTTCACCCCCCACCAATTCTTGGCCCTTCCCCAGCATGCTTTGCTAGGCATTTGTCTTCTAATTTCAACTCACATGCTAACGCGGAACGTCACTCTCCTGTCGACAAGCCCATGTCCAACCAAGCGGTCCATCCCAGTTCATCGGCTTCCATTTGTAGCCCTCGATCCTCCTTCAGACTGGCATGCCTCAATGTACGCACATTACTACAGATCGGTCAACAGGCAGCACTTGCCCGAACATTGCAGGCTCTCTTGATCGATATCTGCTGCTTGTCGGAGACCCACCTGCAAGAATCGAGCTCTGTGCTCACTCTACGATCCCCTTCAAGTGACGCAAGCAGTATTTTCCCATTGCGCCTATCCGGTGACGATGCATCTTCGAGCACCGGCCAAACTGGTGTTGGCATTGCCCTGAGTCTCCGAGCTGAAGCTGCTCTGGTTGACCGAATTCCAATCAGTAGTCGGATGTGTGCGGTCCGATTGGCTGGCTCGTTCAAGTCTTCGAAGTCGCGCGGGACTAATTGGTGTCCATTCATCATCGCTGCCTACGCGCCCACAAACTGTAGCGATGATTCGGTAAAGAACGAGCTCCTTCGCCACAGAAGAAGCACAGACACTGTTGTGCTGGCGGGAGATCTGAACGCACAAGTTGAAAGTTGTCCACTAATGAAATGCATTTGGGCGGTCAACACGGTGTAGGCTCCCGTAATGATAACGGTGAGCGGTTACTTCATTTGTGTGAAGATGCCCGCTCATTTCTTGCGAGCATTAACTTCCGACACAGCACCCGCCGGAGGGTGACTTGGCGCCCACCAGCCTCGAACCAGCCTTGGACGCAGATCGATCACATTGCTGTTATTTACCGCTGGAGAGGTTGCATCCAGAAGTGTCGCTCAATTTGGAGCACATGTGTGGACACCGATCATGCACTTGTATGCGCTTTGGTGGACGCCAACGACGACGCTGTGAGCGCATTGACACCAGTCAACTGACAAAGCCAGCCGTTCTGAATGCGTATCGAAGTACGCTGACATGCGAGTTGAGTAAGCGCTCACAGGAGACAATTGATGGTTACTGGTCACATGTTCACCAGATCTTACTAGCAGCAGACAAATCCTCATGTGGTATGTCCAATAGCCAACATGGATATTGGGTCTCTTCGAGGTCTCTGGAACTTATCAACGCTCGCCGGCATACTCCGGCTGGAAGCGAACACAAAGAAACTCACAAGAGTTCCGGGCAAAACTCCATGCTAGTCTGAAGAAAGACCAGGAATCCTGGTGGTCTCATCGTGCTTCAGAGATGGAAATGGCCGCTGCCCTTACTAACCAACGTAAGTTATTTCGGCTGATACGGAAATCGGGCAGCAGGAGATTTGGTGTTAGTGAAACTATACGTGACGAGAGTGGACAGCCTATCCACAATTTGTCAACACGTTTAGAGCGTTAGGCTGGGTATTTAGAAAAGCAATTTGACCGGCCGGAATTGTTCGATTCTTCACCGGCCAGTGATCCCCCTGCTCCGTGGGCTATCCCTTTGGATCCACTCTCTCGCTCAGAAGTCAAACCAGAGATCGGACTGTTGAAGTTGAACAAAGCCGCGGGACCAGATGATCTTCCTCCAGCCCTCTTCAAATTATGACGCTCTACTCTTGTTGATGCATTACATGAATTATTAGTGAAACTTTGGGAACAGGAGACTGTCCCAACCTACTGTAGCCGCTCCGTTATTGTTCCCATATCCAAAAGAGGCTCGCGTTCGGAATGCGGCAACCATAGAGGAATCAGTCTGATCTCCATCACCTCCATAATTCTTCACACACTGACTGACATTTGTGAAAGCCAGATTCGTGAGGCGCAAGCCGCGTTTCGTCGGGGTCGTGGCTGCATCGACCACATCTTCACCTTGCGTCAGTTGTTGGAGCACCGTCACACAAATTGGCGACCCACCGTAGTCGTGTTCCTCGACATCAAAGGTGCCTTCGATTCGGTTGATCGATGTGCCCTTTGGAATTGTTTACTAAGGAAAGTTGTGCCCGAGAAATATGTAAATATTATCCAAGCATTATATTTGCGTAGCACGGGCAGAGTGAGGGCTTACGGCAAGCTGTCGTCGCCCTTTAATATCTCCAGCGGTGTGAGACAAGGATGCCCGTTGTCCCCTTTCCTATTCAACTTCGCTATTGACGAAGTCATGGAGATTGCATTTACAGGACATGACTTGGAAGGTGTGGAGCTCCTCCCAGGAGAACGACTTCTTGACTTGGAGTATGCAGACGAAGTTGCCCTCATCTGTGACAGCTGCCAGACGTGCCAAACAGCGCTGGACAGATTAGCACTGGCTGTCATCCGCTTCGGGCTTTGCTTTGCATCATAGAAATGCAAAGCGTTCCTCCGAGATTTGCAGGGATCGCCTCCTGCGTTGACCCTTGGTGGGGATCAACTAGAAGTCGTTCGGAAATTCAACTACCTGAAAAGTTGTATCAGCGCCCTTGGGATCGAAGACGAAATCACGAACCGTATATTAAAAGCTCGAGGTGCTTTTGCTAACCTTCGCCACCTATGGCGGCGGCGCGACATTATTCTCGCCCTGAGGGGTAGAATGTACAATGCAGCGGTACGTTCGACTTTACTGTGCGGTTGCGAAACCTGGTCCCTAGGATCGGCGGACATGAAGAGGCTAGTTACGTTCGACCATCGGTGCCTTCGCAGTTTGGCTCACATCTGGTGGGAACACCGCGTGAGTAACGAGCGTGTTCGACGCCTTGTTTACGGCCTATGAAAACGGAATGAACCGCTCAGCACCGTCATTTCACTCACCAGGCTCCGATGGCTGGGCCACGTGTTGCGTATGCCAGCCCACCGACTCCCTCGACGTGCGTTGTTTGCTCACCGGGGATGTGGGTGGAAGAAGAGGAGAGGTGGCCAAGCGATGACTTAGTCCAGTGGAATGAAGTCCCTCACTTCGGAGCTAGCCTCGGTTGGAGTTTCACGGCGCCCTGGTTGGGGTCCAAAAGACGGTGAACACGTTTGGCTGGATACACTTGCTGACATGGCAAGGAGCCGACCTCAGTGGTGTTCGTGCTGTGAGTTTCTTTGTCCCTCCCCATTCGTTTTAGCCTCCCACTCCACCTACGATGTCATTTCGTAGCGTAAAACGTTTTCTTGTTGCATAGTAGCCGGCTGGTAGCTTACCAGAACCATGCCTATCCATTGCTGGTAGCTCAGCTGGCATGCAACTGTTGTATTTATTTTCCCTTTCCTTTGTGTCTTGCGGCACAGTAGATGAAGTGTTTCCCACCTCTAGCTGACGTGTATAATGAATGAATGAATGAGGAGCTCGGTAAGCTTTGCAGACCCTCGGTCACTGTGTAAGTACGTCGACCTACCAAAGGCAGCGAACAATCGGCAGAGGCTGTTGATGCTGCTTGACGCAAGGATATGCGGACATGCAAACACGAAAGGCAATCTGCTGTACTCATCAATGATGTTTCTTAGGTATCTGTTTCCACGCGTTGTAGGTAAAGGCGCTTTGAAACCTTTAATGAGCCGTTCAAATGACTGCGGAGCTTTAATGAATATGCCTGTGCGTGGCTTGTAGAATCGAGGTTTTAAAGCTGCACAAACAGTGTATTTTGTAACCATGCTTTTGACACAATTAGTTGTGGAGGTCTTTTAGCGTAGTGCATTTCAAGTTTGAGGCGCACGTAATACGAGAAAGTACGTCTGCCACTTGCTTAGGTTTACCAGATCTATAGCTTATGTCGTATTGGTATGCAAGCAGTTCCAGTCGCCACCACTGGATTTTATCGTTCTTAATTTCGCTTATTCGACCATCACTGTACATCAAGGCTACGGATCGCTGATCAGTGATAAGTTTGAGATGCGTCCAAAGGAGATAGTGTCGCCACTTTCTGACAACTTCTACAATAGCCTACGCCTCTTTTTCCACAGCTGAATGATGATCTTTACTTGCGGATAAGGTACGTGATAAAATGGCGACTAGACGATTGTTCTGACTAAGCGAGGCAGCTATAGCTATGTGAGAGGCGTTTGTTTCCACAACCAATGGAATAATGTAACCAACTGTCACGACCATAGCATTTTCCAAGGCCCTTTTAAGCTGTTCGAATGCGCTTTTTACATGCCGTAGAAGAGGGAAGATTCGCTTCTTCACGCGGAGACTGCACTTATCTGAGAAGGAAGGGAGCGACGGTGAGTAGTAGGCAAACTTGCCAACGACGCGGCGTTGTGATTTCAGATCAGTTCGAGATAGCAGTTGACCCATAGGTTTCTTGTGCTCTGCATCGGGCCCTATTTCGTCCTTAGATATTTGGTAACCGAGGAGATGAATTTCCTCACGGGCGGTGACGGTTTTAGCGCGTTCAACGTTATGCCGTACTTAGCAACAACTGTCAAGAACTTTTGAAGGCTTTGTTTATGATCGTCCATAGTTAACCTACGCACAGTAACGTTGTCTGTATAAGCAAATGTAGTAGTGAACACGCTCACCTGCTCGACTATGTCATCGTACATCAGCCACTATCCTCGGAAGGGCTAAAAACCGGCCAGCACGTGAGTTCATTGAAGCCCGGCATTCAAAACAGAACTCGGTCAATAAGCACTTGGACATTAAAGTCACTTACAAGGCACTGCGAACCAGGCCTCTGAAGCCGCACTGATGATGTTGCCTAGTCAGGCAACGAAACATCTGCACAATAATCACTTAGCTCGGAGAACAGCTCAAAACCCGCATCATTTGTTATCTTTCTCTCAAGTGATTGGTTGTTGCGTGATATCCCTGGTGTGGCTGCGCTTGATATGCATGTTGACAAGGTGCCATTACCTCTTCCGTACTAGTTCCAGGTGACAGTCGGTCGTTGCTGCATGGGACGGGGTGCACGGTCCTTGTGGCCTTGCTCGGCTAGAAGAGTGGTTCCATGCACTCAGTGTGGAGAGGACCACGCTCCAGCCACCGCCTTGTGTGCGCTTGATTCCCAAATAGAGGGTGCTTTTGTTTGCCTGTGAAGAACTGTGGGCCGGCTCCGCTTATGAAACCTGGCTCATCCACATCCCTACCAGTCTTATTCCTTCGGGTTTACACTGGATATGGGGTGTGTGAATTTGGGGAATCAAGCGAACACAGAGCGGTGGCTGGACCGTAGTCCGCTTCACACTGAGTGCATGGAACCGCTCTTCGAGCCTAGCACGATCACAAGGACCATGCACCCTTCCACTTCAGAAACGACCAACTGTCTCCTAGAGCCAGTCTGGACGAGGTAGTGGGTAATAGACAGGTAGGCACCTTGTCAACATGCACATCAAGCGCAGCCACATCGGGGATATCAAGCAACAGCCCATCACTTGAGAGAAAGATAACAGGAACTTAATCGATTAGTGCATAAGGAAACGGTGACATAAATCATAACTTAGTAAACATCTGAAATAAGTTGTTTACAATCGGATCCCAGATAAGTTCACGAGGTGAGAAAGTATATTTTCCGGAAACGCACCAAACACAAAAATGTTATCGAAATTAACTATAATTGGCTTAAGCGACGTGTGCAAGTTTGTAGAAGAGAGTACAGGTAGACATTTATACGAGGAAAACAGCATTAGGACAAAAATTGAATACCCAGCATCTGAAGTAAATAGACTTAGTATACAAGCACGAAGTTAGTAAATCGAATGCAGCATACCTACAAACGCTGAACCGGTTCTGTCTACCTTCTCTGCAGCACCCGGCCTTGCTTCGGTAGTGGTTCCCAGTGGTCTCGCTCATGGCTCACTAGGCCTGCTTGACTCAGGCACTCGCGACCGCATGTGCTACAGCACCATGCGCTCGATGTCGATGGAGCACAACCCAGCGGCACCTGCCGCTTCTGCATGTGTGAGGTCTTTTTGCCGCACTTCGGCAACTGCCTTCGTGAATAGATCGCGCCATACACGCCGATCAACCGCTTTCGATTCCCTTGACCTGCAGTTAAGATTAGAACGTCAGCGGCTCACTATGATCATGTCCTGGTAACGTAACTTTGGTTCCCCCACAGGTCACTTCCCAATACTCAGCTGACCATATAAGCGTTGTTTCGGTATCCGCGTTGAATCCATATGGCTCACATGACCGAGCCACCTCAGGTGCCTTAGCAAAAGTATGCAGTCCACTGCACACATTCCACTTTGTTGCAACACTTCAGTGTCAGCAACTCTGTCGCCCCAACCGATGCGCAAAATCCGTCGCAAACACTGCTGATGGAACCGCTCGAGATACCACATATTACGCCGGTACATTGCCCACGTTTCATTGCCGTATAGAGGAACGGACAGCACCATGCATTTGTACACCATCAGCTTCATGCCAATGGTAAGCTGATGGTTGTTCTACACTCGGTACTCTAGCTTCCCGAATGCCGAAGCTGCCTTCGACACGCAGATACGCAGCTCACTGTGTAGCTGCTGATCAGTCGACATCACACTCCCAAGGTAGCTGAAGCGGGAGGTGGTTTCCAATACTTCAGCACCGATGCTGATTCGCAGCAATATTGAAGAGTGCACCTCCGGTGAAGGCTGAAAGAGACAGACAGTTTTGCTTGTGTTGATGGTGAGCCGGAATTTGGCCACCGTCGAAGCCAGAGCACTAGTCATGTGCTGCAACTCATCTGCGCTGTGAAAACAACGCACAGTCGTCAGCAAACAGCAACATACGGATAGTTGTCTCACAGACTAGAGTTCTCGCACCGAAACGACGAATGTTCAGCAACCCACCATCAATACGGTGCTCCACACGAACACCGTAAGCACCAGCCGCATCCAAAGCACAGGACATCATTGCATGAAGATACATATTAAACGGGGCTGGAACTAAGACACAGCCTTGCTTCACACCAGAGACAACTACAAAGTCATCCGAGGTCTCTTCACTCAGCTGCATCCTCGCTCGCATACCACTGTGCAGACATTAAATTAAACTTACAAACTTACGCGGGCAACCAAACTTACCCAACACCAGCCACAATGCCTCGCGGTTCACCGTATCAAATGCCTTGGTGAAATCAACAAAAAGCGGTTACCAAGGCTGGTGTCGTTCTCTGCACTTTTCCTGCAACTGACGAGCCGCAAACACCACATCGATGGTGCTACGACCCGAACGGAATCCACACTGCTCCTCCGCCACGTTAGGTTCTACAACCTGACTGAAGAGGCGGTTGAGCAGGATTCGGACAATCACCTTGCCCACACAACTCAGCAAGTTGATGCCACGATAATTTGTGCAATATTACTTGCTCCCTTTGCCCTTGTGCAGTGGTAGCACAAGGGCATCCTTCAGCTCAGGAGGCACCTCCTCCTCTATCCCTGCACGTTGCACCAAGTGGTGCAGCGCAGTCAACAACGCGGCTCCGCCGTGTTTCAATACTTCAGGCGGGATCCCGTCGGCCCCTGCACGCTTGCCGTTCCGCAGCTGAGCAACTGCTCTCTGCGTCACATCCCTTGTCGGCGTGTCCGCCAGACTCGCCTTCACATCGTGCTGCTTGAGGCCGTTTAATGTAGGCCAGTCGATCCCTGAACGGTTATTCAAAAGACAGTCGAATTGTTTCCGCCAGATCTGCATTATATCTGAAGTCCGCGTACAGGTAACGCCTGAGCCACCATTGACCAGCGTCCTCAGCGGCTCCGATCTCGGTCCATACATCGCCTTCAAGGAGTGAAAGAATTCCTTGTGTTGGCGGCGTTCGGCGTAGCATTCCATCTGCTTCGCCTTCTCTGTCCACCATGCATTTTTAATGCGACGGAGCTCTCGGGTCAGTCGCCGTCGAAGTTTGCGAAACTGACTACTCTTCCCCAAGTCACTGGCGTCTGCCACATGTGCAGCAAATGCTGCATTCTCTCCTGACACCAATGCGCCAATCGTCGCATTGTCGTCATCAAATCAATCAGGCCGTTTACAGTTTACGCGCCCGATGGTCTCCTCGGCAGCAGCTGTCACCTTGTCGCGAATGTGGTGCCACAGATCGCCCACTGTGGCTGTGCACTTCACATCACACAGGCGTGCACCTATCGCCTTCTCCAGCTCAGTACGTTTCGCCACAGTACCGAGGGAGAGAATGTTAACTTTACGCCGATTCACGGCGGGAGTGCAATATATAGACTTATAAAAACATATGTACACTTTGGTCCGCACCAAATTGTGAGCAGTGCCACACTCAGCTCCACGCAGTACACGTGTCATGCGCACTTCACGCATATCACGCTGACGTACGATGACATAGTGGAGCAGGTGAGCGTAACCACTCGGTGGGTGCGTCCAGGATGCTTTATCACTCGCACTCAGTGCAAACCGAGTGTTGGTGATCGTCAGGCCGTTAATGACACGCCTTGGGAGCAGCCTTTGTCCGTCCGCATTCGCTGTACCATTGCCATGCGAACCGATAGCATCTGTCCATACCGATGCACAACACCCAACGCGCGCTTTGGAATCACCCGCAGAAATTATCTGTGGCTCTTCGGTGCAGGGCGTGTCACGTAGGATAGCTGAGTGTAGAATTGATCACTCGTGTCATCAGGATAACACATGGTCGCAGCATACGTGCTTATGAAAGTGGCAAACTTACCTCTCTTGAGTCGTAGGCGAAAAGTCATCAGTCGCGCGCTGATGCCTGTTGGTTCACTCAGGAGCTGTCTATTTAGGCGATCGGATATTGCAAATCCGACCCCATGATCACATGGTGCCGAGGCGGCGTTGCCCACCCAGTAGAATGTGTAGTCAGCACCTGCTTCATGCAACTTATTTTGCTCAGGGAGCCGAGTTTCACAGAGCGCAGTAATATCGATGTTGAGCGGGCCAGTTCCAGTGCAGTGCGTTGCTAGGGCGCTCACTGGAGTTCCGGTCCAGTAGTGTGCGCACATTCCAACACCCGATGCTGACTGCTTTCCGCGCTGGCTTACGATTGCATTGGTGGGCAATCGCACTCGAGGTGGTCGTTGTGCTTCGGAGGTTTGCTTGAGAGACTCTGCCTGGAGTCTTTTGCTCAATAGCCTTATCCACAAGGCAGTGGATGATTTGGATGTTTGCTTGAGGGACTCCGTGCGGAGTTTTTCGCTCAATAGACTGACTCATCTGGCAGTGGTTGGTTTGGAGATTTGCTTGTGAGACTCCGCCCGGAACCTTTGGCTCAATAATCTGACCCACAATGTTGTGTTGAACAGATCCAGCTCGAGAATGTGATTGCGGAGACAGATTGGGATCTGCTTTACGGCCGTCACACGCAGCCTTTGAAGTACTGGAGCGATGTATATATGTTTTTCGACCGTAGTAGGATACACCTGCGACCACGGCCAGGCGCAGGTGGATTTTGGCGGGTTTGCACCAATCTGACTAGGGGCTGCCTTGCATGAGGCGGGCAGTAGCAAACCATTGAACACTCGTAGGTGCTCTCCCACAGTCAGAGACAATGCGTGGCGCTCGTGCTCTACGCCAATCGAGCTGTGGGCTTATAACCCGTAGACCTATTGTCTCCCATGGCTAGGTTTTATGGGAAGAGGGCCAACGACCACTTCCTAACCTTCGAAGAAAATGGACTAGGATACTGGCAGGGTGCTCACATCTGTCAGAAGAACGACTTGGGTCCTCCGCCAAAGGCTTCGATTAAATGTGCACCCGAAAGGCAGCGGGTCTAGCACATAGTCAGTTCACTGTCTCATGCGGATTGGTGTCCTGGATCTTAGTAGGGATAAGGGCGAAACCCAACTCCCACCCAGCGGACATGAGCCAGGACATGAGCCAATGGGGCAATAGTAGCAGCACTGGGTAGCTCATTTGTCATGATCTAACTACCACCAGCCTCAGTGCAGTATATATATATATATATATATATATATATATATATATATATATATATATGGCTGGTGTCATTACGCTCACAGCGTCCTCGTTGGCGTCAACCAAAACGCATCCGCTGGTCTGCACCTACAAATACATGATCAGTGTTTACATATGTGCTCCCAATCGAGCGTCACTTTTGAATGCCACCTCTCCAACGGTAACTGATCGCAATGTTTTCATTTTGTGTCCGGGGCTGTTGGACGCCATTTCACCTTCCGTCTGGTGCTGGCGGAAGTTAGTGCTCGCAAGTAATAACCGGGCATTTTCGCGCAAATGGAACGGCTGCTTATCGTTATCATTACGAGAGATTACACTGTGTTGGCCGCCCAGTTGCAGTTACTCAGTGGACAATTATCCAACTTAATCGTTCAGATCTTCAGTCAGCGCCACAATGTCTGTGCTCTTTCCGTGGCCAAGGAGCTCGTTCAGTTGGCGATAGGGGTCGTCTCTCACCGAATCATCACCACAGTTTTGGGGCGCCTAAGCAGCGATGACGAGTAAACATCTATTAGTCTCGCGCGACTTCCAAGCTTTCAACGAGCCATCCAATCGGACCGCACACATCGGGCTATCAATTAGGATCTAATATGCCAGAGCAGCTTCAGCCCGAAGACTCAGGGCAATACCAACACCGACTTGGTCGGTACTCGAAACTGCATCGTCTCCGGCTATGTACACCGAGAAAGCACTGCTGGTGTCACCTGAAGGGGATCGCAAAGCTAGCACAGAGCTCGATTCTTGTAAGAGAGTTTCCGATAAACAGGAGATATCGTTCGTAGGGGGTTCCTAATATCCGGGCAAGTGTTGCCTCTTGACCGATCTGTAACAATGGGCCTACGTTCAAGCATACCAATCTAAGAGAGGATCGTGGGCTCCAAGTGGAAGCCGATGAACTGGGCTTGACCGTTTGGTTAGACATGGGCTTGTCAACTGGGCAGGAGTGACGCTCCATCTTTGCATGTAGTTTACAACTAGAGGATAAATGCCTATCAAATCAAGGTGGGGATGTCAAGGAAATGGGAGGCTTAAAACGGGGGACAAAATTGAAGTTGAAACTGGACGATAAGGGTGAAATAGCCTAAGAGTGGGAATGAAAAGACTAGAAGGCTTGAGCAGTAGCATCCGAACTTCTATCTACTCTACTCGATGCAGCAAATAGAGCGCCATTTATTATCGTCTGCGACAGCCGGAGCATGAATAAATTGTTTGCGGTATGGTTCATAGTATTACGTGGGCATGATACAAGGAGCCACCGCCACTCCAACTCGCAACCTGGTGGACCACGAGGCTGAGTTTGTCCGGTCTCTAACCATTGATCAATCTGGTATGATTGGCTCTGAAGATGCAGAAAAGCACTACCAAACATAGGTTACTGGATCGCTGAAGCACGCGAACCGTCGCACCACAGTAAGGTCCAGCTTCATTGCGATAATCACAAGTACTCCTTTTTGGGTTTCTTCAACTTCTGTTGATGGTGAAGTACTGCATTAAGCTGCTCCTCCAATCAAAATTACCCCGTCATCAGTTGTCATAATCACCAAGGTCGCCCCAGGCTCTCCGATTGACTGTCCGTGTGACTCCTATCTGTCCCGATTGGCCGATCAAAAAGCAGTCGTAGACGCTGTTTAATGGTTGCTAGACACGAGACAATTACAGAGCTCAGAGTACCGATGTTTATTTGTTCATAGTGAACAATGACGGTGTTAGTTTTTGCGTGAACATTCTTTTAATTAACCACTGCGATTACTCCGCTTGCTTTCTGCAAAAAGACTATTTGATACGTTTAGGGTTCACTGATCTATTCGTTATAAGGTGATCCTCCTAACACTCACCGGTTGAAGTCCACTGTTATATGATTCCAGGCTTGGGTTGACCTGAAGCGGCGTGACAGGGATTCGGCAACGATCTGTCCATCTTCTGGGCCGACAACTAGATGTAGGACTAGTTGGTGGGGTGCTAGGCTTATCTTATTGTGTAGCCTCCGTCCTTGACAGTTTGAACTCGTCCAGAAATATTCCAAGGTGTGTGGTTAGGATATCTTCGGTCGAATGAAGTGTAGCTCCTGAGTTGTTTGATGTGGTGAACCCATCTGTCATCGCCCACGGCCACTTCATATTTGACCTGATCATGTATTTTTTTACAACCAATCCAGATGTCCATGAAATTTTGTTGTTCCGATAGTCCTTTGCCAACACCTGTTCATTGTCGAAATGTCGTCTGATAGCGCAATGTCTTCGGTTCTACTGATCGTCCATTATCCACTTTCTTTCGGAGTTGGTTCTACCCAGATCAAATTTCCTCCGACGCCTTCTGAGCAGCAGCAATTCTGCTGGGGACTTTCCGTCAGGCGTCTGTGGATTAGACGTAATCCTGTAATAGACCGAAGGCTTTTGAGGACTATAGATCTTCATCTTTATCATTGTACATTATCTAAAGATGAGAAACACATTCTAGCTATTGTGTCGCAATACATAAACATAAGACCTCCGAAAAAGCAAGATGGTGAAAATTATAGAATGCACGAAACCAGGCAATACACTAATTATTAACGAATTATGCATCGAGATTTCGTGGTTGGAGGGTGAAGATAAGCGGGATGGGGAGGAACAACAAAAACTCGCAACACAAACATCACTCAGCTCGGCTCTGTCATTTCAACTAGTGTATCTAACCCGACGCTTTCATCGTCCTTGGGACCCAAGCCAGGCAGTCGGAACACACCACCTGACGCAAATTTTAAAGTGAGGGACTTCATTCCTCCTTATCAAGTCATCGTTTGGCCACCACTGTTCTTCCATCCACACTCCGGACGCACAAACAACCTATGACGCGGGAGTCGGTGGGCTGGCATGCGCAATACCATCGGAGCGTCATGCGTGCTATAACGGTGCTGAGCAGTCTCCTCGCTCTACAACAAATACACGACGCCGAACACGCTAATTGCTCACGCGGTGCTCTCACCAGACATAAGCTAGGTCGTGAAGTCACCGGTAGTCTAACGTGACTAGTCACTTTTTGTTTTTTGACTTTATGGGCCAAGTTTCGCAACCGTACAGTAGTGTTCAACAGACAGCTTCCTTGTAAACTCTGCCCTTCCGGGCGAGAGCCATGTCGCATTGGCGCCACAGGTGACCGCGATTGACAAAACCGCCTTGAGCTTTTGTTATGCAGTTCTTAGTCTCATCTTTGATCCCATTGGCTCTATTATAGCTGCCAAGTGAATTTAAGTTCCCGATGACCTTTAGTTCATACCCACAAAGCGTCAGCGCAGGAATGGATCCCTTCCCATCTTGTAGAAGGACTTTGCATTTCGATGGTGCAAAACATAGCTCAAAACGATAGCCAATGTTAATATGTCCTGTGTTAGTTGGAATCTTTGAAATTTACGCAGATAAAGGCAATATCGTCGGTGTACTCCAAGTCAGTAACTCGTTCACCTGGGTAGGTCTTGTCAGTGAACACAGTTTACATCACTTTGTCAATGGTGAAATTAAAAAAGGAAAGGGACAGCGGGCATCCTGGTCTCTCATCGCTGGACATATTGAATGACTGTAACATTTTTCCGCTCGCCCGAACTATGCGAGCAAAGCGCTTTGATAAAGCCTACATATTTTTCTGGCAACTCTTTCCTTAGTAGATTGTCCCAAAGGGCACATTGATCAGCCGAATCGAAGGCATCTTTCATGTCGGGGAACATATCTACAGTGGCTCATCGACAAATATGGCGGTGCTTCAGTAACTGACGCAAAGTGCAGATGTGATCGATGCAACCACGATTTCCACGTAGCCTGTTTTGCTCTACGCGAACCTGGATTTCACGGGTTCCCGCAATTCTATGGAGAACGACAGAAGCGAGTCTCCTAGAGGCAATTGAAACCACACGCGTCAACGAACTCTATACGAGGTGTACAAGTGACTAGACCGAAACTACATAAAGTGCTTTTTGATGCATTTAAACAAGTAGCTTCTGCTTCAAAGTATATGCATTGAGTGTACGGAAATCACTGCTTATTGTCTAAAAACATTTCAACTGTAATGGTAGTACATAATGGTTGGCGGCATTCGGTTTCGGATTTGCCTGCCACTACGGCCTCCACAGGGACAGCCACAGGACGCCTGCGCCTACAGAGGGACCATGGATGGCTTGCGCTGAACCACCCACAGCTCCATCTACACACCCCATACGCAGTGTAAACCCGAAGGAATAAGACCGGGAGGCATATGAATGGGAGCCACGTTTCATAAACGGAGCCGACCCACAGTCCTTCACAAGCGCGGTGTATTTGGGGAATCAAGCGCACAAATGGTAGTGCATGGACCGTAGTCCGCTGCACGTTGAGTATATGGAACCGCTCTTCGAGTCTAACACGGTCACAAGGACCGTACATTCTGTCCCCTCCAGCAATGACCAGCTGTCTCCTAGGGCGAGGTAGTGGGTAATAGACAAGTAGGCACCTTGTCAAATTGCGTATCAAGTGCAGCCACACCGGGGATGTCAAACAACAGCCAATCACTTAAATGACGTTATCAAATGAAATATATCTGTAAAAGCATACGGTTATGCTGACCTAAATCTTCACTAAATTAGCATATGAATTAAGTTGGTTAGCAATGAATCCTCGATAACCTCAAGATCTTCAAACGTTATTCAAAAAATTCTATAAACGCATTTAAGTTAACCAAGATAACCACAATTAGCGTAAGCATCCTGTGCAAGTTACTAAACCATTAAGGTAGGCAGAAGAAACCAAATGAAGTAGAATGAACTTTATTCAGCTTAAAAAGACCTAGTTTAAGTGTAATTTTGTCTAGCCGAACTGCGGTAAAGAGGCATCATGTATGCAACATTAGCCTCAGCTTGGGCACACTGTTTTGCTTTTTCATCTAATAAACTGCTATTTAATGACAGTCCGGCGACACTCAGTTTTCTTACTGTTGTGTATCCAATATTGCTGATGTGGTTGTTTTTCGTATACGTTCGAACATCATCCGTCCGCTTGTTTTCATACACTTTGCCTGCATGAACAGTGCTTCACTGACGAATTGACGATGTTGCAAAGCGAAATGAAGTTTATCTAGTGAACCTCCCCGGACTGGTACGTGCTGTCTTCTTGTATGTGAGCTTCATGATCGACGTAGGTTGGGGACATCCATCGTGACACAGCTGCCATGTTAAAGCACTCTTGTGTCTACTTTCATCGATAATATTCTATGTCGCAGCCACGCCTCTTTCTGCTGTTCTTTTATGCGATGGAATTATGCTCCTCGACTGTTTCTCATCTTTTCGCTACTCGGTATGCTGGTAGCTAGTATCATAGCAACTGAGGACACCATACCTCGTTGCCCAGATCATAGTTGGTTAACTGCATTGATTCGAAATTTCAGGTGTTGCTGACCGGTCTTGCAACCGGATTGAATGAAGCCTGATTGCTTTCTTTTGTGGTGATCGCCGAAATTGCTTCCATCTCTGTTTTCATGCATCTGAACGTCGTACGTTCACCTGTTATGTCGATTCATTTGACTTGTACTCCGAATGATTACACCGATTTTCAGTTCTAAAATCTTTACCATCTAATCAATAATAAACTTTGATTTCTTGGGTTGTCTTCAGTAGCCTGGCAAAGGTCACTTGTTTGTAGTATCCGTGATACGGTTCAAAGGTTGAGAGGCATCAGTAAGTCGCTCTTCTGCCATGTGACCACCAGTAGAGGCCTGCGGGCTGGGAACACTGCGAAGTCGCCTGCACTACGCAGAGTAAAACCCGGTGAGCTGTGGATACCATGCTACACGTCCGAACCATTAGCATCTACTAGCGAATCCAGCGTTGACTGGTGTATGGGAACTATGCGATGGAGAGAAGGGACGGCTGATCTATTCTTAAACCAGTTGACGTTAGCATTGTGTCGACGGTTTCGCTTGATGCTTCGACTGGCTCATCTCTTTACCATCGTTTGCTGCGGTACCTGGATACATGCGATCCATTGGCATCTCGGCTCCCAGAACCGATGTGATTAAAGATGAACCGGTGTTGTTAAATCGGCGGGTGCTAGAATGGAGCATAGCTAGTAGTGATTTGTCCAGCAACCCTCTCGTATTGTGTGGTGTACTAGAAGAGCGTCTAGACTGATAATATATATATATATATATATATATATATATATATATATATATATATATATATCCACAGTCTGTTAACAGACATTTTGCCATCAGAACCATGGCAGGAAAAAATGGAGAAGATAGAAACACGAACTGCGATTAAAAAATGGAAACGATTTTTTTAATTTTACACGCGCCATTTTGAATTTTTGTGTTTCGTGTTTTTGTATTTCTTAAACGGGGGTTAAATGGCAGCCTGAATGTCATCAGAACTCAGTAAATGCCTATTATGTCTTGCTTAACGCACAGGGGAACGTTACTCGTCATGTTCGTTTCAAGCCTATTCTGAGTTCTCACACTTGCGGCCTGCTGATCTCTGAGGGTATCGAATCAGGGAAAATCAAACTTCTTTCCATGTCGTGCAATTAGTTTGAACTACGTTATGCACTCATGATATAACCTGGCCCCTTTGGCTTAATTGGGACTGCTTATTATTGATGTGCTCGTGACAAATTCACTTCCGTTATCATTATGCACTACGTTTATTGAGGAGATTTTTAGACTGGCGGCTATCAACTGTCGTGCCCATTTTCAAGGAACGTCAATGTGCTTTTGCGAAAATCATCATGGCATTGCCCCAAAACTCACTTGTATCATTCTTTGATGATTTATTGGTCCACGTGAGTACCGAATCACTGAAAGCCAAGCTGCTTCCTCGCTCTTCGTGGTTGCATCAACCACATATTTACTCTTCGTCAAGTTTTAGAGCCTAGGCACCCACAGACCAGCGACTATGGGGGTTTTCCTTGACTTGAAAGCCGCCTTCGCCTCTGTCGACCGCGGCAGCTTGTGACACTACCCAGCCATGAAGTGCGTGTCCGCTAAATTCCTTCCCATTATCCAGTTCCTCTATCGCGATTCACGAGGCCGTGTAAGGATCTGTGGGCAACTCTGCTTAGTTCCGCACAACAATTGGGGTTCGCCAGTTATACTATCTCTCCTTCAACTTTGTGTTCGAAGCCATCATAAATGACTCGATTTTTTTAGACTATTCTGGAGCGGAAGTTCTGCCAGGCGGCCGGTTGATGAAACTGGACTATGCAGACGGCACACTTTTCCTTGTGTCAGATGCAAAGGCTATACAAACACTATTACACAGACTTTTATGTTGCGCTGCACGCTTCGGAATGTACTTTGCATCTTCAAAGTGCAAAGCACTGCTTCAGGACTGGATCGACACGCCTCCGGTTTTAGCTCTCACCGAACAGCCACTGTAAAAGTGGTGGATCGGCTCACTTACTTTGGTGGCTGTGTCACCTCTGGTGGTCACATTACTGAAGACATTACTTCGCGTATCAGCAAGGACCGTGTGGCTTTCTAGTGGCCCAGCCATCTATGAAGACGGCGGAAAATCAGCACGTAAGTGAAAGGTAGGGTGTATAACCCTACACTATGGCCGGTGTTACTGTATGGGTCAGAGACTTGGCCAGTTCGCAATGAAGACATTAATTACTTGGCCGTGTTTGACCACTGGTGCTTGCAGATTATTGCTCACGTCTGGCGGGAACACTAGGTGAGCAACGCTGAGGTCCACCAGTTGTTTTTTGGCAAGAAGCCTTCTAGTTCCTCAACCGAGTGCTTACTGAATCTTAATCGCTTACCATGGCTAGGCCATGTTCTCCGTATGCCCGTTGATCGGCTCCTTCGGCGTACATTATACGCCGTGGCTACACCAAAATGTTGAAACCTCGAGGTGGCCAGTGCATGACATGGCATAGCAGCTTGAAGAAATTGACTGAGACTTGGTCAAGCTGGTGCATGCCATCTTTTTGGATTGGGGACTTCGGGTCCACACCAAGAGTTGGCGACCGTATCAGACTTGATGCAGTCACGAAGTCAGTGGCATTCGTGTATTCGGCATCTTTCCAACGGTTTTACTTTTTTCCATCCTTCTTGCTTTCATTTTTTGTACATTCTATTTACACCCAACCCCACTATCCTACTGGTGTTATTTGTGGTTATTCTTACGATGTGAGTCGCGGGAACTGGATCCGTCACACTTCAGTGCTCTGATAATAGTTGATCTACTGAATTTAACTTGACTGAACTTATTGGGGAGATTAGTCTTACTATAGGAATTTGCACCTGACAGCATCCACTTTGCAAGTTGTGATGTGGAGGCAACAGTCCGCGCATGTGCCTGGGAAATAAAAGGCGGGGCATCAGCAGTACGCTGGCACCGCTTACCGACGTTGCACAGCCACCGACTACCAGCAGTCACACAAAGGCTAGGTATACCATGTCGATCACACCCGCTCGTTTTCCAACCGGTGACCTCAGGATTACAACACATGCGTAAAATCCTTTTTTCCATTGGTTTGGGAAATACAGAATTATTCTGTGAGTGGTTCAGACGTTTAGTTCCATCAAAGTGAAGGCTTATGAAAAGTCCTCATCATCCTTCAATATCCCCAGCGGTGTGAAACAATGATGCCGTTGTCACATTTCTTCTTCAGCCTCGCCATTGATTAAGTCATTTGAACTGCGCCCATTGGACCGATTTACGAGACAATCACTTGCTTACCTCGGATTGACGGAAATCGGCGACAACATTGTCTTAATTCTCTACGGTTTACAAATTTGCGATGCTGTGCTGAACGGATTAGAAGTTACTTGCAACTGTTGCTGGCTGTACATTGCATTTTTTAAATGCAAAGCTTTCCCAAAGTATTGCGCTGACCCTTTATATGTATCAGCCATAAGTTGTTCAGAGATTCAGCTCCGGTGCAGCAATTTTAGCGCCTGTGAGAGAGCAGAATAAATCGTCAATTACGGTTGAGTGCATTTGCTAGTATTCGCTACGTACTGTGCTCACGCAATATGACGCTCACCTTAAAAGGTGGAGTCCTCAATGCAGTCATCTGTTCAATCCTGCTATGCGTTTGCAAGACGTGGTCCATTAGAGCTAATTGCGTGTGTTCATATTCTTATTAGCACAAGCAGAAACAAGTGTTGCGCATAGCTCTTTCATGCACTAGGCTCCGATGCGCATGCTAGTTCATCCCGCGACGTGTGTTGTTTGCGCGAACATACTGTGCATGAAACAGAAAGGAAACCAGCCGGTGGCTTATTGAAGAGGGGGCTCTCGGTTGGTACCTCTGCTTCCCTTGTTGAACTCCAGAAGGCAATGGTTACGTCTGATTGGAGGCGTTGGCATGGTCAGGAACCGATTTTATTGGCGTACGTGTTGTGTTTTTCCCTCCTGCTTAATCTCTTACAACAATCATTTCACTGTTGCGCGTAATAAAAATCACGCACATTATTTGTTCTGCTTTTGCTTTGTTTTTGTTCTTTTTACAGTCGTCGGTCGGTGTCCGCAAGCATTACACGCTTGCCTTTTACTCCGGAGACCACCGGTTCGAATCCGCGTTGGTGTGGGTGGAATCACTATCTACTCTGGACACGCTCTGCTAAATAGCTGGCATTCCTGATGAACATTATCTGTCGTTGCGCACTGATGATGTCACCTCGTCTGTTACTGGAACGTTTGCAAACTGATTGCTAAGCTCGGCGAGCTCCTGAAAACCTAAGCAGTCAACCCAAGCTACCAGTGTTTCGAGTGTCAGCGCAGCTTTTCAGCAATAGTGCTCAGGTAGAGTGACGCGGTCATTGATAAGGATGGCTAACGGATTTAATATGATGCATCGACTAGACTTCTGCATCGAGAAATTTGGGGAGCCATTCTGCCGGCACAGTGTTCCAGTTTTACCAGTTGGGTCGTCTGAACCCTCGTTGGATTTTGTGATGACAACTGGCATCATTGACGGATTCCCACAGGAACTAGTGCTACAGGGACTGAACTAGGCGCCTAACCCATTATTATCGCTGAAGTGTGGTGCTTACTCATTGATGACCTCCATGAGCACTTTCAGATACCACTTGGCGCAGTGATGGGGAGCTACCTGACTAGTGGCTACCAATCACCATCCTTATCATGAAAAAGACTCAGGGGAATTTTGTGCAACTCATCGTGGCATTAGTCCCATCAGTTACCACCAAAGTACTCATGTATGCCATGACTTGACCGCTGACAGATCTTCATGAGCGATGATTTGGTGTAACTCAGGCTACCTTCCACCTTGATAGCACTACGGTATTTGCGAACAGCGTACGATTGTCAGCCTGTCGCCGACTATATGTGGCGTCTGCCTTGTAACCCACGGATCGCAAGTCTCAAACGACTTCGCAGTATAATTTACCCGTAAGCGACTAGTTGTGGTCGGTTGGCAGCGGAGTGTCGATGCAATAATTCGGTGTGGTATTGGTGTGTTTATATTGATAGCCTACATTTGGCTTGACGCCTATCCTTGATTTCGTCGATGGCGGTCGTTGATGTTGTTATAAATTTTTGAAGGCATGTCGGTAAAATTCCTTTCCATTACGAAACCTCTATATTACAAGTATCGTGTCTGCTGGAAGCTCCTCTCTGACGCTGTCCATTCTACCCATTTTTCTTTAACCGTGATCAAAATGATCACGTGATTTCCTTATCTCTTCAGTTTCTCTTTGGGCGGTGTTTTGAAGTGTAACCTATTACCGGTACTTATTGCGGACAACACGCCACTTTTTGGATCGTGCCCATTTACTTTACAAGCATGGCTACGTAGCACTGTATGCTTGACATATACTTTATGTTTTCAAAATTTAAAGTACTGTCGTACGATTCATCGTCGCTGGGAGTAGTTTGTTGGTTTACTTATCTGGGTAGTTTTATCACTTCTGACGGCCCATCATTTATGCTTCCTGATGTGTTTAAATATGGTTATTCGAACTATTACATTTCCCATTGCCTAACCCGCTTTCTGCTTCAATTCACGGGAACAGGGTTCATTTTTTAGTAATCCCTTCATACGGACGCTTCTCTCCACTTACTATCCTCGCTTGCGAGTCGCTTACAACCTTTGCCATCACTTGTCCTGCTTATTATTTTACGCTCCTCCATGACTGAATTATCTGTACCCTCTTACTATCCTTCACCAGGCAATGATATTTCTCGAATCCAGTCCATAACCATCAGTTTGTTTTCAAGTCATCTTCAGTTCGCCAATTTTCGCGTATTTTTAAATTACCGATGCCGAAAAGTCCTTGTCGTCGCACCCTAGAACCGATTTACTCGAGTTTATATGTCGATGTACAACGAAGTGCACATACGACCGACCGAAATAACATTCTTTCTTTCTGCTGATTCTGTGTGCTCCCCCGAGGAAGTTCTCATATTAAGCAAAAATCAAAAGACTCTGAAATACAAAAGTATGCCGCATTGAATATCTTTTAGGTTTCGTTTACTTAGTATTATGTACCGCGAGATCCAGATATTCTCTATCCAAGTGCAAAGGGTCCTTAAAGCCAGGAGAGTCGATCCGAATGTGAGTTCACCTCTTGATTCTACATGTTATTTCCAGTTCTATCCAGTTACTGATTCCCACTTGTGAAAAATCCCGAAGGGACTTCTTCAAGATACAGTTTTTCGATTATCTGGATGATTCTCTGCAAGGTAAACTACCTGTAGACACTACTTGATGTCATTTTGCAAATCACTATCTTTATCGGTTCTCTTCACATCATATACGAACGTGGTGTAGTTGTTTGTTGAGAGTATACTATTTCTGACATCTACGCTTCAACGCAAATGCATATTAGTTGATGCTTCCAACAACAAGCAAACGTAGGAGCTTCGAAGAGGAGCTTGCAACTGTCTCAAAAACTGCTCCCAAGAGGATCTTCGCATATGTGAAGCGGCGCCTAAGGCCTATAGCCAATATCCCAGTGTTAGAAGGCTCAGAAGGACAGCCCCTAACATCGAGTACAGATCGTGCGTCAGCATTGGCAACGCACTTCGCCTCTGTATTCGCAAGTGACCAGGTGTCTGTAATGAGTTCGACGAGCACCGCTCCAGCCGAACTTAACAGCCTGGACTGCAATATCGAGGATGTACGCAAGATTCTAGCAAATCTTGACGGGACGAAACCTGCTGGGCCAGATGGTATACACTCACTAATCCTCAAGTCATTATCGACCATAATTGCATCTTCTGTAACTGAACTGTTTAACAGGTCACTATCCACTGGTCTACTACCGGACGACTGGAAATGCTCAATCGTAAAGCCTATCCCGAAAGGTGGTAACCCAAGTAAAGTGGATAACTACCGGCCGATCTGCCTGACGGCAGTTTTGGCAAAGACGCTCGAGAAGATCGTGAAGAAGAGCCTTCTGCAACTTCTCGAGTCGAAAAACCTGTTAACCTCCGCACAGCATAGTTTCCTGAAAGGTCGTTCGTGCATCACCAACCTACTGTTGACGAGACACGAATGGTTACAAGCGCTGAACAAAGGCCAATCGGTTGACGTCATTTACATTGACTTCAGTAAGGCTTTTGACAAGGTTAACCATGCAGTGCTTCTAGACAAACTGAGGATGTGCGGTGTTGGTGGTTCGCTGCACAAATGGATCAGCAATTTCCTTATTGATCGGAAGTGGAGAGTCCAAGTGGACAACCATCTAACTGACTGGTATCCATTAAGCACCGGCGTGCCCCAAGGCACTGTACTGGGACCGATATTGTTTCTAATCCATATAAACGATGTGCCTCAGCTACTACAATCACATTGTGCTTTGTTCGCAGATGACTTGAAAGTGTGGAGAGTAATCCGCACACTCAATGATTGCGATTTACTTCAGCAGGATCTCGACCGCCTCTCAACATGGTCTGCAGAGGTTAACCTTCCGATCAACCCTGCCAAGTCGCAATTCATGAGGTTGGGTAAGTGTGATCACGGCAGAACGTACACAGTGGCTGGTCAACCGCTGCATCCCGCTCCTTTCGTGCGCGACCTCGGTGTACTCTCACGCTGCGACCTAAAGTCTATCGACCACACGAATAGGCTGTACCAAAACAGCCTTCGGATGCTTTGGGCTCTCAGGCGCAGCTTTAGCACTTGGTCCGAAGAGATTGCTTCTCGCCTCTTCGTCTCGATAATTCGACCAATGCTAGAGTACGGCACTCCTGCATACTGTCCCATCACGCTGGGCGAGGTAGAAAAGCTTGAGCGGGTGCAGCATGTAGCCACCAGGCTGATTCCCAACTTACGAGGTATGCCATACGAAGACCGATGTAAGAAACTAGGGTTATACACCCTATCTTATCGTCGGCTGAGGGTTGACCTCATCATGACGCACCGGATATTACATCTGGGTGATTACCCCATGTTGAGACAACTACTTCATCTGCGCACACCAAGCTGCACGCGAGGACACCGGTATAAACTTATCGTCCCGGATTTGAAGCGGGTCGCCCATCAACTCTGTTTCGAACGCAGAGTGGTGAATGTCTGGAACGACCTGCCTCAGCATATAGTAGAAGCGGACACAGTGTCTAAATTTAAGATGCTACTAGACCAACAATTTGCAGAGGCAAAGTACAGAGAGCGAAACGATTAATAAAAGTTCATGTCCGAAAACGACGAATGATGCAGCTACGCAGAGCAATCTCTACTCGCTGCCTCACACCAGTTCTCAGTTCTCTATGGGACTTTTTGTCGAGTTTTAATTGCGCTGCATTGACATTCGGTTTTCCCTACAGAATCGGACCTTCGGGGTCTTCTTACTAAGGTTAGATGCTTCGGCTTGGCATGTCCGCTGGTGGCCAAGTAGTCTGCGCGCCTGGTTTGCAACCCTAAGGTCTCTGGTTCGAATCCTCGTTGAGGTGGGCGTCCTCACGGTCTACTCAGCCCTCACGCGACTGGCGGTAGTCGCGTAACAGCGAATCGCCGTTGCGGCGTACAGCTGACGATTTTTTACTATTTTTTTAGTCTGGCATCGGTAGTGACAAAGTTGGTCACCTACATTCCCATTCATCGCTTTACTCTTGAGCAAGGAGGCTGTAAATGAAAACGAACACTTTTTTCCAACCCGGATCGCATCACAGGCCAAATACTCGCTTTATGGCAAGTGCTAAA
This sequence comes from Dicrocoelium dendriticum, assembly GCA_944474145.2. Taxonomy (NCBI): domain Eukaryota; kingdom Metazoa; phylum Platyhelminthes; class Trematoda; order Plagiorchiida; family Dicrocoeliidae; genus Dicrocoelium; species Dicrocoelium dendriticum. The sequence continues at coordinate 81,647,069 of OX104065.1, read as the reverse complement.
TTAACACCACATACGCAGGAAATAAAAATCCCCTTTTTGTAATGTACTTCCCCGAAAAAGCGCACCCATAAAATGTGTAGTCATTTTGATCGTCATAACCCAAGCACTACAGGTTGCGTCCTGGTCTGCGCTCAGTCGCCTGACGCTTATACGACAAGTAATGACATACTCCAGGGTTGCCCTCTATTTTGTCTTATGTATAGCTTTTCCATAATCTGCACCTCGAAATATTCCGTAGTAGTATCTCACAATGCCATACTCGAATGCAACCTGGCCGACCCAATTCATACAGATAACATCGACTTTTTTGTAATAGCCTGGCGACGACGTCAACTGTCAACAAACCTCTGAATCACCTTACTTTCTGTCATGATCTTTCCACTTTAAAAGCGCAAGCACTGTTGCAGAACCACCATCTGTCCGCGTATTCTTTTGTTCTTGACAGCGACAAACTGGCATTGGTCCATAGTTGCACCAACCTTGACATTTGCATCACCATTGTCGGTTGTCTAACTGCTTAAGCTAGTACACATATTGTGAAGTCCTGGATCATCGGTATGAGCAAACAACGCCTGTATTCTCCTCTATGCATTCAATGCGCATGTATTTCTTTGAGATACTGACACTTGCGCGACGGTCCGGAGTTTGCCCAGTTTTTATCCCTACTGTGGCATCAGCAATTGTTCAAACTTATTTGTGTATAATGTCAGCTGTTCAAGCAAACCACAGCCTTGAGTTCCCTATCCTAGACTATTCTCTTGTGTCTTTCTTCAGGTGAACGGCTAATCAGCTCGACTGTGCATGTGGACTCTTCACGTATTTCTGTTAGAGCTTCGGATTCTGGTTCTTGTAGTTCATGGCGTAGTCAACCTATTGATTCGTCCACAGCACCTGGCTCGCGGACACTATCTCTGACGCGCAATGTCTATTCCCTTCCGTCCGATCAATTTGCTGCAAACTCTGCCTCTAATTCTAACTTGGCGGCCATCGATTGGAAGCCACAGACGAAAAAGTTGCAAGCAATCAGTACACACTGCAATGGTATGTCAGGACCACGAACTCTATTGCCTCGTGAACCTCATTTTCTCCCCTAACCTTTCTGGTCAACGTACCTAATGTTAGGATTATCTGGTCGCCCATTCATCGTCACGTTAGCGGTTGCTTATGCGTTTAAAAGGTTCTAAACTCACCTGCTCAACTATAACAAGTACCTTTCGAGAAGTGCAGAATCATTGAAACTGTTATGTCGACTTCCGTAGAGCGTCATTTCCCAGTGGAGTTCATGAAATCGATGTGTTGGTTCTTCTCGCTGCACCATATGCGTTTGTGTCGCTAGAGTTAACTACCTCTGGACCTTTGTTTTCACTCCTTCCGGAGCTGGTCACTAGCTTCCTTTCCACAACAAGCCGTTGTTTTTAGCTCAAAAGTACTACACCTAACCTACGACTGCATCTCAGTTCGTTTTGCGCTACAGACACCACCCACCACCTCTGTTGCCCACCTCTATTTTATGGTTTTCCAGCAGTCACTTCGCAAACACTCAGAAACCTTTCCTTCGTACCACCCGAACTATCTCTGCGGATAGGCAGAGCATACACGACTTCCATACACACAGGCCTTTACACAGTTATTTCTGACACTTCAACTTTTTGTTCTTCTGGTAATCTACGTTGTCAATACTGTAAGAGTTGTCCTCGATTTGTGCTGAATGAGATGCTGCGTCGGTGTTGAAATTTTGATTCAGCAATTGAATCAGAACTGCTCCGTTTTTTTACTTTATTCCGGACAGCTGAATTTCTTTCGTCATAGTGACATTTATTCACCTTTCGTTGCCGGACTAGGCGACATAATTGTCTGGTGACGGAACGTGGCAAACGGATCGCCCAACTCGGAAAACATTTCATTATTCACAGTAGTCACTATCACATCCACTTCTAAATGCAAGGCTACCGGTTTTTTTTACTAATTACTAGTTGCCATTGCTGTCTGTTTTTCAGTAAATGTTCTCATTATTGCTCTCTCTTTTAAAGCTATTGACAAGGCACAGACCGTGACATCATCGGGTTTGAAATCATCTTGCCATACTGTGCACACGTTTCAAAGGTGTTCCTCCTGTTTACACACCTTTGTATACTGGGTGGCATTTTTTCTCTGTCTATTTGGTGTCTGCCTCCCAATGATAACCGACGATTTGGCCTCCTTACTGCGTCATCTTCTACCGCATGATTTTACTCCCTTTGCTCCTACTTCCGCGGTATCTTCTGACACTTGCGCGGCCCCCATTGATGTCACATCTTCATCGTACTTTTCACAACGCTCTTTTGCTCATCATCAACCATTGTCTCCGGACGAGTTCACCAGACATAGCAAGCTGGCCATTTTGTCATTCAAGGCGGCCTTTTGGAACATTGTCGGAGCACTCGGTTCTCTGAACGCAATTCACTTAATTTCCAATTTCTCCTGGTTCGGTCTCGGTAAGTAATTGTCCATATCATCTAAACCTCGGTGCTTTGATCTCTGTTCGTCCACAGCTCTAGCATGCAGCCAGTCGCTGATGAGGGAATAGTTTGCGTTGACGAGATAGTGATTTATCAACACGGTGTGCTACTTTCTGTTCTTGCTGATGCGTAAGTTTGCTTGTCACTGAGTTGTACCATTCCCTTTGCGTATCTGGGGACTACCAACCTGATAATGGTGCGCTACCCAGATATATCAGTAGGACCACTCGGGGCTAAACGACACAACTCAGCTGTAGGCCATCTTCAGTCTCGATCTCATTACACATGCAGTTGTCTGTAGGTACCTGTTTTCATACTCCTCTTTCTCACCCTAATATCTCTTTTACCTGCTAGTAAGTACACTGTACGTTGTGATTTTGTTTGATACCGCACCCCAGGTGCAATCGCTCAATGCTCAAACTGCCATGCTGTAGGCAGTACTGTGTGCCAATTTTAATCCACCCGCTCTTTTTGAACAACATTGCCATATTGCTCACCTCCATTAACCATCTATTGAATTATGTCGCTAGCCTTTAATTTGGTTTCCTGTTCGTTACCTAGATTACTTTATTTTATCAATTGGGTTTCAACTCTGAATAATCTTTCACTGGCTACGCACTCTGAAATTTCCATCACGAAAGATTTCACAACCACTTGAACACGTCTAGTTTCACAGGCTTCCATCCCTTAATTCCGATATTTTCAACTGGACCTCTTTGTCACCCGATAAACGGCTGGCAGGGGTTGTCAAAACTACTGTCGAAAGAGAGAAAAAAAGATGCACTGCCTTTTAGTTTGTATTTATTATGTACACATTTGGTAAGTTAGTACTCACTCCATTCGAAACTGACTACCTGTTCCCCCGGCGTCAACCCCGACAAGGGACTCATGATATGTCACCTATTTGTCTGCACTAGGCTATGATAGCACATCTTCCCTCATTAAGGAAGCTTTTCGTGATGGAGTATTGATTTCGGCTACTTAAAACCCCTTAACTTTGTTTTCACTATTAAGCTCAAAACTTAACTACTATTCCTGACAATCCCTCGCTACCCCTCGCCGTTTCTCGATGTCACCAACAGAATGCTTCGAAACACGGACAGCTCGTGTTACCTCAATATTACTGGCCACTGGTCGATTAAGGTGAACTCCCCTCATCATGATCAAAAGCAACTCACCAGTAATTTGGAATGGTTTTTCGTTCTCGTACGACCATAAACATATGCGGAATGAAGCGTAATACGAGAGTGGGGAAAAAGGTCTACTGCAAACTTAAACGCCCATAACAAACATTGCGGGGCATGATGTCCACACCTTATCCACAACAATCACAAACAGGTGGCTATCGTGTGAAGATGAGACGACTCCAACGATGCAGCTTCCTTGAGGCTTTCATTTCACCGCGTCATAATCACCTTTACTTTGCAACTGACTCGGTGTCTTTCACACCTTAAACATGCACTCCGGTTAGGAGACAGCAGCAAAGGCGTTGATCGTGCCGGTTGTGAGCCACATCCTGCAAAATCAGGAGGCAGGCATAAAGGAGGTCGCGTAGACTTCAATCGGAAAGGCGAGACCGACCAATTACACCCAGTTTACAGGTCAATAATTTCATTCCCCGTTGCCAAGTTAACTTTTACCCACGATCTTTGAGCCATCCTAAATCTGGCAAACAAAACAAGGATCTCCTCGGTGAGCCTTGACTGAACATAAGTGTCACGTGTCCAAACCAACGCAGTTTATCCCATTTTTGTTATTGTTTTGATGAACCATCCGGTTCACTACCGTTTCGCATCTGCTGGCTCTCACCGTCGTTTTGGATAGGCTGCTCCCATCCAACACCGGCAATGCTCTGTAGGCAGCAATGGTCAAAAACATGTAGGCACCTCGAACCCTCAGATCGAAGGAGCCAAGTTTCAGTTCCATATAGTTGGACGGCCTTCACTGTGCTCTTCTGTACACGGCCTTTTGGACCGGAAGGAACCATCTGACGCCATAGATGTCGCAGATTCAAGAATACACTTCTCTCTTTCGCAGTAGATGAGCTAACTTCAGTAATCACAAGTCCATCGATACCAACAGTGCTGCCAAGATGGTTGAGTTGATCAAATACCCCAATCTCCTCGTTATCAACATCCAAGGGGTCGTCAAGTGGCTGGTGTTCTTGCAACAATATTGCACTTAGGGAGGAACAAGCAAGTTTCCATCTAAGATTAGACTGTTTAGACCACATATGCACTCTGCGGCAGGCGCTAGTGCAGCGTCACACGTACCGCAGACCGATAATGGCTGTCTCCAACACGTGAATCACTACAGCGTGAAGAACAGGCTGGGTTCCACCCTGGTCGCGGCTGCATCGCTCAGATTTTCACACTCCGTCCGATTCTCGAGCTCTGCCATGTGTAATAAAACCAACGATTGCTGTGTTCCTGTATATCCGTGCTACCTTCGATTCTGTCGACAGGACTGCATTGTGAGACTGTCTCTTGAAGAATGGTATTCCCGGGAAGTTCGTTTCTGTTTTACGTGATCCGTTTTGTCTGGCCTCGGGTAGAGTTAGGGGTTGTGGCAAGCTTTCGCCTTCCTTTGTTGTCACCAGTGGAGTTCGATAAAGATGTCCTATTTCTCCATTTTTCCTCAACTTTGCCATTGAGGATGTCCTCAAAAATGCTCTAGAAGACTTGTTGAACGTTGGCGTTAAACTCCTCCCAGGTAATCGGGGGGTTGATTTGGATTACGCTGATGATATCGTCTTGTTGGCTGACGGTCCACGGGCCGTCCAACTTGCACTTAACCGCCTGGCGATTGAAGCGTCGAAGTATGGCATACACTTTACACCATCCAACTGCAAAACACTTTTTCAAGACTGGTAAACGCCTCTACCCGCACTCACCATCGATGGGGAAACGTTAGAAGTGGTACAGAGTTTTGTCTACCTGGGATGCTACCTAACTGCTGGTGGTGCTTTTGGAAACGACGTTTCGATGCGTATCTCAAGAACTCTTCACGCCTTCATGCTGAGGCATTTATAGCACCGCCATAACATCCATCTCTCCATCAGAGGACGGGTTTATAGTGCCACTGTCCGCGCTGTACTGTTGTACGGTTGCGAGACTTGGCCTGCTCGTACCGATGACCTGCGCCGACTGTTTGTCTTCGAGAACCGTTGCATGCGGTCCATCGCCCGTGTGTGGTTGCTGAACCACGTAACCAACGCTTAAGTCAGACAGCTTGTCTTAGGTGGAGAATGCCACTCCCTCGAGACACTTGTCTCGCTGCGCCAACTACGATAGCTCGGACACGTACTGCGTATGCCTGTTCAGCGTCTTCCGCGTCGTGTTTTGTTCGCGGTCGCTGGACAGGGCTGTAGGAGGCGGTGTGGTGGGCAGCTTACAACTTGACGAAGCAGGATAAAACAGCTGGCCACGGTTGGTTCCTCCCGACTCCCTGGATAGGGTCCCAATGATGCGGAATGCAGTTGGTTGGAAACCTTGGAAGTCATGGCTCGAAACAGAAGTCAGTGGCAGGCATGTATTTCTACTTGTTGCGGTGATTCCCCTTCCCTCCCCCATTAAAAACAGCAAAAAACTCAGAAACTGTGAGTGGAAAATGGACAAAAAGTTTTTTTCTTTCTTCTTTTCCTCTAACCCTGTTTTCCTATTCCGCCATGGTCCCCGGATAGCACAATATCTGTACACAGATTGTGATATATATATATATATATATATATATATATATATATATATATATATATATATATATATATATAATAGCTGTTTCGCGATGTCGTAAATGCGTTCAACTCAATCGACCGATCCACTCCGTTCGAAACACTTCTTCCGAAAGATTTCCCCTGAAATATGTGAATAATCCACGTGTGCTGTACTCGAACACCACAGGCCTCGTCATTGTCTACGGTGACTTAACTGATGTCTTTCTGACAACAAGCGGTTCTTGCCAAGGTTGTCTAGATCCCCCATTTTCGTTCAACTTCGTCATGGACTCCATCATGAGATGTTCTCTTTTGGAAACACTATGCAGGCGTTGATGTGTTGCCAGAAGGATATTGACTATGCAACGATATTCTGTTACTGTTTAGCGATGTTGAAAAATTCTAGTCAACCCTAAATAATTCTAGAATGGTCCCATCATTTGGCATGCAATTCGCACCACCGGTGTGAAAACGGTTGTTGCAGAACCACCGGTCACTTGATGATCCATTAACTCTTGACAACGAGGAACTCGAGGTAGTTGGTCAATTCACCTACATTGTCAACTGCATTAACAACGATGAGCACATAACCACTGAAGTCAGTTCATTTATTGTAGGAGGTAACATTGCGTTCCTGAATCCACGACACCTATGACGTCATAAATGGGTTTCCCTCCTTCTGCAAGTTCGTATGTTTAAGGTCACAGGTATATCCATCCAACTATATGGGAGTGAGGCTTGGTCATTTCAGTCTGAAGCACCTTCGAGCTTTTGACCATCACTGCCTGCGGAGCACTGATGATGTCAGTTGGCACCAACGTATCCGCAACGATGATGTGCTAGTTCCTTAGAATAACAGATAACAATGAACAAGTAGCGTCGATTTGGGCACGTATTACGTATGCCCGGTCACCGTTTACTACGGAGTCTTATTTTCTTTGGCAGATGTAAGGTGGCTTAACGGTCGATGTGGGCAAAATTTGACTTGGCGGCGGGAACTGAAGCCACTGACGGCCGATCTGGGTGTTGTTGTCCCGTCTCGCCTTCCCGGCTGGAGTGCACGTGACCGGCACTGTACTTTTCTCCAGACGTTACTGAGCATCACTCGCGTTATGCCCCAATGACACCTTTGTTGTTGTCTCGTATCCAGTATACATGTTTACAGTACGTCTGACGCCGTCAGACGATGTAAACCACAAGGAAGCAATCTCCCTGATGTCTACCTTATCCTTGCATGATAGTCAGCTGTTTGTTGACCGCATGTTGTTGATAAGGTGTGGATGCCTTGACGCTGAAAGTTTGTTAAGGGTGTTTTACGCTGATTCTCCCCTTCCGTCCCACTCATCATTCTGCATTCCTTAGGTAATTGTTAATGTACGGCAACAAAAAGCCTGTTCAACTAACTGATATAATACTGTTGTTGTCGTTGTTATTGTCGTTGAACCAAGTCCATGGTGCAGTGTCCTTGGCAGCATCGTGACTGTACCTGATGATATCATATGCGCCTCTGTGTGTTGACCTTCATTCATGTCTGTTGTTGAGATCTCGATGGTTTCACTACAGCTTCGCGCCGCTCGCTTTTTTCTAGCAAATACCGTTTGACTGTGACGCATTATCTTCTCGGTAATACCGTTATCAGATGGCAATTATTTTCCTTCTCCGTTAGCAGTCCATCGATTACATGATACCCCAGCGGTACCATTACTGGGTGGCAACTACATCACCTTGATAAGTAACGATAATGAGGTTAACTGAGCTATAACTACCAAGGTGTGCAAAGTGTGTACGTATTGGCTAAAGCTTATAAGACTATACTATATATAAGACTATATTATAAGACTTACCGTTGCGGTTACTCATGCGGTATTTGTATTCGACTCGGCACAACATGGTAGAATACGTTTGGCAATTAAATATCACATGGTGTATCAACCCGAATTTGTTCAATTGCTTTTACGCACTGGACATATTTTGCAAGAGCCGAACTTTTCGCTCCGACGAGGAAGCCGTCACAATCGAGTATGTTACAATAATATCCTCCGATGGGCTGTATGCATTGTGCCGCAGTAGCTTTACTGTTCCTCTGTAATCTTCCCTAGTTACACAACAAAGAATACACTTTGGTTGTATGGACCATAAAACTTGCTTCCAGATACAGTGGATTATCTGGCGAGATCCTCGTGGATTTTATTGTTAGCAAGCATCTAGACGCTTGTGCCAGCTTTTCCTTCAAAATTCTAAACGACCCTCTTCGTCCACCACCTTGTGACCTATCAAAAACGCTACTTATTCCCTCTCCTAGTTCCAAATTTAAGGTCTTATTTTCTCATACTGCATCTTACCGCAATACTGTTTTATCATACCTGTCCTGCTTGCTTGTTGACCCAACCAAAACTATCAGTATGATGCGAAATTATTTGTTCGAGTGATACGTATAAACATTTGTTAAACTTTTATTTTTTTAACAGGAATTTCATGTGCTTCACCATTCGCATTGATAGTGTAACATGCTGAAAATGCGTCTACTCAGGTGCATCAAACCTATTCTGACCTTACCTGACTTACACATTAACGGCTGCTTGCGGGACTCCACTCAGCTCGCAAAAATGCCCCTGGGGTTTAAGGTGACGCCCTCTCAACTTGACCTGTGGTTCCCGCATTAATTCCTCTGGACATGTGTAATCGAAAGCGAGAGTAAGTGCCTTTTGTAGCGTGAGCGTCCTTGATACTACTTTCGGATATGCTGCATACTTCAGCACTCGAGGCATCTAGCGTGCGTGGAATGTGGCTTGTTGGTCTATCTATCTTGGCGTGAACCTTGATCGCCACCAGAAGAGCAGAACAGCTTGGTCTGATAAGCTACTGTCCCATTTGTGTTGTGGTGACATGGATGCCGTTGAAAGAACCCCATTGGTACCGCACTTGCTATTAGTTAAGCTGGGGATTCGAAACCTTCTGAAATACTGGTAGCTCGGAAGTGTCTTGCCCAGTTGTTGGGGTGTTCACTGAGCTTGGCAGGTTAATTTCAAACGTCTTACCACTATTCGAGGTGGCATAATCAATGCTGATTTGTTAGCAGTCTCGTAACAGGAGTTGGTAGAAAGCAAATCCAAGAATGTGTGTTGTCAGCCACTGGGACTTGTAGAGGCAGAGGTAAGGTTGAAGCTAGGGTTCAACACGGTTGTTAAGAATCAGATAAAAAAGGATTGAATTAACGGTAGCATGTTTTCGCTTACCCTGCGTGCTATATGCAGTACATAAGGTGTCCCTTTTGAAACGGCGCGACGGCCGATGCAGGGTGTGGCTGGGGGTTGATGATAAATTCATTTATCCATGTTCTACGTGAGCAGCCTGCTGCCAGGGTACTGAACCCTAAGTAGTAGTACGATTGGTGTCCTCAACCGAACCCCGGTCACAAAACAGCAGTGAGATGGCAACGATCCGTTTTTACACGAATGCACGCCATCCCAGTTCCAATCCTTATGCTGGAAGTTAATGAGTCTGAATTCGTCTAAATGGCCGTTGGCTCACGAAGGACCCGAGGACACCACCCAGTATAACTCAATGGATCGCAGTAACACAAATCGTCGCACTACTTTGATGTCACGTTCTTTTCCCGATGAAGTTTAGCCAGGGCCGTAAACTGGCGTCTTACATTCGGACTGGTATCGGGCCATGCGTGTACTATGTAAATCTCCACTCGCTAGGCGACGCACTCGTCCTGACATGGCTTATTGCATTCGTTGTAACTGGCGCGATAGCTACTGGTCCATAACTTGGGAAACCGCCCTGTACCTTAACTAGTTTTTTACTGTCGGTGACAGCCTGACGCAAACCGTTTTTTTCTTACCCCAGTGATATACTAGTTAATGCTTGGACTTTATAGGACCAAATTATCATGTTTTCTTTATTTAGTCCAGTATAATGTGGGTCTAGAGAATGACACTTGTTGTCTTAGCAGTGGAAAATGCAGTCGCTGGCTAATTACATCCAGTCTTTTGAGTGAACCTGGCCGACACGATGTACGCAGACAGTAAGCTAACCGGTCATTACCGACGCGAACTGACCACAATCAAATGAGCGGGAAAAATAAAGTATATTCAGTCGAATAGCACATACACGTCAACGAACTCGGGCTATCAACATGTGGTGTAATAGCGGCCGGTCCAAAGAGCTTACGGATCACTAGTGAACAGAGGGCGAATCAAATGTAGTCCACACGAGTTGACAGCAATCGCGCGGACCAGGGTAGAAGCAAAGATTTGGTGCGGCAAGCATATACTGATCTCAGAGCGGACCTAGTCAGAACATGCGTGGATTGGACCGATCACATTGAATGGGCAGCGCTTACAGGCAAACGGCATACGACGCGATACTGAGAACTAATTAGTGGGAAGACATTGCAGTTGCATATGGTCTCAACTTTTCCCTGCAGTATACATTATTCTTCCCTTGTTCTTCTTCTTCTTCTTCCCTCTTCTTCTTCCCTTGATCGCTGTCCGGATCTTATTTTGACCCTAGGAGGTACTCGATCCGGATCATTTGTGTACCTGTTGTCTGTTTGGCTCTATTTTCAAGCTGGAGTCCACTCATTTGGAGTGGTCTTTTAACCGAACTGATCATTTCAGGCTCTTCTGCTTCCCAGCTATCCGTGTGATAAGGCTGGTCATATCGCCGGACAGTAAAAGCATCGGGGAATCTGCCTCGTTATCGTTGGCCTGCGTGCACACATTGGTCAGCCGCTTATGACCATGTACTGTTGGCAAGTGGTAGACAATGCGAGGTTTTATTTGGTTACTTAGTGCATCTGGGCCTTAGCTCTGTTCATTTCTATCCTTTTCCAACATCTCAGTTGGATCGTTGCGTGTTTATACCAATGAAACTCACGCACCATGTCCTGTTGTGTAACCGTTCATCTAGCTCGTGTAACACCAGCTGACGCTTCAACTTAGATTGATAGACTTGTTTAACACTGTAATCTCCATCAACGACCTCTTTAGGTATGTGTTGTGTTTAAACCTGCTTAGGTGGGTACTCAAAAATCCGACATTTTTTCACTGGTGTACCCTGGTGGGAACACCTCGTGAGCAACGAGCATGTTGGGTGTCGCGTATTTGGTGCGGGAAGAGCTAGTGAACCGCTCAGCACCGCTATATCACGCACCGGGGGTCTAATGGCTATGGCACCTCTTGCGCATGCCAGCACACCGACTCCCGCATCGTGCGTTGTTTGCACGCTCAGGATCTGGATGGGAGAAGAGGAGAGGAGGGAAAGCGATGACTTGGTCGAGAGAGATGAAAACCCTCACTTCGAAGTTGGCCTCGTTTGGTGTTTCCTGACTGCCGGGCTGGGACCAAAGGATGATGAACACGCTTGGTTGCATACACTAGTTGACATGGCCAGAAGTTGACCTCAGTGAAGTTTATCTTGTGAGTATCTTTGTCCCTCCCCTCCCCGTTAGCTTCGTCCTCCAACAACGATCTCAATCCGGTGCATAGTGTGATTTTAGCATTATGTTCCTTTTTGGCTTTCGTGATCTGTACTGTTTAATCTCTTATCGTTTTTTTATTGCGCACATTAGCTGAGGTGTATTTCTCACCCCAGTCTGACTTGTATTGATGATGGTGACACTGGTATACTCCGCCTGCATCGGACAACGATGCTGGGCCCACTTCATCGCAACTCGATGACCACGTGTACTCTGCATGGCGGTGCCGTTTATATCACTACTCTGGTCTTTACACAATTTTAGGATCCGTTCTACATTTCCTTCCGATAGGCGTCGGTCCAGAAATGCTCTTGTTAGCGTTACCTGTTCCCAAACAATTGGCCCACAATAATATTCACGTTACTATGAACGACCACAATGTACTCATTTTGAGAGTTTGGATAAAGCTCCTTCGATGATCTGTGGCTGATGTGGTCCCTCAGGTCAACGCTAGTTACTCCGCTGCCTTGTCTGCCGGTGGCCAATTGCCCTGCACGCCTGGCTTGCAATCATAGGGTCATTGGTTCGAATCCGCGTAGTAGTGATGGGCGTTTTCCGGTCTACTTATCCCGCGCGCGGCTGTTGGTGGTCGCGCGGCGTCGAAGGGCCGTTAAGAGGCGTACAGCTGACACGTTGTTGTGTTGTTGTTGTTCCCCACCACCTTGTGGGTTAAACTTGCGTCGAAGACTAGTGATAAGCACTTCGAATAAAGCCCCTCTCAGAATTTCCAACCAGAGAGTATCGAAGTCACAACGGGACCAAAACTGTCGGTGTCAATAGGGGCGACTACACAGAGGTGAAAATCAATGGCAAAGGAGTCAAGCTGCAACTGGACACTGCGGACATCACACTGATTTCTTGACATACACGGCGCATACTGGGTCTACCACCGCTTGTCTACACTAGCCACACATCACGGAATGCATCTGGAGGTGCCTTGAAATCACTTGGAGAATTGCATAATCAGCTTAGTTCTTGTGACCAGTAAATTCACACAACCTGTTTCGTGACAGACCAGCCTGGGTTGAGTCTGCTGGGACCTCATTCGATAGATAGGTCGAACTTGCTCGACCAGTCGGTCAAGAATGTATGCCGGCAATCGCAGGTTAAATTACTTGTAGAGACACCAGTCATGAACCCCGTGTTCTACAGTTACATTGCAGAACTGAAGCGTCACCATTAAACACTCTTCAAACCCGGTCTCGGATACTATCGACTAACCGGTGCGAAGCTGAATCTCAAAACAGATGCAAGGCCAATTTTCAGGCCAAAACGTCCCTTGCTATACGCAACTCAACCATTAGTGGAAGTTTAGCTGAATCAGTCGCACTCAGAAGGCATACTCAGAATGGGCAAAAACCGTCATTGTAATGTAACAAGGAAACGACAAGGTACATATTTATGCTGACTTTACAACCGGTTAAGATTCGTGCATCAAACTTAACGGTGGTAAGTGGCTTGCGAAACTTGACGTAGCTCATGCGTACCTGTAAGTTCCAGTGACCGAAGATTTCAACAAAATACTGACAGTCAACATGCATCATGGACTTTTCCAGTGTAATCGGCTGTTCTTCGAATTGAAGACGCCGGCCCACTATTTCTCGACAAATCATGGATATGCAGTTAAACGGCCTTCCTGGAGTTACAATATACCTGGATGCTGCCTTGACTATGGGTTCAGATCCACAAAATTTGCTCGACACGTTGGAGAAAGTTCCCTCGCTTCCAGAAGAAGCTGGTTTCAGCTTGTGGGTATAAAAATGCAATTTCCCTATGGAAAAAGTCAAATTTCTGTGCTTTTATTGACAAACATGATCGTCGTTCGAATCCCGCTAACAGGTATTGTCGAACTTCGCTCATTTCTCGATTTCGTCAGTCTTCATTTGACAACAGATCCGCTGAACGAGTTGCTGATGAAAAAGAAACATTGGCGATGGACAAAGGAATGCCAACTATCGTTTGGTACAGTCAAAGCAGCACTCAATTCTGATATACTCTTCGGACGCTTCCAATTACAGGGTAGCTGCCGTCATTTCTCAGATTTTTCCATCAGAGGAAGAAATCGCCACCCCCCATGCACCATGATTGTTGATGGAGGCGGAGAAAAATTACAGCCCGCTTGAGAAGGAAGCTCTGGCGTTTGTTTTGGCAGTAAACCGTTTTCCAAAATGCTCTATAGTGGACATATTGAGCTGCTCACTGATAACAGGCCTCTACTCTCGCTGTTCGAAACAATGATGCGATTCCCTGTTTTCATCGCAAGTCGGTTACAGACTCATCATCATCATCATTATACATGTCAGCTAGAGGTGGTGAAACACATCCGCTATTGTACCACAATACATAAAGGAAATACATACATACATATAATACATAAAGGAAAAATAAATACGACAGTTGCATGCCAGCTGAGCTACCAGCAACGGATAGGCATCGTTCCGGTAAGCTTCCAGCCAGCTATTAGGCAAAAAAAAAAAATTTAATTATGTTTTACCCTAGGAAATGAGATCGTAGATGGAAGGGGAGACTAAAAGGGATGGGGAGGGACAAAGAAACTCACAGCAGGAACGCCACTGAGGTCAGCTCCTTGCCATGTCAGCAAGTGTATCCAGCCAAACGTGTTCACCGTCTTTTGGGCCCCAACCAGGGAGCCGTGAAGCTCCAACCGAGGCTAGCTCCGAAGTGAGGGACTTCATTCCTCTCGATCAAGTCATCGCTTGGCCACCTCTCCTCTTCTTCCACCCACATCCCCGATGAGCAAACAACGCACGTCGCGGACGTCAGTGGGCTGGCATGCGCAATATGTGCCCCAGCCATCGGAGCCTGGTGTGTGAAATGACGGTGCTGAGCGGTTCATTCCCTTTTCCTGTGCCTTAAACAAGGCGTCGAACACGCTCGTTACTCACGCGGTGTTCCCACCAGATGTGAGCCAAACTGCGAAGGCACCGATGGTCGAACGTAACTAGCCTCTTCATATCCGCCGATCTTAGGGGCCAGGTTTCGCAACCGTACAGTAGGGTCGAACGTACCACTGCATTGTACACTCTACCCTTCAGCGTGAGAGTAATGTCGCGCCGCCGCCATAGGTGGCGAAGGTTAGCAAAAGCACCTCGAGCTTTTGATATACGGTTCGTGATCTCGTCTTCGATCCCAAGGGTGCTGATACAGCTTCCCAGGTAGTTGAATTTCTGAACGAATTCTAGCAGATTCCCACCAAGGGTCAGCACAGGGGACGATCCCTGCCAATCTTGGAGGAACGCTTTGCACTTCGATGGTGCAAAGCAGAGCGCGAAGCGGCTGGCAGCCAGTGCTAATCTGTCCAGCGCGGCTTGGCACGTCTGGGAGCTGTCACAGATGGGGGCAATGTCGTCTGCATACTCCAAGTCAAGAAGTCGTTCTGCTGGCAGTAGCTCCACACCTTCCAAGTCATGTCCTGTAAATGCAATCTCCATGACTTCGTCAATAGCGAAGTTGAATAGGAAAAGTGACAGCGGGCATCCTTGTCTCACACCACTAGAGATATTGAAGGGTGGCGACAGGTTGCCGTAAGCCCTCACTCTGCCCGAGCTACGCGCATATAATGCTTGGATAATATTTACATATTTCTCGGGCACACTTTTCCTGAGTAGACAATTCCAAAGGACACATCAACCGAATTGAAGGCACCTTTGATGTCGAGGAACACGACTACGGTGGGCCGCTAATATGTGTGACGGTGCTCCAACAACTGACGCAAGGTGAAGATGTGGTCGATGCAGTCACGACCCCGACGAAACCCGGCTTGCTCCTCACGAATCTGGCTTTCACGGGCGCCAGTCAATCTGTGAAGAATTATGGATGCGAGTACTTTGGAGGCGATGGAGATCAGACTGATTCCTCTATGGTTGCCGCATTCCGAGCGCGAGGCGCCTTTGAAGATGGGAAGAATAACGGAGCGGCTGCAGTCGGTTGGGACAATCACCTGCTCGCACAGTTTCACTAGTAATTCATGTAAAGCATCAACAAGAGCAGAGCCTCCGAATTTGTAGAGAGCTGGAGGAAGTTCATCTGGTCCCGCGGCTTCAACTTCAACAGTCCGATCTCACGTTCGACTTCTGAGCGAGAGGGTGGATCCAAAGGGATAGCCCACGGAGCAGGGCGATCAGTAACCGGCGAATCGAACAATTCTAGCCGATTAAATTGCTTTTTAAAATGCTCAGCCCAACGCTCCAAACGTTTTGACAAGTTGTAGATAGGCTGTCCACTCTCATTACAAATTGTTTCACTAACACCCGCTCTCCTGCTGCCCGTTTCCTGTATCAGACGGAATAACTTACGATGGTTGTCAAGGGCATCGGCCATTGCCATCTCTAACGCACGAACAGACCACCAAGATTCGCGGTCTCTCTTCAGGCTAGCACGGAGTTTCGCCCGGAGCTCTTTGCGAGTTTCATTGTGTTCACTTCCAGCCGGGATACGCCGGCGAGCGTCGAGAAGAGACCCAATAGCCACATTGGCTATTAGACATACCACATGAGGATTTGCCTGCTGCTAGTAAGGTCTGGCGAACATGTGACCAGTGACCATCAATTGTCTCCAGTGAGCGAGTACTCAACTCGCATGTCAGCGTACTTCGATACGCATTCAGAACAGCTGGCTTCGCCAGTTGCCTAGTGCCAATGCGCTCACATCGTCGTCGTGGGCGTTCACCAAAACGCATGCGCATGTCAGCACATACAAGTGCATGATCGGTGTCCACACATGTGCTCCAAATCGAGCGACAATTCTGGATACAGTCTCTCCAGCGGTAACTGATGGCAATGTGATCGATCTGCGTCCAAGGCTGGTTCGAGGCTGGTGGGCGCCAAGTCACCCTCCGGCGGGTGTTGTGTCGGAAATTAGTGCTCGCAAGAAATAAGCGAGCATCTTCACACAAATGAAGTAACCGCTCACCGTTATCCTTACGGGAGCCTACACCGTGCTGACCGCCCAGATGCATTTCATCAGTGGACAACTTTCCAACTTGTGCGTTCATATCCCCCGCCAGCACAACAGTGTCCGTGCTTCTTCGGTGACGAATGAGCTGGGTCAGTTTGCGGTAGAAGTCGTTCTTTACCGAATCATCGCTACAGTTTGTGTGCGCATAAGCAGCGATGATGAATAGACATCTATTAGTCCCGCGCGACTTCGAAGCTTTAAACGAGCCAGCCAATCGGACCGCACACATCCGGCTACTGATTAGAATCCAATCAACCAGAGCAGCTTCAGCCCGGGGACTCAGGGCAATGCCAACACCAGCTTGGCCGTTGCTCGAAGCTGCATCATCACCGGATAGACGCAATGAGAAAATACTGTTTGCGTCACCTGAAGGAGATCGCAGAGTGAGCACAGAGCTCGAGTCTTGCAGGCGAGTCTCTGATAAGCAGCAGATATCGATCGAGAGGGTCTCCAATGTTCGGGCAAGCGCTGCCTGTTGACCGATTTGTAGCAGTGTGCGTACATTGAGGCATGCCAATTTGAAGGAGGATCGAGGGCTCCAAATGGAAGCCGATGGACTGGAGTGGACCGCTTGGTTGGACATGGGCTTGTCGACAGGAGAGGAGTGACGCTCCGCGTTCACATGTGAGTTGAAATTAGAAGGTAAATGCCTAGCAAAGCATGTTGGGGGAGGGCCAAGAATCGGGGGTTGAAAACTGGGGGGATATAAGTGAAGTTGGAAGGGGACGGTAAGAGTGAGAAAGCGTAAGAGGGGAATAAGAAGACGGGAAGGCTTGACCAGTAGCATCTAAAACCCTATCCACCCTGCTCGATGCAGCAGATAGGGCACCGTTGCTTATCCTCTACGGTGGCTAGAGTATCAAGAAATTGTTTGAGGAAAGATTCATAGTGTTGCGTGTGCAGGATACTGTCAGGTTGCCCGGGCCTAGACAGGAGAACGATTAGGGTTCTCAACCAAAGCCTTTGGTTCAAAAACCTGACCGCAAGGCAGCGAGTTCGGCGTTGGGCTACAAGGAGTCCGTTTTAAGGAATAAGGTGCCACCCTCATTCCAACCCCCAATCTGGAGGACCAAGAAGCTGAGTTTGTCTGGCCTCTAACCATTGAGCAATCTGGTATGAGTGACTCTGAAGGTGCAAAAGCACCACCCAGCGTAGCTCAATGGATCGCTGAGGCACACAAACCATCGCACCTCGGTAAGATGCAGCCTCATTGCGGTGGCGGTTACAGACTGCTGTGCTCCTGGTATATGACTTCAGCATACAGTGCCGATTTACACAACTAATCGGCCAAGTTGAGGTCCTGTCTCGTCACATACTTACCCACCCGTAAGAGGACGATATTTATGTAATCGCATCTATCAGGTTCAAATCAGAAACCCAGCGAATCCTAGCTGGCAGCGTAGGTGTGCTCCTCTTAACTTATGACGCAATTCATGTAGAGACTGCTCAAGCCGAAACTACTGAAATGGATGCAGTTCGTGCAGCCATGTTGGCTTGGTGGTAGAATCCCTTTGTTCAATCGACGCGGAACGCCTTCGATTGTAGACAATTATCTAATGTTCGAAGACCGTGTTGGGATACTGAAGATATTGCAGAAGCGAATCCTACAGCATTTTCATCCGAGACGCCCTGGAACCAACCGAATAAGGGCACCGGCCGGCACTTTTGTTTATTAACCTTAAATGGATTCAGAAATCGAACAGTTTTACCACAGCTGTGAATTCTGCCAACTGACAACGAAAGCCCCTCCCAAATATCCGTGACAACTTTGGCCTAACTCAGAGAAGCCCTGGCGAATAGTCCACTGGGATTATGTGGTATGTGGATACTGGCAACGGTCTAACGAGTAGACATAGAGCCAAACAAAACCATGGAAAGCACTGCAAGAAGTGAGGTTTAACTACTGCATTATCAACATGACACATTAGCTGCAGGTGAGCAACACACTAGCTATTGTGCCACCAAAATAAAAAACGCAGCATTTTTGTTATTGCTTTACGTGCCATTTTTCTATTTTTTGTCTTTTCCAACTGTCAAACATTAAGCATCTGAATATAAACAAGTGTGTACACAAATTTTCCATTGGTTTTGATTGCGCGCCGTATCCTGAATTGTTTCCGGCCATTGGGCGTCTACGTCCCTTGCACCCCAATCAGGCAGACGTGTAGACCCAACGGCAGCAAGACATGAAGTCCACTATTTCATACGCCGTCGGCGAGTGGATGGCTGACCACCGCCTGGTCTCTTTCAGCCAAGTCCTGTACTAGCGAAAAGGGCGCAGTGGGGCACACGCTCACCTGACATACGCAGAACGTGACCATCTTAACTGACGCAGCAAAGCCAGCTTATTGAAGAGAATACTCGCATTCCCTAAGACACCACGTCCGACTTCACTGTTGCACATAAGTTGTTGCTACCATACACTAGCAATCCTCCTCAAGCACCCATTATCATAGGCTGAGAACCGGCGCGTTTCATCCACGCGAACTGGCCTTGACTCCCATATAGCAACACTGCCCGAACAGTGGCATTGTAAACTGGACCCTTTACGAAGACTGAGACATCTCGATGGCGTCACAAGTGTTGAAGATTGACAAACGCGGACTGGGCTTTGGCGATGTCGATAGCTGCTAGCATCACCAGCAGTACCAACTAGTGGACTTCACAATGGTCTTCATGAAGTGTCCCCACGTGATTCTGATGAATAACCTCACTGTTCAGCACACAATTACTGAGCTGAACAAACTGTTGCAATATTTTTCCATACCGGAAATACCTATTACAGAAATTGGAGCACCGTTCACCACAACATTGTTTCGAAACTTTTGTGCGCAAAACGGAATCCAGCACTAGTTTCCGCCGCCGTACCATGCACGATATTTTGGGCAGGCCGAACGGTTCGTGGACACCTTCAAACTTGCTCTGCACAAATGGGAAGGATCAGGGCTGTCAGGTTTTTGCATTTCGGCCTTTTTCTAGGTTTTATCGAATTTAGACACTCCGGTTAGATCCCCCGCGAAATGTCCCTCTGAACTAAAAATCCGAACATTTGACGACCTTCTACCCAGAAAAAAGTAATTACGGCAACACACAAGCAGGAGAAAAGCAAACAAGCAGGCTCAGTACTTACAAGATTGATTATTTGATTTACGAACGAAACATCCAAGGCCCGGAAAGCTGGTCTTACGGACCGGTCATTGGTAGGAGAGGCAAGATCATCTACATGATTATGGTGGAGAATTAAAAGTGGATTAAACACGTCAATCATCTAGGAACACACCCCGGAGACATCAACTACGGACAGTACTGCAGTTGAATATATTGTGAGATACATTTGCTTTGGAAAATGGAAACCATCACCCAAGTGGATCACAACCGATTGTATAGATCCCCATAAGACTCAACTTGCATACCAAGCCGAAGAGGACAAAATCAAGATGACTACAAGTTGACCCAAGGGCAAAAATATGGTCAAAACCAAGTGCGGAAATTGTGTAGGCGCAATCAGTTCGAAGGGGCTGAACAGAGCGAAAACCCCCGCACGGCATTACAACACTAGGCCGTGCCCACAGGTCGAACAGTCTTCACACCGGAACACACGAAATGAGTGGCTTGGAAACTGGTGTATATGAACCATATGATAGGGTATATACCCAGACGCGCGTACAGCCGGCCAATTATGGAACACAGGTGCAACGTTAGTGTCTGAGAAACTGGTGAGCACATCGAATGAGTGAACGAGAGCCGTGCCTTGACACGAACAAACCGAAGCAAACCAGTTCAGCCGAAAACGCTCAACTTGCTTGAGGTTAAGACGCCGAAGATGCGGGGATCCCGGTAACCATAATTAATATGTATGGTTGCCCTATAAATGGAAGGGTCCCTTTTCATAGAATACACACTGTCTGCCGAGTCTTGGCTTTTTTCAATATTGCGTGAGGCGCCACGCAGAGCAAACCATAGACAGAAGTACTGCAGTTGAAACAGCACAACCATCACCACCAGTACCATCTCTCCATTTTTCGTATCTTCTCCTTTTCACTATTACTATTCTCGTGTTTACTTGTAAGCTACCGCTACTAGCTTCACTAGTCGCGCTACTAAGTAAGCCGGTTCCCCCTTCAATCTAATCTATCGTTGCATATGGGTTCACTCAACTTACACAAAATGTATCCGATCGGCCAACTGATGACACTCGCCATAGCCTTACACTGCCTCGGACTTGGCATGCACTGTGTCTCTGAAACGCGCCGGCTAATTCCTCTGTGCATACCATACTCTTGTCCCAATGACGGAGTTTGCATATTTCACAGTTCTATTGGTGCCTGTTCGATTCACAATATCTACCACGAATTCGCTCCCGGCAGACATGTTGAGCCTATTCTTATAGACCGGGCCTCAGTGAACAGCTGCATGTGTGCCATACACCTTCGTAGTTCGATTGAAACTACTAAGTAGTGGTTAAAGGCAAGCTGTTTCCATGTTTTTTGCCTACTTTCCATGGAGTGCAGCACGGAGGCCATCAACGATGATTACTAACAGCCAACTATCTCTTATTCGAGTACCAAAGTACGACTAGCTTTGCCTTTGCACGTGGCATGAATTTTCAATTTGGTTGCACATCAGGTCTGGAATGTCCCTCGACACTTATTTCTCAGTCGACACTGGCAACCGCTTTCATAATCACTACAGTGTTCATAACCTCTTTACTAGTACAACTACTTTTTAGTATATTAACTTGCATCAGGCTACTTGCTGGTAAGCAAACGGAGACTGCCGTTGATTCAGATTGATCACATCACCACCTGATGCACATGATGCACCCCGATATGGGATTGTTGTTCGATCTGGAGCACTTGTTTTGACTCTGGTCATGCTGTCCCACTTGTCCACTTAGCTATTACTCCTCCCCCTCTTACTCGCGGTTCAAGAAACGGCACCAATCACCCAACGAGTTGGGCAGGTCGCTTACCCTCTCAGCTTGAACTGTCTGACTACCGTATGGATTACTAGAGTTTCCATCAACCTAATTGGCGCGTGAAGTCAGATCCCGTTGGGATGTCAACTTTGAGGTCTTTCTCGCTTGACTAAGGATCTTCGATGATGGTTGATGGTGAGGGCCTGTGAGATGAGAAAGGTTAGTGGCCTTTTGCATCTCAGTTAGACGGTAAGTCGAAAAGATCGATATCTGATTTACTCTGTCACATCGACTAGAGTTTTGGATCGAGAACTTTGAAGAGCCATTCTGCCAGCACAGTGGTTTAGTTTTGCCAGTTGGTTCATCTGAACCCACTTTGAATTTTGGGGTGACGACCCGCATCATTGACGGATTCCGACACCAGCTAGTGCTACCGAGGCTGAACTGTGCGCCTAACCCAGGCAACTGTCCATCATGGTTGCTGAAGTGTGGTGCCTACTCATTGATGACCACCCTGGTCACTGCCCGATACCATTTGGCGCAAGGATGCAGAACCACCTGACTAGTAGCTCCCGATCGCCAATCTCATCGATAAAGGGGATCAATGGATTTTTAGTGCAATCCATCGTGGCCGTATCAGCCTCATCCTTATTACCCTAAAAGTGCTCATGTGTTCCGATGCACTAAATAGATAAGCTCTGGCTGTCAATCGTTTGGGGCCGTGCTTTGCACCGTCGAAATGCGCTGCGGTGCAGTGCGGTGCGACTGGCTTTATTTTATGTTTTGCTCTCCGCAAGCGCGCTACAATACTGATCCAGTGGGATACGCATCTATCCTGATGTCCCTTGGAGTGCGCGACAATCAAAATCAATCAAGAAGAAGAAAAGAAGAAGGACACAGTAAGAAAGACCGCCTAAACACAATCTTCATACATTGCTTGTCAGAACATCCTTCTAGCGGCCGGAAAACACGAATTAGAACAGTAGTGGTTCATTCGTGAAACGCTTTCTTTGGACAATATTGTGACGCTATCGCTCACCAGGATACCTCTCTCACCAAACTATAGAGGAAGCTGACCTAGAATCCTAAAACTTGTGGTTCAGTTAGAGCAACAAGCAACGGATGTTTTGGATCGATGGCGGAGAAATCGGAAAAGTCTTCCTTCTGAAGGTTAAAGGTCGCAGATGCTTTGCAAAGTTCGAATATCAAAGCACTTCAAGCAGCAAACGTACCGACGATGATACAGAGGCTTAACTTGATTGCTGCTTTACTTGACTCTGATGTAGCTCTAAACTAAGATTTGGATGCGCCTTGGCCGAATCAAGTTTCAGATGAGGTATCATTATCCCACCAAAAACGAGTAACTGCCGACTTCCCATCGGTCGGCATTCTCCCACACTTGACCCCTTTAGTTTTCTGTGGGCTCCCAGAGACCGAGAAACTGTCCTGCTTCTATACGAATGTACAGGGTTACTTTAGTAAATTGATTGAACTGAAAGATTGCCAAGCTTCCGGGTCATATGATGTCATTGGTATCATCGAGACGTCGTTGCACACGGGAATGACGGACGCTGAAGTTTCGCTGCCAGGCATGTCGCTGCTCCGGAACGATAGACTCACAAGATTAGGAGGAGTAATCCTGTATTCCCGAAGCGACTTACAGTGCGAAGCCGTGGCGGATTCAGACTCGCATTTCCCCGACTCTCTTTGGTGCCGCTTGCAGTTAAAAGGCAGAGACGCTCGCCTTATTGTCTTAGTGTACCGCCCCCTAAATCTACACCCGAAACCGACTGCAACCTTACGGCTGCTTTTATATATGCGTTTTACAGCGAAAGTACACTCTCATACTTATCATGGGTGATTCCAACGTACATTGTTTAGAAACTCCTGCCACGATTGGAGATCATTTCATAGCCGATACAAAAGATCTTGTAATTACTCTTCCTCTTTGCAATCACATCACTGCCCATTCGGTTCAGAACGGGTAACAGGGAATCTGTGCTGGATCTTGTGCTAAACAACGAGGAGCATATGATTGATGTGTTGGTTGTAGACTGTCCGTTAGGTCACATTGATCAACTTCAACTTCGTCTGCTATGCAGAATATCGGAATGAGAACGATGAGACTGTACGAACCATCACAAGCCACGACCGATGGGCCCAGCTCGCCAGTGCTGCAACTTGATCGTTCCTTGCCGAAAAACCCCCGGAAGTCGCCTATCTCGAGTTCGTCAACAAATTCAGCCAGCTGATTACAGAGGCTTCAGAGGTAAGAGTTTACAATAAGTGTACATCAGCTTCATCCGTAAGGAGCAGAACTCGAAAATGGTGGACAGTACGCAACGCAGCATGGCGAGTGTACAAAGAAGCTCCAGTACCAGAAACTTGGGACAACTGTGTAGTCCAACGTAATCATTGCACACAAATGCTAAGAAAAGACAAAGCCGCATATCAGCAGAACATCGCAAAAACCTTCATTGATAACCACAGACTGCTGTACAAAACGTCAATAGCCTACGAAAGGTGAGGCAACGATTTCCTTCACTCAGGACGGCCGATGGCCAACAAGAACGGCTGTGTAAGCAGCAACCGCGTTGCGGATGCAATATGTCCCCACGTTTCAGAGGGTCTTGCCACCAAGCGATCTTCCAACGTTTGTCGTCTCTCCGCCAGGACTAACCCATGTCACTTTTACCGCGGAGTCTGTATTGCAAAAGCTGACGTCTCTGCGCAAACACAGCTCGCCGGGTGTCGATCCTGTTCTTCCAGAGGCACTGGGCGCAGCAGCGCACCAACTGGCTGGACCTTTAGCTCAGTTTTTCCAGAACTGCTTAGACCAGAACTAAGTTCACACTATGTGGAATTTTGGAATAATAAGTCCGATTCACGAAGGTGGAAACAGAACTGAGCCCTCCAACTACCGCCCACTATCTCTTCTTCCTATACTCTCCATGATCATGGTAGCCATAGTTGCCGATGCACTGGTGTGTTATCTGGCTACGGTGACATCATCACGCCTGAGCAGCACGGCTTCCGTCGACAACGGTCATGTACAACAAATGTACTAATCTCACGCAGTCGTTAGACCGAGGCAGCTGACGCTGGAGAAGGCGTTGATGTGGTCTACTTGGATTTTTCCAAAGCTTTCGGTCTTCTAGACCACGGGATACTACTCTCCAAGCTCCAGCATTACGGGATCGGCGACCATGTTTTACGCTGGATTGCCAACTTTCTACTTCAACGGCATATAATGGTCAGAGTTCGGAGCTCCATATCGGACCCTATGCAAGGAGAGTGTGGTGTGCCGCCAGGCGCAGTTCTAGGTCCACGTTTGCTTTTGGTGTATATTAGTGACCTTGCACAGGGAATCGTTTCAAGCTTCCTAATGTTTGCCGACGATATCAAGACTTGGCGGACGATCCAGTGAACGCCGACTAGCGTCTCCTTCAGAGTGACCTAGATACGGTATATCATTGGTCATCTCAAAATTTACTGCATTTCAACGTCAGTAAATGCAAGGTACTTTCCATCCGACATCAGAGCAGCTACGTATACCGGCTCGGAACCAATGTACTGCAACAATCAACTGTCGAACGTGACTTGGGTGTCCTGGTTCAAGATGACTTGGGTTGCTCCAGGCAATTCGAAAAGGTCCCGGAGACTGGAAACCAACACGTCGGGTTGTTGCGACTGGCACTTGGACAAATAAACAGCTCCATATTTCGACAAATGCTTAGTACGTATGTTCGCCCTCATATCGAATATGCAATTCAAGCCTGGCATCCATGGCTGAAACACGACCTTAATGCACTGGAGCAGCCACAACGCCGGGCATCTAAGAACGTAATTGGAATGCGCAATCTTTCCTACCAGGAGAAGCTGCGTCGACTGGGATTGTTCAGTGGAAGCTATCGCAGACTACGAGGCGACCTGATTATGGCATACTTGATTCTGCGAGACCCACATCATGTGTGTCGCCCTTTACTGCAACTCAGCAGCAATACAAACCTGGGGGGCCACTCATTAAAACTCGCAGAGCAGTATACCCGTCTGGTGTCCCGCAGGAATTTATTTTCCATTTGTGTCTGTCACCCGTAGATTTCTCTACCAGAATCAATCGTCTCTGCACTGACATTAACAGCATTTAAAAGACGGTCGGATGGCATACTCAATCACTTACACTTTGTCACAGCGCTACGTCTCCATCCTACACCTGGAGTTTACCATGGATTCATTTGATGTTAACTGTTGCGCTGTGAATCTAAACGGATTACAGGATTACAGCGGAGCAAACGCTACGTCCTTATTTTCATATTTAAGATTGACTGTTTTACTATTATTATCATCATTATTATTTCGATATCCCTACCAACTATCCAACGGGACTTGTAAAGCAACACTTCTTAATCCGTACAAATTCATTGTTCATTGACCCATAGGGTCCTCGAAACGAACACCTCGTAGGA
Source organism: Dicrocoelium dendriticum (assembly GCA_944474145.2). Taxonomy (NCBI): domain Eukaryota; kingdom Metazoa; phylum Platyhelminthes; class Trematoda; order Plagiorchiida; family Dicrocoeliidae; genus Dicrocoelium; species Dicrocoelium dendriticum. The sequence goes on along the minus strand of OX104065.1, from coordinate 81,621,010 downwards.
TGGAAACAGACCTTCTAGTTGCTCACTTATTTACGCTTAGCCGTATCTCTTTGCTGTCGATCACACTCACTACCCGAAACTTTTTGGTCGATTTCGTAGCATCGTAGGGGTGTCATAACGCGATGAACTACGCTACTTTGTCAACCGACTGCTGGAACAGTTTTCGTAGTGATAGTGGAACTTCGCTTTTTCCGTGTATCTCGAAGATGAATGTTGCTGCCATCTCTGAATACTCTCACAAGGTCCTCCAGCTCTTTCGGACCACTGGTCTGAGAAATCTGGCGTCAGCGACGCTGCCTACAAGATATACTAGTCTATAATCACTACTTTTCTGAGGCGCATAGGCTTGTGTTGAGCATTCCAGCTCTCAATTCACTGCGGTCTCTTTTTATGTCCGATTTACTTGGTCGCATTCCAAGGAATTGTTTCTTTAGAACTAACCAACTAGGCATAGGTTTGTTTTGAGATCGAACAATCGAAGCTATTCAGCTCTTCTGGCTTGGACCATTTACTCTGTATTAGTTAAAGTTCTGGCGGTTGTTAAACAAGTTGCAGTTCGGTGTGGCTCTCTCCCATCCCTGCACTCCACGACCGACGGTTTCGTCTTTGTTTAGACTCATCAGGTAGAGATAGCCGAACCGGGAGTGGAACTCGGCGCATAGTGCTTGGCCGCTATCACCATGATTACTAGAGCATTGAGCTCCGCGAAAACTGCTTGCTACAGCGGTTAGAAGTTGCTTTTATGGTATTGGAGCACCCGCCGTGTGTCTTTGATTGAGTCTAAACGAAGACGAAACCGTTGGCCGTGGGGTGCAGAGATGGAATAGAGCCACACCGAAACCCTCCGCTTCGGTGACGGTCCCAGTGACCGTATTGACAGAGGCTGACTTCAAAATCAGCCGAGGCCACGATTGAAATTGCATGTCGCAATCCAAGACACACGACGGGTGCTCCAAAAACCCGAAACTCAACTAGCAGTTCGGTTTTCGACGTTCCGGAATGAGGCAAAATTTTTCCTCAGGCGAGTCGATTGACTTGCCATTGCCTCCAATCTGTATAGCACTCTAACTTGTCTGAAGTTACATTGCCCTAATGTGCTGTTTCGGTTCCACAAATTCATGCCTGACTATATATTAGGGAATAACAGTGGAATAATGGATTTATCACAGATATACTAGCGAACGCTTAGCAGTTTTCCGTTGGTAAATAGTGAGAGCAAAAATATTTATATCAAAACAACCAAACAAAACGTGTAGCGGTACGCTTGTCGCAAATTTACGTAAACACAGCGTTTCGTTACTTCTCTCGTATCCAAGATTAGTGGATTAAATCATGTAATGCAGGTAATGTAATGTATCATCGTCGAATTTTGAATTCGGACAATGCAGAAGCGAATATGACAGAATTCGGAAGTAAGTTCTACGGTTGGGATACACTTCATGTGACGAACTTCCGGCGGCATTTCAACCGGCTATATTGTGTCGCTTACTACATATGGTGGCCTATCAGTGAGGTGTTGTGACCGAGTTTCAATAAGGTTTGGCATGGGTGGTTAGCATCATTGAGGATCTGATGCACCAATATGAGATCACCTCGCAGAAGACGATATTGTTCACTAAAACTCCTAGAGTCTTTAGTCTCAACTGGTAAGGGAGGTGGAGCAATCCCTACACATTTTTTCCTGCTCTCCGTTGTGGTTTTTCAAAAACAGTGATGTCATGTTTTTTGCCAGGCGTGCCGCACCTGAACGGCGGATTCAGCGCGTGGTCTCAAGTAAGCGTTGAGCATTTGCAGAAAGAGCGTAGGATAAAGCCGGTCAAACGCCCTCCGCAGTAAGCCTAAGTGTTGGCTGGCTTTTTCATTGCCATCTCAGCTTGCTTTGAGCAGCCGTGATCGTCCTGCGCGAGCACACCAATATCACTCTCATGACAAGCGGGTTCTCCCAGTCGATATTTGTAGGTGCTCTGGCGGTGTATGCTCATTTTTTCGCGCTTCCATAAGCATGTTCTGAGTCGACCACTCGTACGCCTTTTTTCAGAATCACATTGCGGTACTATTTGGTCGTCTACTCGTTTGGTTGCACTCCAAGTCTTGAGATCGTCCGCAAAGAGTAGAAATTTCGACGTCAACACTCCCGCGAGGTCGTTTATGAGCACAAAGAATGGCTGTGGTCCTGCTTTCGAGCTTTGAGGGACGCCACTGTGAGCGTCTATTGGGCCGGACGGGGTGCTATGAAATCGCATATTCAAACGACTTTGGAGTATGAATTAACGAACCTAGCCTAGGATAGGGTCACCGATCCCATAGCTCCGTAACTTGTGAAGAAGAATCTGGTGATCTAAGCGATCAGAAGCTTTAAAGGAATCAACGAAGGCTACGGAGTCCGTCCAACTCGCACGGGCTAACAGGAGGTTCGCGGTACATGAGCGGTTGTGGCTGAATCCATGCTGCGCCACTCATTCATTGACCCATGTTTTTACTCTTGTTGGTAATGCAGATATATTTCAGTTTTTTATTTCAACTCTTGGTGTAATCTCACTGCGTTGTAAAGATATTCCAATTTTTATTTCGTCATCCTAATGAGATACTTTGAAGAGACTGTTCTCTGAACACTAGAGAACCATCATCCCGGTCTGAAGCCGCCAACATGTTGTCAGTCATCTCAATTATCCCCAACAGCCTAGGCTTATTATCCAGTGTGTCGCCCAGACTGTTTGTGCGGTTTTTAAATTAATCTTCCAACTATTAAACTGCGAATTCCCTTAAACTAGGGTTGATCCTCTATGGGCAGTCTCTCGAAACTTCGGGAAATATGTGTGTTATAATAAACTGACGCTGCACGCTTAGGCACCTTCAAAGCTCAAAGTATTGTTGCAGGAATAGGCCGACAAGCCACCGGTTGTGTCTATTATCGAACAGCTACTGGGACTGGTAAATCGACTCACTTACCTTTGTAATTGTCACCTCCTGTAGTCATATCACTGGGGAGGTTGCCTCTCGTATCTGCAAGTCTTATAGCTTTCCAGAGGAAACGATAGAGTGTCATCTTGTTCGCCAAAAGTAAGCTGTATGACGCTGCAATCTGGATGGTATTATTGTAGGAATCAAAGACATGACTAATGTACACTCAAAGCATTATGCGATCAACTGTGTCTGATCACTGGCGCTTGTTGAGTGTTGCCCACGCCTGTTGGCTACATCGGACAGGTAGTGCTGAGGTCCGTCAGTTGGTGTTTCGCAAAAAAAATTTCTGATAGTTCACTGGAGTGCCTGTCAAACTCAAACCGACTACTTTGACCAGGTCATGTTCTCTGTATGCCCGTTGACTGCGTTCCTCGGTGTGCACCAAATTAGGCAAAACTGCGACGTGACCAGTCCATGACGTGGCATAACGGCATGAAAAAATTGAGTGAGAGACTTTGTCAGGCTGTTGTGTGTGCGTTCTTCATGGATGGCGCCGTCACGATGGTCCACACCAGTGGTTAGTGGCCTATCAGGCATGGCGGTCACACAGTCATTGACGTTCTTGCATTCAGTTTCTTACATCCAGCTGCCAGTGGTTGAACCCGATTAGCTTTACTCACTTCTTCCTTTTTTGTGTCTTGCTCGTGTTCTACCTCATTTTCGCACCAATGTTATTTACTGTTGTGCTGCCGACATGAGTCGTTGCAACTAACTCCATCGCACTTCGCTGCCCTGATCGTGGTTGTTTAACTTAACTGAACTACACTGAATACAGGTGGTTAACTATATCCGACAGTGTCATGTGCAACATCACCTCTTTCTTTGACCCACCGTGAGCCCTAAGGGATGGCCTGCCAGGAGTTGTACGCATGATCATCGTCCAGTGTAACATAAACACCTTAATTCCGACCGTTACTTGGTGTGTGTGTGCGTGTTTGTGTGTTGACCTTTGGGTGTGTTATGATAAACATCTTGGACACGAGGTGGTACGGTCGCATACACATCAAGTAGTTAACGTAGTCGGCTGATTTGATTTTGCACCTAAAGGCGTCCGCACCAGTGAACCACTCACTGGACACCATTCGCTATCATTAGCCTTCTAGGCACCAAGCTTCCAAATGACTGGATATCTTCGTTTGACAACTCCTTGCCGGGTTATCCACCTTAAGCGTCCACTTTGTCAGCTGAATTAATTCGCTCCTACACTGACAAATACGATGAGATTATTAGGGAGCTCGAAACAAGAGCACGCACCTGTCGCCATTAAAGCCGAATATTTTACTGATACTATCTATCTGATAATGTCACTCCTACCCAAGTACTTGGCTCAAATTGTCGTTTTTAATGGAATCGGAGTGCAGTGGAACTGATGTTCACATTTCCTTATGTGCAGAATGTGACCTCTTACTCACGAACTAACGAAGTTTTTGGAATCCGCACCGGCTACTTCGAGAAACAGAGAGGCGAAATACATTGCTTTCTCCACACTATCCATATCCCCTCTGGAGCAACGCGAGGATCGAATTAGACACATTTCTCTCTTATGTTTATAAAAGAATTCGGTAACCCATCTTTGGTGCAAGACATGCTAGGATCAAAGGAGTACAAAGTTTTCGCCACGTTGTTCAACTTGGTTGCGCCTTCTGCATGCAACAGCAATATGGAAGCTCCTATTTACAAAGTTACTTGTATCGCTGATTGTGATTGTTTAGGTTTCTTTCACAGTCTTGTCACACATCGAATCCTTTGTCATTAACACAAAAATGGTGGAATTGTTATTCTTGTGCTCTCTAAGATTAATTAGTGGATCCCGTTTGCTCCATGAGGTCATTCTTTTTGACCGCTTCGACTAAGGCTAGTGTTAGGATATGCTGTGGACACTTTCCCCCACATTCAGTTGAATGTACTGTCTCCCTCCTCCATCCTCTTATATTTGGCTGCTTCTGTGGATACATCATCGCAGCGAAACTAAACCTTAATGTGGTACCATGACTTGGGTGCCTCGGCCATCCATTAAGCAATGTTAGATGATATTTTATGTATTTTATGAGCCACTCGTATCAACTTGGAAGCCAGACAAGCTCAGTCTCCGGGTCTTCTAGGTTAGCAGTTGGAACGAGAGTGGCTCCCTGCTACCACCTTGCGGTCCCTATTTTGAGTCAAAGCTTTTAGTTGTGAAGTCTATTCGTTCTTCTGTTTTGGCATGTTTTAACTAACTGTATCCTCCCTGCACAACAAGATGAATACACTTTCAAACGGTTTCTTAATGCCCACGTCGTCGCAGTAGAAAGTCAACGATGCCCCATCAGCATTGGGTTTGGGGTGAGGGTGCTACTTTTCATGCCTTTCCGTTTTCTGAATCCTCCTCCTCCCTCACTTTTACATCACTTTTATCTCCGTTTTTCAACCCCCGGTTCTTGACTTTCCTTTACTTTGCTTTAATATACCTTTGCTTGCTGGTTTCTACTCCTGCTGCCACTGAGAGTCGTTCATGCCCTATCAGCAAGTCCATACCCAACCAAGCACAAAAATGCAATTCATCCGCTGTCATATGGAGCTATCGATTCTCTCTAATGCTGGCATGTCTCAACGTGCACACTTTTTGCAGCTCGACCAGCAGACAGCGGATTCCTGAACATCAGACTCTATCGATCGGCATCTGCGGTTTATCGGAAACCCACCTGCAACATTCGATCTCCGCACTTACCATCATCATGCTTCGCCTAAGGCCAATAGACTACCAACCTCAGCTTGTTATGTATTCCTCAACTAACACCGTAACGTTTCGCGCAGTGTTGCACAGAAGCTGTTTTTTTTCAGGGCTGTTGTCTGTTTTACAACGCTTCGTTTAACATAGCATACAGCTAACTACTGTTTGTGCCGTTAGTTACATACTTCCCCATTCTCACTTTCATGTTCTGACTGCTTTTCATAACTTCTCCCTTCTAACTGCAGGTCTCCTCGTCATGTACAGTCTGAGACGCGACTGATCCCACAAATTGGATGTACATTTGTTTCCATACTTGGCGCAATCCAAATCTGACCATTAACCACTCTACGTTGCCTTCTGGAAGTTTGGTTATGACATAAATGTTCACCTACACCTTCGTAGCATTTTGTGACCCCCTCGTTTGCTGTTTGCGTGCTTTATATTACTCCTCCCGTCATTTTGTGGGACCTCCCACATTTACCTATGTTACTTTTCGTGAGATTCTGATGCTTTTGTGTTTTTTTGAATAACTTTTTCGTTTCTTATCCGACACAATGTATTTTCTTGTGAACCTTTTGTACAGTCGACGTATCCTCTTTTAACATTTCAATTCAAATCGATCCCTTGATTTCCTTCTCTACACATTCACTTTGTATACTTCTACACCGTGTCTGCGAGCACTCCATTTTTATCGCGTTGCTGCTCAGATTGCGCAAACTTTATCTCATCTTCTATTGTGCTGGGCTCACATGGGTATTCTCTGATCACCCTACAGAAAAAGTTCACGAATGTATCAGTTTAAAACCCACTGATCGGTCGGAAGCCTTGTCTAAGTATAGTAACATCCTCGCATAGGATTGCACTTACGCTTTGACGATCCGGGTCTTTCGCCATCCAACTGAGAATCGATTGTGCACTATGACATGTCCACAACAGAGTAGTTTGATATTTCATATACTTCCAACAGAGTTGGAAATTTGGGAGTTCAGTCACAGAGCGAAATTTTCGGTCATCTTTTTCAATTGATTGGTGAGATTAACCATAGTGGATCGTCATAAAAGCTTTACCCCTTACCGGATGATGTGGTTTTCATCCTTCTTCATTGGGCCGCACAAAATAGTATGTATCAGTAGTTTATCCCTGGGACACTTAATCCTTCTATTCCCTGGGCCACAATATGATCTAGTATCCAGCTCAATACGTGTCTCATGACTGTCGGGTTTGCTGATCATTACTACACACCAACTTGAGTGAATCCCTGGAAGTATCCCATGTGCCACGCTGCCATTGCTCCGTGCTACACTGCTGAATAAAGGTAGACACCACACATTGCCGCATATTGAAAGACTATTTGATTCATGGTCCAGTGTAGCAACCGCTGCTCTCACACTCAAACCCCTGTTTCACCATACCCACAGGCACGATAACAGGCGACTCGCTCGGAACGAGTTCACCACACTTCGTGGGTTGTTGACGCCTTTATGGGCTCAAATCACTATGTTTCTCACGTGTTAAACGAGTTCGTCATAAATAATGCATTCTCATTTTGCTGTATGAATATTGGCTCAGTTTGCAGTGCAGATTTGGCTTACATACCGTCCTTGTCGGGTTCTCAGATAATACCAATAAGTGTGACATCCTATCTCTTGATATTCAGTCCGCACTGGTAGGTTGTGAAGCCGTTGCATGTGATCTGGACTTGTGCTCTGGGCCTCGCTGTTTTTAATCATCCCATAGTACGTTTTGTGTTGATCACCGAGTACTTGAGTGGCTCGATTGAGTTGACCACCTAAGTTTTACACCACTTAATATCCTACACTTGAATAGCCTTAATTCAATGAGGGGAGGTTTTTCTAGGAGTGTCCCCTGGAGACAATCTCGACAAAAGACAACTGTTTGCTGTTCTGAGCTGAAACAATGAATGAACCGCAAGTGCAGAACAAGGAGTGGGACTCAGCAAACCCCTAACACAAAAGACGCTCTGTATCTTCTCCGGAGCTAGATCCGATATAGAAAACGTGTCTGTCTAATGAAAGCATTTGAGTGACGGTGTACGTTGCATTGATGGATGGGAATACATTGGGTGCTAGTCGTGTTCCATGTGTCTACGATCGAGGATAGACCGTCCTTGCCCACACCTCAAAGGATCTTCCTTCAGACACGAAGCAAACTTCAACTGAACGACATGTCCGGCAGTAGTCCATGGGTCTAGTTAATTTTGTGAGTTGCTTCACTTGTGCAGTGTGTTTTTGAATTTCATTATCGCTCTATCTTAACTACCCCGAGAGCAAATGTTTAGTCATGTTTACCTTCACTCAGCCCTTATATGAGACCACTGTTCTGGTACAGATTAAATTCATTAATATCTAAAAGTTGCCACTACTTTGAATTACGACAGTACAGACAGCAAGATCAACACATAGAACTTTATCAGGTCCGTTGTCCAACGTTGATACAATTTTCATTCTCCTCTGCTGTTGTGATACTAGATAGTGTAAGCCACTATTCGTCATCACAAATTCAGGGAGCATAGAAAATTTACACGAACATTGAACTTCCTTTTCCGGTTGTCCATTCCCCCATCTAACGGTACGCCAAGCACCTGTGTCGCCTTTCCTACGCCATGCTAACGTCATACTCGTTACTTTGTACTTCTATTTGCATGGATGGTATGTGTACATCAGTGTCTACCAATGGCCCACAGAGGTTACCACAACTTAAGCTAAACTTGTTTAAAATACTATATGTCTCAGGTTCTACTAGCGGCATTAACAGTTCCCATTCAGACTTTTGCGTTGACAGCTATCACAAAATAGAGGTCAAGAAACAGGACTGACACCGTCAAGCTTCTCGCTTTTCCGTTAACTAACGTGTTTGATTACACAAGCTCAGCGAGCAATCTAACACTCTCACAGAAGGTATGTTTTGAAAAAACCGTAGCATGCGACTTCAGGATCCTCGACAAGTACATTCATGCACTTTTGAGGCACTCAACTCAACTACATCATCAGCAAACAAGCGCCAAGTGCTTGAAATTAGGACCTTTAACTTTTGGTTCCTTTGCCCGATCCACAACACTCGTGGTCAGACTGTACTTGATATTTCGTTTTCACAACTGTTGATCGTGGTATGGCACACCATGACCACGTTGGTTTTCACTGTTTTGGTAGCTGTAAACTGTCCTGGCTGTGTTTGAACTAGTGCCCTCTATTTAGGCATAGGTGCGCATGTGAACAGTTTAGTTTCTGTTACACTAATTTTCAATAGAATTGAGAATGTCTTCTGATTTCACTTAAGGACGGCGAATGAAGTGTGCAGTGGGACCGGATTTGAGTAAATATCACGTGATATCAGGGGCAGCCCCGCTACTCAACTGTCTCAGGGTTTACTATTATCAAATGTTACCGCAACGAATCATGGTGTGCTCGACGACTCCGACATCTTAACTTCGCTCCATTCTGTAACTATCTCCACAGCTACAATGAAATAGTCTGAACAATGCAGTGTTTTCGGGCGGGCAACACCCCATTTCCATTCGAATGCAGCACGTACTTATTCCCCGTCCGTGTCCTTACTGAATGCATCAATAACAAAAACATGCATATCCATTTATAAATCCAAATAAGAATATCAGAAGACGAAGATTGTATGGTGATACTGTCAGTTCGTGTATACTCGTCGGCCATGCACATGCATTTACCAACGGCTGCAAAACAATACCACATGAAATCAAGTAATAGTCAACTGTTTTCCGATTGTTGCCTTTCACCCTACCGCGGTAGGCTTAATGTCACTATCAGCTCTTTTTGGGACACAGAGTGGTGGGCGTTGCCGATTGATGACAATGGACGCGAGTAGCATGAGTACGTGAGGCCCTTGACTAGGCATGAGGGTTTACATGATGATTGGTGCTCATTAAATACTTCGTAACTGCACAGTCAACTTTGTCTTTCAATTCACCGGGTGCAACCGTCGTATGTCTCATCCGTTTGTGGAGCCACTTTGGTATGTGTTTATTGACTCAAACATCTAGGTTTCGATCAGTGCGCTCAAGCTAACTCTCTTCACAGCTACATGTGAATTTGTATGAGTAGTGGGACGTGCACTGCTTTGACACCGGTGTCTTCACTGAACAATTAAGCAGTGGTTTTGTGGTCACGAGCGAGCGTAGCTCTGTTGCACTGCACGTCTTTTCCGTTGAGGTACCTATTCTTTTGGCGGTGACTTTCATGAGGTGGCCACCTTTCAAATGCAACTCAGTGAAAACCGGTTTTGTACCCGTTATCTCTCGATCACGTTCCATCGACCGACGAAAGCGCTTCATGAATTTCGATGGATAGCCTTTAGATAGCAGCACGTCAAACAGCAGTACTTCTCTTCTTCCAGTATGTATGTGGTGCAAATCATTTGAGCTCAATGGAACAAATTTCGAAGTTGGAAGCACTTGTGACCGATTAGCGAGCAACTCCTAGAGTGTAAGTATTGAGCTGTCCAAGTCGCCTTCCGGTATACTGTCCTTTGGTCGAGCCATCTGGTCGTCGTGTGAGCAGTATGTCTAAGTATGGGAGACAGCCGTCGTGTTCAGTTTCACAGGTCACAGTATGATTCTGATGCACACCATTGATCGTTCTGGTTGCAAGTACAGTGTCTTTATTTGAATCCATGACTACCAATATATCATCGACGTAGAGCTTTTGTAAAGTTGCGGACTTGATGATGTATAGATTCCACTCACTCATACCCATGAGTACGTTCGCCAGCAAGGGTCCTAAAGGGCTGTCCATAGATACACCTTCAGTCTGTTGATACGCTTTTCCTCGAAAGTATCAGTTGCCATCTTTTGTGCGCAGTAGGAGCATAATTTTCAATATGTCCGCTGGGAGCCGTAATCGAAGGTTGTTTTTCATGGTCAACTCACATTGGTAGTAGATGGTCTCGTTCAACGGAACCTTGGTGAAAAGCGACTGAAGGTAAGGGAAGCACATGCGGTTGTGGACTTATTTTTTGTGTCTTCTAATTGGGTAAGTACTCCGAAAGTGTTTGGCAGAGTATGTTTTACTAAGGATCTTCCCACGGATTCGAGCATGCAAATCAGTCATTTAGCATTGACATGTTACGACGAATTTACTATGGAGGTTATTAGTCGCATAAATAGTCCTGTTTCATGTACATTTGTTAAACCATACATCTAGCGAGTGTGCATGCCCGCTAGCATTAGCATTTCATATACATCATCTGAGATGGAACCATATGGCAATAACGTTTGTAATTCACGATACAGTTGCTTCTGAACCAATTGGACTTTGTCGTAGGTTGTATATGGCTTGAGTTTCATGGTGTCTGACAGTATTTTCCCGTCCAGAGTCAATAATCTGACCTGTCGAGAATGACCATTCCGAAACCCTTATCGGGCTTTGAAAAGACCACTTCTTTCATACGTTCCAGCTCACGGAGCGCTTTATAAGGATCAGCAGTGAGGCACATTCCCTGCAGTATTGCGGCTTTGAAAAATTAGGTAAACACCTGACCACGCGTCATCGGACAGAGCTTAGATCAGCATTCGCACTAATGTTATATCACCCTAATCCCCGCTTCCTCTGTTTCGCCGAGGCCGTCGCGACAAGCCGGCCGTGTGTGTTCAAAACGATTATTTGTCAGCTTAAGACTGCCGTTGACATAGGGGTGGAACTTCCATCATACATTTCGCACCTCATACTTATTTGGTCACAACCATAGCTAAGTATATAGTTACATACCAGTTATTATTAATGGTACTGAGTAGACAGTACGAAATGCATGCATCTACCAGCTTTCGCTTTCTTGCCGTGCTTGTCAAGTTTCTAAAGGGAACTAACTGCTTCAAACTTTTGCTAGTGTGTTTTTAAACCTCGCGTCATTATCGGTCGACGTTGGAGTCAAGGAAGCAACTTGGCTACATAGATTCTCGTAGTTTGCGTCAACGGAATCCTTATGTATCTGACGAGGTGCTGTTTTGAAGCCAGGACCGAAAGAGACTGAGACTGTATTTAAGAGAAAGTAGATGATTTCTGTACAAATCTATCGAATTGTGAAAAATCAAAACACTTAGTTGTGTATCGTCATCGGTTGTGTCTGGTCAGTTAATCGTTTATCCTTGTCCGGTTAGGAATTAGTTTTGGTGTCATTATTTCCGGGTATACAGTATCTTCTTTTGACATCGTATCTGCACCGTTTCACAAAAGCAGGTTTCCGAAATACTCGATACGTGTTTTAGAACACTTCACAGGATCGGCCCCTATTCATCCTTCTAGTAGTGTGTTCCATAACTTTACGACTCTTCTTTCGATACGAAGCTGATGTGATACTTTGTTCATGCACGGGGCCCTGAGTTGGTAACGGTGTCCTCGGGTGTTACAGGGTCCCCGCAGGTGAAACATTGGCCGCAGTATGGGGAACTGATTCAAGTGTAGTACTCGATGAGTCATAATAAGGTCAATTCTTACTCGGCGGTAGGATAGTGTGTAGAGTCTGAGTCTTTCACGTTTTTCATACGGAAGCTTTTGTAGACTCGGTATCATTCTAATTGCCAAATGCTGTATTTTATCTAGCTTTTCAGTTTCCCACTGGGTTATCGGATGGTAAGCTTGGGGACCGTATTCAAGGATTGGTCTAATGAGCCAGGTGTATATATGAGGGACGGTTTCTTCGGACCATGTGGAGAAACTGCGTCTTAATGCCCAGAGCATACGAAGTCCCGCACGGTACAATTTCTCTGTATTTTCTAGTGATCTCATATGTCGTGAGAGAACTCCTAAGTCTCTGACTGCTGTGTTAGGGTGGAGCAACTGCCCGTCCAAGGTGTATGATCCAGTGACTGGACCTCTGGTGATACCGATGATATCCGACTTGCTTGTGTTAAGGGAGTTGCATTTCAGTGGACCACGATGATAGTCGCTCTAAGTCATGCTGCAGGCGAGCGCAGTTGTCCTGGTTCTTAATGATCCTCCATATTCTCAAATCATCTGCAAACAGGGCACATGGTGACTTAAGTTGCTGCGGAAAATCGTTGATATGAATAAGAAATAATACTGGCCCAAGTACAGTTGCGTGAGACACGTCACTGGTCGATGGGAACCAGTCTGTCAAGTAGTCATTGACCTGTACTCGAAACCTTCGTCCCAGAATAAGCTGGTGTAACCACTGAAGTAGCGTGCTGCCGATTCCGTAGCTCCTCAGTTTACGAACGAGTCTCCTGGTTCACTCAGTCAAACGCCTTACTAAAGTCGATGTATACCACGTCAACATCCTTCCGTTCGTTGAGAGCTCGTACCCACTGGTGGTTTGCGTACATGAGCTTGGTGATGCACAATCGCCCTTTCGTAAAGCCGTGTCACGCTGGCATCAATACGTCCATCGATTTGAACAAAGACAGCAGACACTTTTTCACAACCTTCTCGAGAACTTTGGCTAATATCAGTCAAACAGCTTGGTCTAGAGTTCTCTATTTTACTCGGATCACCACCCTTGGGAGGCGGTCTCACTATCGCGCATTTCCAATCGTGGTGAACAGATCCTTCAGAGAGTGATTTATTAAATAGGTTTGTCATGGTTGGTGGGATGATAATCGATAGGGATTTGAGTATTAGTGGGTGAAGTCCGTCTGGTCCGGCGGGCTTTGCATCATCGAGGTTGACGAGTAGCTGGTACACTTCGACTGCATCACATTGTAGGATTCCGAGCAAGACTAGCGCAACCTGTGCGGGTACTGAAACTGCCGTCGGTTTACTGGAAAATATGGTGGGAAAATGCGTAGCCAAAGCGTCCGCGCGCTCTGCGCTTGAAATGAGCGTCTGTCCGTCCAAGCTTTCTAAGACAGGTAGGTGGACGCCGGTTTCCTTTGACGTTTCAAGTAGGCAAATATTCGCTTGGGTGCAGTTGTGGCCGAGGATGCTAGCACCTCAACGAACTGCCGGCGTTATTTGATCTTTGCGGCGTTACATAAGTTTCGCTGTTTCTTGTTCACCGCGTAATCTTCATCATAACCTGAGCTGATGTATCTATCCCAAACTTTGCTACGTCGTCGCGATAACTGTCTATATTCCGTATCAAACGAATGCGGTTTGACAGGTCCGATTTCTGTATACTTCAGGGGAACGAACCGAGTACATGGCGAGTTAAGCTTTCCCTTCATTAATAACCAACAGGTCTCAAGCGGCGCATCATGTGGTAGTGTCCATTCAGTCTGACTTATGGCTTGGACGAGTACGTTAAAGTCCATCTTCTAATAGTTGCATTTTGGCTTCCGTTGGTTATAATGCGGTAACGACAGTCCTATGCTTGCCACAATGGAGCAGTGGTCACTTCGCCAGAGGTTCGATGACTCTGATCTCGTTCAGCTTCTGCTCACAGCACGTAAACATTAGGTCCAGACAAGAAGCGGAGTGCGGAGTTACGCGCGTCTGTTGGATGATATGGTGCGTTGCCCCGATTTCAAGTCATTTTACCGATTTGAGCCTCAACGTTGTCATGAGCGGGAAGAAGCCGAGCGTCTCTACAGAATATCATAGTTACATTTAGATCCCCCATCAGTAAGAACTGAGGGCCGCTCATGTGCTTCTGTATATGTGGTAGCCAATCGCAACAATTGGTGAATGGGCTACGGTAGATAACACCCACCATTAGTTCTGCGTGTCTAAGGCGGATTGTGCATCACAATTGCTCGCGTAAATTATCCTCGCTCCGATAGGTGCTGGTAAGTTTGCCAGATAGTGACAATTTTATGTACAACAGAACACGACCGTGAGCCTTTGATTTTGAGTCACATCGGAAACAAGAGTATCTTGGCAACGCGAATCACTGGGGTATGACGTCGGAGTTCAGTCAAGTCTCTGAAACTCCTAAAACGTCTTGCCGCTCCGAGACAGCGAAGCGGCACAGTTCGTCACTTTTGTTCACTAGGCTGCCCACGTTGGCGAATGCCACAAGAGTTCCTTCGTGGTACTGCGGGACGTGCCTGGAGGTTGAGCCACCGGTCGTACACCCATCTTGATCATCCAAAAATCTCCAATTTGTAAGTCAGTCTTACCTTCCTCTGTACGGCGTTTAACCTTAATGACCGCAGCCTTCAAATGATCTGTCTTCGGTTTCCAATGCTCGGCAGATGTGAACCTTTATAACTTTCAGCCTTGATAGAGGAGACAGAATGAGCCGCGGCATATTACAATTTGCAAAGGTGATTCTCAGAGGTCGACATGATTGATTAGTTTGATGGCCAAGTCGGATTACTTGTTTAATCGCCACACTGTCTTCGCCCACATCCAAGAGTCTATCCATGAGCCTCTGGAGGAACTCAACATCGTGATCATAACGTATCTGAGGGTTTTCATCTTTTGACTCTGGTATGTGGAAGACCATGAGATTATGACGCCTCAGCGAAATCAGTGATGAATTGTGGGAGCAGGACTAGAGGCGCTTATCTGTTCGGGTTGTTGTTTATCAGCAGGGGAGGCCTGGGCTCAATTACATGGCTTTTGAATGGACCATGGATCATCGGTGTTCAGCAGTTCACAGACAGGCTCTGCAAAATTTATGGACTGATCAATGAAGTGGCATCTCGTAGGTTCCTAATCTGAGTCTTCCATCGGTGAGGAACATTGAGCGTGAGGCTCGGTCGGGATCGAAGACGCTGGTGGTGGTTCAGATCCCGGAGTGACAAGAGAAGGCGAGATGACATAGGTACTTTCACGAGGGCGTTTGACCCCACGTAATGGACGGTTGTTTCTGTCTGGAAGAGAGGTTTTCCCGTAATTGTTGGCGGTCGCTGAGTATTCTGATGTCTTGCACCGCGACATTTATCACATATAACTTGGAAAAACCGACATCGGATGTCTAGATTTTCAAAACACATCAACAGATAAGGCAATGCACGAAATATGGAACAAAACATCGCAGCCGAAGTGCATGTGCCTTATTTCCCACAACTTTCGAACACGAACCACAAGTAGCTTGAGACGGCATCACAAGGTAGAGCAAACCCAAGATGGCGGACAGATGGCAGTATGGCAAATCAATGAGATCTCCGGAATTAGCCAAAGAATAGCCACCAAAGTTGCACCGATTGAAAAATACGCCAAAAGAAGAATATCAAGGCACAATTCAGAGAAATACTAACACAGTAATCCGAAACAAAAGTAGTATCCAGCACAATGTGATATAAAAATCCGGGGCGTCCGGGGGTACAGCTCCAAAATTGTATTTCATTATGCAAACAACCTTGTGGCAGCAATGACACATTGTGACCAACTTTCGAACAGTCAGCCCGAAATCCGCCAATCAGTGGCTCACTGGAAACGGTATGTCGGAACTTGATGGATGGGAATACATCGTTTTCTTACATCATGGCCAAAGTTAACAATCTGATTCGACACCCAAGTTCCAAAGATCACATAATGCAAAGTAACGTTGAGTTGTTTCCTTAAGATGTTCAGTCCTATGCAAACAACTTCGGAGTTTAGAGCCCACTTCTCAAGACTAACAGCAGTTGCCAGAGTTTTACTCCCGCAAAATCCCTTCAAAAACTTACGGGGGTGACATTTTCCAAGCGAACACGCGCGAACGCAAGGTTGTACCTTAGTACAACTACAGCTCCCAACGGACATATTGAAAATCATGCTCCTACTGCGCACAAAAGATGGCAACTGATACTTTCGAGGAAAAGCGTATCAACAGACTGAAGGTGTATCTATGGACAGCCCATTTGGACCCTTGCTGGCGGACGTACTCATGGGTATGAGTGAGTGGAATCTATACATCATCAAGTCCGCAACTTTACAAAAGCTCTACGTCGATGATATATTGGTAGTCATGGATTCAAATAAAGCCACTGTACTTGCAACCAGAACGATCAATGGTGTGCATCAGAATCATACTGTGACCTGTGAAACTGAACACGACGGCTGTCTCCCATACTTAGACATACTGCTCACACGACGACCAGATGGCTCGACCAAAGGACAGTATACCGGAAGGCGACTTGGACAGCTCAATACTTACACTCTAGGAGTTGCTCGCTAATCGGTCACAAGTGCTTCCTAGTTCGAACTTTGTTCCATTGTGCTCAAATGATTTGTACCACATACATACTGGAAGAAAAGAAGTACTGCTGTTTGACGTGCTGCTATCTAAAGGCTATCCATCGAAATTCATGAAGCGCTTTCGTCGGTCGATGGAACGTGATCGAGAGATAACGGGTACAAAACCGGTTTTCACTGAGTTGCATTTGAAAGGTGGCCACCTCATGAAAGTCACCGCCAAAAGAATAGGTACCTCAACGGAAAAGACGTGCAGTGCAACAGAGCTACGCTCGCTCGTGACCACAAAACCACTGCTTAATTGTTCAGTGAAGACACCGGTGTCGAAGCAGTGCACGTCCCACTACTCATACAAATTCACATGTAGCTGTGAAGAGAGTTAGCTTGAGCGCACTGATCGAAACCTAGATGTTTGAGTCAATAAACACATACCAAAGTGGCTCCACAAACGGATGAGACATACGACGGTTGCACCCGGTGAATTGAAAGACAAAGTTGACTGTGCAGTTACGAAGTATTTAATGAGCACCATTCATCATGTAAACCCTCATGCCTAGTCAAGGGCCTCACGTACTCATGCTACTCGCGTCCATTGTCATCAATCGGCAACGCCCACCACTCTGTGTCCCAAAAAGAGCTGATAGTGACATTAAGCCTACCGCGGTAGGGTGAAAGGCAACAATCGGAAAACAGTTGACTATTACTTGATTTCATGTGGTATTGTTTTGCAGCCGTTGGTAAATGCATGTGCATGGCCGACGAGTATACACGAACTGACAGTACCACCTTACAATCTTCGTCTTCTGATATTGTTATTTGGCATTATTAATCGTCTGGTAAACACGAGCAGCAATTTTTCTCCTGCTTATGTTTTTTCAAGGAAGTGCTGATACGCCTCACCTTGACTTTCTGGATGTTTCTTTTTCTGTCTGGCTTCTTTTGAGTCTCTGTTGCTCTGCCCCTTTTTGGAACGCTTAGTGAGCTTATACAGGTACTTCAGAGATAGATTCATCTGCCTCTATTTATCTAAAGTGCTGTTCTTTGCTCAATCGGTCGACGTGCGGACTAAACGGCATTTACGTTACATTGCGAAATTTCTTTCCGTCTAGTTACTGACCTGTCCTCTTCACTTTCCGGTAGACTGATCGTTTGATCCGTCTATCCAGTCGTCACGTGTGCAGTGTATTTAAGTTTTGAGTATGTTAGTCCTATTCAGGCTCACATATCGTGGTAAGCTTTTGGTGCATTCAGTTACGCATTTTCCTCATCCGAATCCAGGACTGAAAGGATGTCATCACAGGCTTCACTGAAGCTAGCCGCAGACAAGGCAAATTCGGTCTTTTGTTGGTTAGAACCGTTGTGTTCATGAATGCACCTCAAATTCTTGTTTGATCTTTAGGCTGCTTCGGTTATCTTGGTGTTTGATATGCAGTATTCATCTACATCTGCCATGTCTTGGACGAAGGTTACGACCAGCGATTTTTATGAGTCATTTGGCCCGGCTTTGAGACTAGGATTGAAAGTGTTACCCCAAAATGGTGCCTCCTTACTCACTTCAGCTCTCACCTCTTCAGCCAGGGTCGGATTTGCAGTGTTCTGCAATTAGTGTGCTTCCGTGTGTTATGGCAGTGGCAGTGACCAACCAACTTACCACATAGCTTCCACTAGAAAGTACTCATAATAAGCTGGAGGTTAGCGGATTTACCTACCGACAAGCCATCTTTCGGTTGGAGTAACGATAGCACAATGTCCAACAAAAAGCAAGGAAGCTTTAAATGAGTCTTCATTGTGACTCGCTTCTCAACGCCGTTTTCTTGAGGATGGGTGTTTTTTTAGCTTTCTTGCACGTTCTCGAAAGCCAGCAGCCGTGGGTGGCCTTCGGTCGACTAACGATATCTGTCCGGACGTTAAAGACCAGTTTTGCGTCCCTGCTAGCGATTTACTAATCTCGTAGGGCATCGTTTGACCTAACTAGTATGGATAAATAGACAACAAACCGTTCACAAAATGATTGTCGAGGTAGAGTGAGACAATCGGTAGGTAAAAATGTTCGAATTTAAAAATATATTCTCAAGTTGTGTACGTTGGCCTTGGTACGAGTCACATGACGTTTAGCCTCCTCTGTCAGCTTTGACGTCGGAAACGTGCTCCCTACCATCGACGCTTAAGTGGGTCCCGTTGGTTCTGCGTCATCGGACTGTGAGGGAGAATGTTGAGAGGAATAGTTCGGAGGCGGAGTTGAAGGTAGGGATGACACAAGCCGACGCGAATCGCATTCTGAATGACTAGACGATCGGGACTCAACCGGAACAGGAGTGTGTGCTCTGCGATAACCGTACGGTCGTGGCGGAAGTGGATGCGAGTTTGTTGCAACATCCTCATCTGCGGTTGGAGGGTCGCCGATCTCCATGCATTCCTGATAATTAGGGAGCTTCGGAAGCATTGATGGCGGGAATATGTCTACAACTGAAATCGCTGATGGGATAAAATATGAAAACGATTAGTTAGCTTTCGTTTTTACAAATTTTGTAGGCTAGAAAACGGATACTTAAAATTCCAATTACGTGAGGCAAGTAATATTTACCTGAAAAATCGGCTTCCTCCAGATCGATGTGGCTATTGTGCCGCTTGGAAAAGGTCACCTGAACACGGCTCATCTGGTTGGCTTTCATACACTTTGAGGAAGCACTTACAATTATTGGTTGGACGGTCATTTTAAATCACTTCTTGTTTGAATGGATTGCGATGTGCAATCTCAATGTAGGCTGCGCTTCGCATTGTAGTGAACCTTGGCTATTCGAGCACGGACCGTAACTGATGAGGTAGATGGATAGATTGAGTGTTGCGCGCCCGAAAGCACTGCACTCTACTACCGGTTCGAACTTATTTAATCTCAGCAGGTAGATACAGCAGGCATGTAGGTGCCATGTGTCTTACAGCGAAACTAAAGCGATAGCGAAAATTGTTATCCAACTGGCACCACGGGAAAGTTTTGTCGCCATGTTCATTGCATGCGTAGTGGAGAAAGCAGCCTTAAACACAGCACGTATTACAATACTCATAAAATGGGTGCTGCTGAACAACACTTGGGCATGAGGACAATGACACTTTCTAACTGTAGTTGACTAGGTTTGCGAAACGAAAGGGAACCGGTGCATCTTAACAGCGGAATTATTGGTCGACTGGAGTAAAATGTTTCCACGAAAAAATATGTGTGCCAGTGAGCATAATGAACAACGCTTGATGTTCTGGAATACAACCGTCCTAAGCACATGAAGGCAAATTATCAAGCAGACAGTAAATGTGGGCTCAGTTTCTGATGAGAAGACGTCAGGCTGGTGCAATAAAATAGTAGGGACCTGGCAAATTGCATCCAGCTCACGGTTGTGGCTTCTTGGACTGTATACCTGGGTCCCATTATATACGTGGCCCATATTTACCCATAGTCTATTATTGATAGTGAGATGAAAATTCCCATGTAGTGCTTCTGAGTACGGGATATTTTAACTTTGTAATGGGAGTTCATCGCAACAACTTCAAAGTGAGATAGTCCTTCACATGGCCCAAAAAGCACTAGACGGCCGTTTCAACATGTTGGATACTCGTGGCTAAGATGCGGTATACAGCAGTTAGCTTGTAAATCCTGGCGGTCCACGGCTGTCCTCCATGGCTCAGTAGCATAAGCTGCTGACTGGTGCCTCAAGCCACCAGTGATCATGGACCCGGATCCTGCTGGAGCCGATGCATGCGCAGTACTTACGAGACCTAACAAATCGAAACGGACGCCTAGTGGTTTCCCGGTCATGTAGAGGACTA
This sequence comes from Dicrocoelium dendriticum, assembly GCA_944474145.2. Lineage (NCBI taxonomy): Eukaryota > Metazoa > Platyhelminthes > Trematoda > Plagiorchiida > Dicrocoeliidae > Dicrocoelium > Dicrocoelium dendriticum. The sequence goes on along the minus strand of OX104065.1, from coordinate 81,600,451 downwards.
TCTGATTTGGAAACCGTTGCGATGAATTCTTATTTAATTTCCCTATATTCTCTGTCGACAACTCGGAGCAGAAAGGACGCAATAAATTACTCTTGAATAGAGATCCTTCGTAGGTAGCCAAAGTTCAAATTCCCTTGTCTTTAATGTCGTTATCACATGCTGCATATTTTCATCCACTTCAAACGCTTTCTGTGTCCTTTAGTGTTTTGAGGGTCATATACTTGCTTCAGCAACTACTTCTGCCTCCCGCGGCAGACTTAAGATTTGCGCCCCTGTAGTTTTAAAGCGGGAAACCCACACAATTGCGAACAGACTTTATATATTTGGATTCATATGACAACAAAGATCAAATTTAAAGTAGTGCCATAAATGAAGGTGTCTGTATTGTTACAATACAGGTGTGCAAAATTTACTCATACATTTTTGTGCACTGCTTGAAGAAATAGTATTGATAACACCAACAAAATTCAGTCTATTAGTGAATTCCCTCTCTATGGAGAAAACTGCCAATCCGTGAGCCTTGTCTGGCTCATTGATGATGGAAGGTAGTTTGAGAATGCGCTCTCACAGCTGGCTGTGCTAATAGTTCGAGTAAGAAACATGCGCAGCAGGTTCCAAAAGTAATATTTCTGTATGAAGTTTGAGAGTTCAGACGATCCCTTAATTTTTTCGTTTCCAGAGTCAACCGTGTTACTTATTAGTTAACCTCTCATGCAACATAAAACTCCAAAACACAAAAATTCCCAAAGTGGCGTGTGCAAAACCGAAAAAAATCGTTTTCTGCAGGTTGTATTTCGTTTCCTTCCCTTATTTCGCCATGGTTCTGATGGCACATTATCTGTAATCAGATTGTGAATATATATATATATATATATATATATATATATATATATGCGAGAGTTCCTATGGTGCGTTGAGGCTGGTGGTGGCTAGATTCTGACAGATGGTCTACCCACTGCTGCTACTGATATGTCATGGGCTCATGTCCTGGGCGCCTCCTCGTGGCGACCGCTGGGTAGGAGTTAGGTTACGCCCTTCTCCCTACTAAGATCCAGGATACAAATCCGCATGAGTCAGTGAACTGACCATGTGCTAAACCCGCTGCCTTTCGAGTGCACATTTAATCGAAGGCTTTGGCTGAGGACCCGAGTCGTTCTCCTGTCAGGTGTGGGCGCCCTGCTAGTATTCTGATCCACATTTTTCGGAGGTTGGGGAAGTGGTCCATGGCCCTCTTCCCGTAAAACGTAGCCATGGGAGACAATAGGTCTACGAGTTATAAGCCCACAGCTCGATTGGTGTAGAGCAGGAGCGCCACGCATTGTCTCTGACGATGGGAGGGTACCTCCGGGTGTTCAATGGTTTGCTGCTGCCCGCCTCAAGTAAGGCAACCCGTGGTCAAATTGCTGCTAACTCATCAAAACTCACATGCGTCTGGCGGTGGTCGCAGGTGCGTATACTACTACGATGGCAAACCATATATAAATCCTTCCAATATCTCAATATCTCTTACGGCCCTCAAGCAAATCCCAATCTGTCTGAAATCACATTCTGGAGCTGGATCTGCTCCCCACTGCCTTGTCCGTCAGGCTATTTAGCCAAACGCTTCGGGCAGAGTCCCTCAAGCAAACCTCCGAAGCACAACCGCCACCTCGCGTGCGATTGCTTACCAATGCAACGTATACCTGTGCGCAAAGCACTCAGCATCGGGTGCTGGAATGTGCGCACACTACTGGACCGGAAATCGTGTGAGCGCCGCAGTGCACTTGTCGGGATGGAACTGGCGCGTTGCCACGTCGATATTGCGGCCCTCAGTGAAACTCGGCTCACTGAGCAAGGTAAGTTACATGAAACGGATGTTGGCTACACATTCTACTGGGTGGGCAACGCCCCCTCAGCACCACATGAACATGGGGTCGGATTGCAATATCCGATCGCCTAAAGTGACGGCTCGTGGGTGAACCAACAGGCATCAGCGCGCGACTAATGACTGTTCGCTACGATTCGAAGAGGCAAGTTTACCACTTTTATAAGCACGTGCGCTCCGACTATGTGTTATCCTGATGACACGCGTGATTAATTCTACACTCAGCTTCCTCCGTGCTACGGTTTGTGCCGAGGAGCGACCGACTATACCTGCTGGGTGATTTCAACGCGCGCGTTGGGCGTGATGCATCAGCGTGGACAGATGTTATCGGTCTTCATGGCATTAGTTGAACGAATGCAAACGGTGACAGGCTGCTCTCACTGTGTGCCACTCGCGGCCTGACGATCACCAACACTCGGTTTGCACTGAGTGCGAATGATATAGCAACTTGGACGCACCCACCGAGTGGTCACTCGCACCTGCTCGACTATGTCACCGTACATAAGCGTGATATGCGTGAAGTGCGCATGACACGTGTACTGTGTGGAGCTGAATGTGGCACTGATCACAATTTGGTAAGGACCAAAGTGTACATATCTTTTCTTAAATCTATGTATTTCCCTCCCGCCGGGAATCGGCGTAAATTTAACATTCACTCCCTCGGTACTGCAGTGAAACGCATTGCGCTGGAGAAGGCGATGGCTGCACGCCTGTGTGGTGATGTGGACTGTATAGCCACAGTGGGCGACCTGTGGCACCACATTTGCGACCAGGTGACAGCTGCTGCCAAGGAGACCATCGGGCGCGCAAACTGTAAGCGGCCTGATTGGTTTGATAACAACAATGGGACGATTGACGCATTGGTGTCGGGAAATAATGGAGCATTTGCTACACATGTGGCAGACCCCAGTGACTTGGGGAAGAGTAGTCAGTTTCGTAAATTTCGACGGCGACTGACCCGAGAGCTCCGTCACATTAAAAATGCATGGTGGACGGAGAAGGCGAAGCAGATGGAATGCTACGCCGAACGTCGCCAACACAAGGAATTCTTTCACTCCTTGAAGGCAGTGTATGGACTGAGATTGGAGCCGCTGAGGACGCTGGTCGATGATGGCTCAGGCGTTACCTGCACGCGGACTTCAGACATAAAGCAGATCTCGAAGAAACACTTTGACTGTCTTTTAAACAACCTTTCGGGGATCGACTGGCCTACATTGAACGGCCTTAAGCAGTACGATGTGAATGCGAATCTGGCATACACGCCGACGCTAGGTGAGACACATAGAGCACTTGCTCATCTGCGAAACGGCAAGTGTGCTGGGGCCGACGGGATCCCGCCTGAAGTATTGAAACATGGCGGACCCGCGTTGGTGACTGCTCTGCATCCTTTGGTGCAACATGGTTGGATTGAGGAGCAGGTGGATGCTGAGCTGAAGGATGCGCTTGTGCTACCACTGTACAAGTGCAAACGGAGCAAGCAATGTTGTACGAATTATTGGAGTATCAACTTGCTGAGCTGTGTGGGCAAGTGCTTGTTCGAATCCTGCTCAACCGCCTCCTCACTCAGGTTGCGAAATCTCACGTGGCGGAAGAGCAATGTGGATTCCGTTCGGGTCGCAGCACTATAAATATGGTGTTTTCGGCTCGTCAGTTGCAAGAAAGGTGCAGAGAACGACAACAGCCGCTGTAATTCCTTTCTGTTGATTTCATCAAGGCATTCGATTTGATGCACCGCGAGGCATTGTGGCTGATGTTGGGTAAGTTTAGTTACCCGCGTAAGTTTGTAAGTTTAATTGAATGTCTGTAAATTGGTAAACGGGCGAGGGTGCGGCTGAGTGAAGTGACCTCGGATGACTTTGTAGTTGTCTCTGGTGTGAAGCAAGGCTGTGTCCTAGCTCATGCCCTATTTAATATTTACCTTCATTCAATGATGCCTTGTGCTTTTGATGCGGCTTATGCTTACGGCGTTCGTGTGGAGCACCGTATTTATGGGGGGTTGCTGAACATCCGTCGTTTCGGTGCGAGAACTCTAGTCTGTGAGACAACTATCCGTATGTTGCTGTTCGCTGACGATTGTGCGTTGTTTGCACACAGGGCGGATGAGTTGCAGCACATGACTAGTGCTCTGGCTTCTTCTGCATCGGCATTGCGAAGTTTCCCACTGCATCCATGTTTTCAATATCACTTACTGTTTTCCGGAAATTAAGGTTTGTAGTATCTATTTCAGCTTTGATCTTTGTATGATTATCCCCCTTCATTTTTACCGCTTCAGGCATGGAGGTAAATTCGCTATATGTTCACTTGGTATTGAACATTCATCTTTACTAAAAATGCCTTCCCATGTCACATGCCGCCCCAAACTAATTTAATTGATGTTCGTAGACTTCTACTTTCTAGGAACATTGCACTGCTCACAAAAATCCACAAAGTAATTTGATTGAACTGAAGAGAACCTTGCTGTCCTCATTGCTTGAGTGCTTCCTTTTCTTCTCTTACCCGTTACCTGCTAAGGTGCGTCGTCTAGGCCGCCGTCATAAGGCCTGACGTTGTTGTGAATTCACTCGAACTGACGGACGAATGTACGTCACATCACCGGATCAAGTGCCTGTGACTTGTGATCCGACAACGGCCTGCAGGCATACACCCCGGCTTGAGAACGCGACTGCGGTATGTGTGGGAATGACGTGTGCACCGATAAATAAGAGACTGCTTGTGTTAGTTGACCTGACGACAAAAAGCCCGCATATGTAGCTTGTCGTGTTCTTCGTTAGCACACGGTTTGGTCTCCTCTAGCAGTTGGACCACAGAGCGCAACTTCGAAATACAACCTGTAATGCACTGCTGCACCTGTACTGCGCAATTTAATTTGTGGGTTCTTTGCAGGAAGTGTCCAAATTAGGCAGTCTGATACCCACCCGGCACTTCACCAGACGACCGTTTCATCTTATTATGGCTCTTCAGTAGTGCACGTCCTTCGGCTGCACTAGGAACTGGGCGCATGACCTCGGCACTAGCAGCTTGCGTCACTGACCATCAGTTATGCCACTAGGCCACGGGAGAAGGGACTGACCACCAAGGATTATAAGTTATCCGCCACTTAGCTGAGGCTAATAAATCACAATGCAGCTTAACTAAACGGGGCATTAGTAAGTTTATGGGCACTAGTCAGTCTTCCGACACGCATTCTTTGTTTCTGGTATGTTTCTGTACAGACTTGCGGTGTGTTCGGCTTTTTACAACCAACCATCCCCCGAAACTTAACTGGGACACAGAACCGAATGGCTATCAGCTGAAGCTGGCCACTCAATACAGTCGGCTGGGATGCCGCCGGAATTACTTTTCTCCTGGAATGTGTCGTTCGTTGAACGCTCTTCCGACCTTTGTTATTTCTACGCCCACGTTACCCAATTTTTAAAAGTACTACTTGCTTTAAAATCCGCTCATCGAGTGACGACAAGACAGAAACATTGTGTTCACTAACCTGCACGAAATCCAGCTAAGCTCATATATATGCGTGTTCAACTGGATATTACGGTGAGCCCATTGATGCCCGTCTAAGTTGAATGTGAGTTTTCAACCTATTCACACAAACCATCCCACGGATACAGTCAAGCCTTTTCGTATTTTTTCCCGCATTATACCATTTTTGTGTTGTAGTTCCATTTTTTCTTCTCACTCCAAATTTGTGTTATGAGACTACGCACACAGAACTTAGTGGCTCAATTCCGTGACTAGTGGACCAAATATTAAATGCATCCAGGGTAAACCTACATACATCTATCCGGTTAGTAGCATACTGCTATCCTGACAAAGCAGACAAACCTGCGGTGAATGAAAATTTTCCCTATTCCATTTAAACGGAATGTGTGCAAATATTATGAAACAATCTTATTACAGCCACACGCATCCAACTTCTTGGGTTGCACAATTTCTTTATTTTTCTGGTGTCGATGTATATGTCCCCGTGCCCTTTCATTATTGAAGAGACTAACCACTATTGCATATCGGTAACATGATGCCACCGAACTGCCTGTACTGTGTAGCTTTTGATGTGACTTTTTCCATTATAACCTCCACTAATCCCTTTACATTTTGTCAACGTTAACCTTGGTACTTTGCGGGATAAATATAGAAACAACATCCTGTTACATTTGACTTTGTATTTCGATGGCAAATGTGATGTATCAGAAATCCATTGCTTAGCTTTCCTGATTTCTGACCTCGCTCATTTTGGTTCATATCTGTGTCCTCATCTCACCCATTCGCTGTGTAACTAGTCGCTACGTTATAGCTCAATCCTCTTATGGCTGCTCAGTCATGCTGCTGAGGTACGTAAACTCCTTACCATCTCAAGCTCTCTTGGATATTCTGGCGTGACCAACAGAGTCCTAAACTCTAAAAAGTTAGGAAGCGCACTACTCATGAGACCCAACGGGTCGAAGCGGCCGTCTAGTGCTTTTCCGGGCATATGGAGGACTACCTGCTTTGCAAGCCACGGTGCTAAGCTCTTAACCAATGACGTATTAATGCCCCAGCTCCTTGACACGCTTTTTGGACAATTTTGTTGTCACTGATCCCGTGCAATACATTTCGCTTTTAACCAATTTAATGACAATGTTACCGTTTGGTGAATTAACTTTCTAGCCAAATACATCTTTTCTGCTAGCGCAGTGGACGTTCAACATTCTCCTGCCTGCTCTTTGTTAGCTTGTCTATTTTAAAGTGGGATCTTATGGTCTATTTCGCGATTCTTCAGGTCGTTCTCCTGTCTGCACCACCGGATTGATTTAATGAACAGTTGCTTTCCTATTGGCTGTTAACCCTGGATTTGATGTATTCTATTAGAAGGGTGCACAAATTTTGTTTGTGGGCGACTGCTGAGTTTGCAGATCATCTTAACCCTCCTTTCCCCCCAACTCGCGTCATGAAGCTGTGCAGCGCGTTAGAAATTGACGCCAGTAGCAAACCCGACTGCGCATATTCTGATCTACGAGGGTTGTCCAAAATGTTTATGGACTGATCCTTGAAGCTAATTGGTGGAAAAAATCAATTTGCTTAATTTCGACGTAAAATCCCTTGACTGCAATACATTGCCTAATGACGTTCTAAGGATAATACCCTTGCTGTAAGAGCTGGAGTGTTGCTGCTGCCGCCACACTAATACAGCTGCAATGACGTCAGAATTATAAGCAAGTTTATGGGCTACGAATGTGATCAGCGAGACGTGAAAATAAATAAAAATCACCGGTAGCAGAATCTGGAGAATAGGGTGGATGTTCAAGTAATCTGAATCCTGATTCATGAATTATCTCGATGGTAACGCGCAAGGGGTGACTGGAAGCGTCACCTTAAGGACGCAGGTGCCTTTCTTAACTTGCTCTACCTTTTTATTCCAGTAGTTTCCTGAAGCTGTTGGATTAAGCCTGCACCATACTGACACCTTGTTGAGGCACACTGACCCAGTTAAGCAATCCAAAGTATTCCTTCGGCATTCCAGAAAATGAAGGCCATAACCATTCCAGCCGAGGGTGCTAAGTGAACTTTGATAAGGCTTTCATCCCAACAGTTCACAAGCTACATAGCAGAGCCTAGTCCGGAAAAGCGCCAGACGCGTTTCGCCCTATTGGGGCTCGTCAGTGGCGCGCATTCCCTCGGTCCTCTAATGAGGATCGAACCCATGACCGCTAGAGGCAGATGCCAACTAGCCAGCAGCTTAAGCCACTGAGCCATGGGGGACGTCGGCTGGGCTACATAATTTGCAAACTAGCTGGGATGTAGCACCACCTATCTACCACTGCTACTCATGAGTACTATAAAATCAAATGCCTCTCCTAGTTTCAAAATGTTATAGGTATAGCGTCTAGTTAGAGGACGTCATCACCTAGCAGGCTAACCACTGTCCGTGACAGTGGTAGATAGGTAGTGCTATATCCCAGCTAGTTTGCAAATTATGTAGCCCAGCCGACGTCCCCCACGACTCAGTGGCTTAAGCTGCTGGCTAGTTGGCCTCTGCCTCTAGCGGTCATGGGTTCGATCCTCATTAGAGGACCGAGGGAATGCGCGCCACTGACGAGCCCCAATAGGGCGAAACGCGTCTGGCGCTTTTCCGGACTAGGCTCTGCTATGTAGCTTGTGAACTATTGGGATGAAAGCCTTATCAAATTTGCAACTAAAATCCTGCTACTCATGAGTACTATAAGTGAACTTTCTTGATTGGTGGTAAATTGTTACTTTTTCACACCATGCTTTTCATTTAGCTTCTGATGTGTGTAATCAAGCCATGTTTCATTCATAACCATTATACGAGAGCAGAAGCTTATCGGATCCTCTTGATGAGGTTCAAATTTGCGTGCATCGCCTTAACACGATATGCTTTCTGCCGAATATCAGTGGCACCCAACGACCACTGACCTTTGGTAACATCAGCTTATCCATCAAAATAGGATTCGCACCGTCAATGGCCGTACCCACGGACTCTGCCGTTGCTTTAAATGTCTTTCTTTTGCCCAGGTTAATGATGCTGTTAACCTATCAACGCTGTCTTGTCACTGACATTGATGGCCACCCACAGCGGTCAGTCTGTTTACATTATTCACTACCCTGTGTATATTTCCTATGCTACTTGGCAACTATTGAACAGGCAAGAGGGTTGTCTCTTACTGTTATTGGCATTCTCTTCAGCGCAAATACTGCACAACCGCTCTTTTCTCAAAGTTAGTAATTTCCTCCATTTTCACACAGCGACGTCAAAACTGATCAGTGACATACATGCAATAAGTACATGATCTGTCTAAGGTTTTACTTATGCTCACATAATGAATCAACCTGCTTGTATACTAACAATAATTTTTTAAAGTAAGTACAAGTAATTCTGTCTACAAACTTTATGAAAGTCCCTCGTACTTCATGTCCCAAGAACTCATTACACTTTTCTTTTTCTGTGACTTAGGTGGTTATTGCAACAAGTTATAAAATTTGTTGATGAACATCTCTTGCACTGTGAGCCCCATGTGGGATTAAATTGCACCTGGCGCAACCTAGTTACCTTACAGGCACCTGAATGACGAAGGGCTCATCCCAACTAACATATGGCGAGTCAGATGGTATTCGATGGTTAGCAACAATATACTTAGGTGCCGAACCATAGTCATGTTACTAAACGGAACTGCGCATGCACACGTATCAACACAGGTACCTTTTAATATCACGTTTAGAGATCAAGATCAGAGTCCTGCTGCTTTCTACACTTCCGAGATGAGAACCGTGTTCTACTACACAATCCAAGTACTTGCTATCGCAGAGATGCGATAACAACGGACTCAGGATTAACCTGCAAACGGCACACTCGTAACAAGTTCAAGTGTGGTTACCAGTAAACTCGGGGGACCACCTAAGTGTAGGAACCAAATTGATAATACATCATTCAGCGATACAGTCGATCGTTCTGCAAGACAATGAAGCGTGGACGGTACACATTATCAACACCCGTTTTCTAAAATGACTATCAACCAATGCCTGCAGTTGACCTAGTGAACTTGTAAATGTAACAGAAACTCAGAGAATAAACTATCAACAACAGAAACAAAAATATGAAGTATACTTTACGCTACCACTGCGGTATCTTGGACGGCTTGATCATACACCCCGAACGAATGCAATCGGCCTTTTGATTATGGCCACTCAGATACTAGAAAACACAGCGCATACAAATAGAGATGCCCCATCGGAGCAAATTCAGGTTGAGTTTATCTTAAATAAGTGCTAGGTTCACATGTAGGGAAGAGAAGGAGACTACCTATCGACAGTGGTCTAATCACCATACCAATGCCGTCACCCAGTAGTACAACAAAAGACCGTGTGTCGGTAATACAAATCGTCTGATACTCAAATAAAAACTCTAGACGGGTAATTTCTGGATGTCGTTGCCATCTGGTGCAGCAACTCAGTTGGTTGAGACTGCCGCAGTCAGGAAGAGCATCGAGTGGTCGTTAAGATCAAGTCTTAAAGATGAGACCAGTAAACTGATCCTTTTTCAGATTTTATTGCCTAACACGTAGCGATATTGTGCCGCATCTTCGCTGTAGTTCCACCACACATGTGTCAGTGTATGGTTGACGTCTACCTCCGTGTACTACACCGGTCCTGGTTGCGAACGATGCAGGTGCATTAGATACTAGCAGTACTGACTTTAGGAGATGGTAACTTATTGACGAAGGGAATGGTTACACCATAGTAACTGTGCCAGGCTCAACCATTAGGCTCAGAGTGAAAGAGGTTGCAGTCAAGTCGCGAAATTGCGTCTGTCATATGCTTGTTGAATGACTGGCCGCTGGCTCCCAATCGATAGTGAGCCCCATCTACATGCTTCCGGATTATGATTCCTGGTGTTTACGCTAAATGTGGAGTGTGTGGACGGGGCTATGAGCGATGCAGCACAGAGGTATCTCGGCAGGCCTGGGGGTCCTGTGGTTGTTCATGTTCACAAGGACGAGCGAATCCGGGACAGGACGTGGGCAATTTATCCTACGTTTATGTGTGATGAATAAAGTACTGACCCGAGTTTAGGAGCCGTGACACAACCTTGTAGACCTGTAGCAGTGTCACTGCCACAATGTCCCTCGTATCCAGAGATTACTCGCAGTACTTAACTAATGCTGTCGTACGAAACAGAGAGTTTGAAATCCGCATTTGAGAGCGTTATGAAAAGCATGTAGTACCGCAACAGCAGCCACTAAGGTGTATGTACAGAGGTTCCCTCCCGATTAGGACAGCTTATACCACCCCCAGTGCTGTTGATCATGCACAGAACTAATTTCATGCTCAGCGCTTTTGCAGAAGCTATATTTACCCATACCCGGATGTGTTTCCTAATGGTGACGACGAATTGGCTTGCTTGTGATTCAGACCAAGTCCAATGTTCTGCACTTTGTGGTGGTCCAAGTTTCGCATCTAACGTGTTCTGGGTGCTCTGCGGTGCGGAATCGAGAATGAAGGATCCTTTTATTTATGGTATTCGTGTCCTGGTACGATGTAGTTCACACATCTTGCGGTTGTCAAGCGTAGCCCATACGTATGCTAGTGCATTCGGCTTGGACCTAGCCAATTTGATTTTCGAGGAATGATTTGTTTCTGCAGTGCAACCACAACAACCAGCCAGCGACACATGCCGACTGACCAACTGTCCCACTGAAATACCTGTATTTGGCTAACTTCTAGAGGTGGTTTTAAAGGTGCCCACAGCACATGGCTCAAAAGAAAAGGTGTGGATTGCTAACATCTGCGAAACATGTGCCCTGAATCTGTGAACCAATAGGTTACTCATCATGTCACTTACGAAAACCGCCAGTGAAGGCTTCCAAACCAACCTCGTCTTGATCGCTTCGAGTGCCTGGTACGTTCGATCGGTTGTCATTGCAGTGCCGGACACCATGACACCAAGACCATGGCATGCATAGCAAGAACAGAAATAGGGCTAGAACCACAGCGATTACGCCCAAGATGGCCCCGGTGGCTCTGCAAAAAGATATACGTATTGACTCGATCCATTACCATAAATATGTCGACAAATGATAAAGATCACACAAATTGTTCCCTTGCATCACGTGGCACCAGTGAGACAACCACTTCAAGGTACTACTAAACTGTGGATATGTACACTGGTAAATGAGTAGACTTACTTTCTTACCTGTCGTTTGCTGCAATGAAGGGTGTTTCGCTCGCAGTCATCAATAAACCCTAAGTAGTCTGGTAAACATGTAAAGCCGCCAATTCTATTCAAGTTGATTTGACAGACACCATATAGTATATTAGGAAACAAATAAATGGGTAGATTTCATGACAGCCAAGATACTTTCCCAGCTGGGGAAACCTCATTTGAACATTTGCATATATCAAAGCTGGGTAAGTTAATTAAGATTTTCAGTTCAGTAAAAGGTCTGAATGTATTACCAACCAGTTGTTCCGGATGCTTTTTGTATATGAACTCTATGAGCAAAAAGATCCATCAATATTTTATTGACGAAACGTGCGTTCCTTTTGAATCTACGATGCATAGATTGCCCATGGCTCATCGGCATAAGTTTCTAACTCGCAAGAGTAAGGTTATAGGTTTGGATCCAGCGGATGCGTGCTTCTGACATGTCCCGATAGGAAGAAAAGTTCACCTAGCACTTTCATGGATGGGTGGTGGCTGTCTGACTGAGTCCTCCGATGAATCTCCCCAAAATGCACAAGCTGTATGAAATTGGTAGCAAGAAACAGAGTAGAACTTAATTGTGTTATATGTTGTTTGGGCAAGGTTTAATGGGAGCACTCCTAGATTGTTGTAGACCGAATGTCTTGATCCCATTTGGTATCGCAAAAGATTTGTAAAGGAGTCACAAACTTAGACAGATTTTCTGTCGCAGTGATTGCCTGTTACACCGATAAGCAGCCGTCACTAGGAAGGAATGTACGCAAATATTTTGCTTGCTCTTCCATGCGTATAGCAACTATCTCGCAAATGTATGGTAAATTAAAGAAAGGCGAGGTCGTTCTCCAGTCGTCGCAGCCAGGGTGGGCCAACTTGGAGGTAGAGAACTCGTGTTTCTACTTAGGTTTTGATGGCCATTACAGGATCATGTTGTTCGATGAACGCTAGACGTTTTCTAGAGCAATTCTATCTGTTCTGTGCATGGGTCCATTGGTTATATTTCAATACTTTAACGTAAGTAGCACTAGTAATTGGAATGTCCGTATTCGGACTTTTGCAGCAGAGGCGATCTGGTGATGTATCCTATCAGCTATTTCGGTTTAGCTACTTGATCTAGGACATGTTCGGAAAAGTTGAATCGGCTACAATATTGAAGATCTGAGCCTCAGACAGACTGCGATGTTGAGATGGAGCACCCGCAAAAGAGACGGAGACTTCCGGTACACATCTGTTGTAAAGCATCCGAACTTTGACTGCGGGAAACATCATAAATCTGCTTTCACGTGATGTTTTCAGTGCTTCTGATTCATCACGCAAATTCTTGATGCATAGCACTAGTTGATCAGGCGGAAAGGAGTGTACAAATTTAGTAGATTCTGCAAGTAATAATGAGTCTCGATGCATTCTGTAATCAAGCATATCACTTATGTAAAATGGCAAAACCAGTAGTACAATTACCCTCTCTTTAGCGACACCACTATACTTATTCCTAGTCGCCCTGTCCGCATAGATGGACGGCCAGCCGTCCCATTTGGGTGTGATTTTGTCACTCGTAGAAGCAAAAATGCAAATATAAAAATTATTGGCGTACTATGTCTAGATGTGCTGCTATATTTAATCTGAATATGTAACATCGCCGTTCTTTGTCTATAAGTCATCTGTCTAGCAACATCGTAATTCTACTCAGTGCCATTGTGTGTTCTTGTGTGTGCCTTGTGTGCCCGTTATTATGCCATGGCCGTCACAGTTGGGCATATTTGGGACAAATTTCGGTCAAGCAAACGAATTTTCGGTTCAGGCTTACAGCTATAATGTTGCGTACTTAAAATGGGAATCGATTCCCGCTGGTTGTTGACGGTATTCGCGACCCGAAGAAATGCATCCAAGGTGTATGTTAAGTGTGCTGTGAAGGAAATTTAGATGAGTGACCAAAAGTTGTCCAAATGTGTCCAACTTGGAAAACCAGCTGTCACCTAGGGCGCTACAAAGGTCACTCCAGCGGACATTTTCTGTCGCTCGTGTTATGCGTGCAATTATATCTGTAGCGCTTTCAACTGCCTTGAAGAAATTATGCCCCTCCATATTTCCCTCAAGATGGTCCTGAACCCTATCAACTTGCATCCAACAGGCGCGAAAGCTCCCGAATGCCACTTTTTATTGAGTGGCCATTCGCAAAAGAAGCAATAGCAACCCACAATCTGTACTCATCCATTATACTATCGGCTGATTTGCTATTGATCACACAAAAAGTACGCATATTTAAGAGGAATTTTAGATGTTTGTGAGTAGTTTAAAGTTTGTAGAAAGTAGAAGTCACGATTAAAATTCACGCACAAGAACATTCCCGTCGATGCACATTATTGTGCGTGAATATTAATCGTAACTTCTACTTTCTACAATATTTAAGATGCTTTGCTCCTCGTGGCTGCAGCTTGATAACGTTATCGTCCATCTGGAGGGATTCACGGAGAACCTGATTTCCTTAAGGAGAAATCTGAATGCGCTATGTATGCAATTGATTGAGAAAAGATGTGTCATTTCCAGGAACGGAAGTGTTGACTTATCGCTAATGTCTGTGTTGGGTCATTCAGGTATGGGTCGATACAGCTAGGCAGCAAGTTAGCGATTCCATAGGACTCAACTAAGGTAAACAACGGTTTGTGCACAACAAAAATAAACGGTTTTCGTATATCCAGAATAATGCCGCTTATCACCATACCAAAGTAAGCCGTTGCTCTATCGTGAACAAAGGATTGTGATTGACATGGTACCCATGTACGTTTGCGTTAAGAACGTGTTGCAAATAGTGGCACAGATTTAAACTTGTAAGAAACGGGGTATAATGATTTTTGACTATCTTTTATAAGGTGTCGACGGGAAGTGTCTACCGATTGTCATGGACGTACCGTAAATTGCCGCACATTGCGTGCCCTGAGAAAACCCCGAGGAATTCTAACGGCAGTCCGGAGGTCCAAGCGGATCTCACACGATGCACTACGCACCAAGTGCGGCGTCTGCGTACCGCAACTTACACAGCGCTTCACGCGATGAGGCGCAGACTAGGGATACTTGAACGATCGATACATTCTGGTCAGTGTTTGAGGACAGAATGTTTCGCGGAAAACTGGATGCCTGTGGGCTCTGTACTGACCGATATTTAGCCGTAGCACTGAAGTTACCGTTACGTACAGGGTCTACTGTGGTAAAAAAAATGGACATCGCGTTGGCGGACGAACGTACACGTGGTGCACAACTGCTGCTATTTCATCGCAGCTATGTTCCCATTAAAGTAGACAGACTGACGTACACGTGAGAAATAAGTATTCGGTGTGACCGTATTTATATCATAGTTAATGTTAAAACACACTTACGGTGAGCACGCCGGTAGACTGGAATCTAGCTTCTAAAGGAGCTTTGTAGGAAAAAAGCATCACTTTCAATTAGACCTTTCACATTATGAATAATAACGACTTGGTAGTATGTTGCTTTCCTGTTAAGTGAGGCAGGTTCCATTTAAAATTTCTCTTTCCTAAATAACCTGGAATACTTAAAGTTGACCCGGTTATTTCAGTTCAGTTTAATGCAGTTGATTAATCATGATCCGGGCACCAAAGTGCAGTGGATGCAGTTGTCACGAACCGCGTCGTCAGAGTGGCAAAAATAAAGAATGATAAGTAAATGCGGTTAGACCTAAATATGGTATTATCAGAATGGAAGCAAGAACTAGGTGCATGAAGCTAATCGCATTGAAGTATAAACAGCTACACGCAAGAGGACGAATCCAGGGGCAGCACTGACTCCGATCATGCGCCACGTTCGATAGAGTCTCTAACCATTGGTTTGGACTAACACGAGGCCCTATCCACGAAGATGATACATACCTGTTTGACCAAGTCTCTCTGTCGATTTCTTCATGTCGCTATGCCACGTCATCGATTAAACACCTCATGGTTCCGCCCAACGTGGTACAGTGACGGCATATAATGCTCGCCGAGGAAGGCTGTTAACTGGTGTACGGAGTACATGACCTAACCATCATTTGTTACCCCAACGCAGCAACTCAACTATATCACGTTTATCGCAGAGGCTGTTCTGCAAAAGCTTACGTATCTGTTCAACCACAGTTCCCATGGTGTCCATATTACCCCCCGGAAGCACTGGTAGCAGCTTCGCGGCAACTGGCAGAACCGTTGGCTCAGCTCTTTCAGCGGTATCACTTTATCCTGTACTGTCCAAAGTCATGGAGTCCATTGTTGCCAATGCAACTTCATTGCTCTCGAGCAACATGGCTTTCATCGACAGCGATCGTGCACAACAATTTTACTGATAGCTCAGAGTAGCTGCACCGAGTCAGCTGACGCAGGCGAGAACATCCATGTGGTCTACTATGATTTATGGAAGTAATTCGACCACCTGAATCAACAGATGCCTCTTTCCAATCCGCAGTATTCTGGCATTGGTGACCCCCTTTTCACCCTGGTTGTCAACTTTCTCCTACAACGGCAGCTGGTGGTTAGAGTTCGAAACTCGTTATCAGACCCTATACATGCCGAATATGGCATGCTTCAGGGTTCTGTTCTAGGGCGACGATTGTTTTTGGTATTTGTCAAAGACCTAGCTCAGACGGTGGGTTCAAATTTTCTAATGTTTGCTGACGACATCAAGATAGTGCACGAAGCAGTCGGAGGCCGATCTGGATATGCTGCAGCATGATTGGAGATGGTACAGCAGTGACCAAACAAAAAGCTGCGGAGTTTTGACGTAAGCAAACGCAAGGTACTCTCCATACAAGACCAGAGTACCTACTGCTACATACTCGGAAAGCAAGTACTGCAGCGATCTTCCGTCGAACGTGACCTGGGCGTGCTGGTTCAGGATGACGGGAGTTGTTCCCAGCAATCCGAAAATGCAACAAAAACTGGTAATCAATTCAGATTGCATAGACTAGGCGCATTGACACGGATCGGTAAGCTGCACGGTACCAAACGGAGGCCTCTGCTACAAGCAAGAAGCTCGGTGTGCAATAGCACAATGACCGATAACTAATTTGTCTATAAACGACTTATCGGAGCCCCCCAAATAATCTATTGCTTATGGCTCCTATGTGAATTGGAGAACATTTAAACAAACGGCTCCAATACGTAGGCTCTAATCTAAGCATTGGATACCCCAAATTAGCACATCGTTCAGACTGGCGCAGACTGCTGAAGAAGCAGGCAATGCTTATAGTAGCAAGTTCCTGTGCAATAGATCCTTGATACATAGAGTTGCAGAAGCAGGGTTAGACGAACATAAATATCATGGAAAGAGACGTTGAAGGTGTCCACCTGCATTCTGACTACAGTACAGAAATCTCTTGGTGCAGTTAGCAAGTGTTCTCTGCAACGTCACGGTGGTGATAGCGTTGCATTCATTCACAATGTTCTGTAGCAATGGTTCGAGGGAAATCGGCTTGCTTCTGTAAACCCTTGGTTTCAAATATCTCCAGAGAGAAAAATCCAGCTGGTTTAGATCGGGTGATCTTAAGGGCCACTCGAATGGGTCTCCACTACCGATCCAATGTCGGCCGAATTCCTCGCAGAGATATTCTCGCAGCTATGGACCATAATGTGCTGTTGCACCATCAGGCTGCAACCATATGGTACTGTGAACTCCATCCGCCTACAACAATGAGAATACGCAAGTCTGGAGCAATTCCTTGTACGACGGCGCTAGCAAAGGTAGAGGTTGAGTAATATAAAACGACTTACCGGTCACGTTCATAGAAAATGAAAATGGTCCAACGATTTTCTGACCGGTAATTCCAGATCATCAGTTTGACGCTACTCTGAATACATGATGCTATGGATCTGCGTGGATTTGAATTAGCCCAGAAATGTCGTTTGTCCGTTCCATGCAAATGGAAAACGGGAGCATCCGTAAACATTACGGAGTGAATGCACTTGTGATTCAAAAACCAACGGCAAAATGGATTCCGTTTATCCGAATCGTTTGGATTCAAGACCTGAACCTGGAGTTTATGAAACCGACGAAGATGGCATTTTTTCAATGAAAGGTAAACTCGTGAAGTGGGATTGTGTACCTACTGGCCCCAGTGCGTTGAGTTCCGGTCTTTTAGGTGGGTACATTCACTTATACTGCATAAATTCTGCTTGTTCCGCCGTCCAATTGTTAGGACAAACTGCATACACCTCACTGGCGGGTGAACACGTACCTTGCGGTAACGCTGGTACGTGTTACATCCAATGCACCTCAAAGCGTGAACAATCGTTCTCAGGAGTTGAAGTTGTGGGTGAGATCATGAGAATCTCTGGGCGGTATGCCGTTCACACACAAAATTAGACAAAACGTTTCACGCAAATGATAACATTCTGCACTAATTGCTTAGTGAGTGAGGTTGCGAATTCATACTCGGATCCCAGCTGCGAGCGGGTTAGTTGTTGCGACTGTTGTTACAACCATGGGACGTTCACACACGACACCAGACTGTCTGCTTTTCATAGAAACAAGGAGAACAACCCGGCAACCTGTCAAACCTATTTCAGGGTAGAAACCTTAAAATACAACACAAAGAGAGGTCGAATGCCCACTCTCAGGTTGCTCACTAGTACAGAACATACATTAGGGCTAACTGCATTCTCCTATTATTAAATTTTCGGTGCAATGAATAGTATGCATAATAATAAAGCTCTGATAAAACTGGTAAATTCCGCATACATGACTCTGAAATTGTCAGAGAGACTTGGTCAATCAGGTATGTACCGTCTTTGTGGGTGGGGCCTCGTGCTAGTCCAAACCAATGGTTAGAGACTCTATCGAACGTGGCGCATGATCAGAGTCAGTGCTGCCCCTGGATTCGTTCTCTTGCGTGTAGCTGTTTATACTTCAATGCGATTAGCTTCATGCACCTAGTTCTTGCTTTCATTCTGCTAATACCATATTCAAGTCTAACCGCATTTACTTATCATTCTTTATTTTTGCCACTCTGACGACGCGGTTCGTGACAACTACATCCACTGAATTTTGGTGCTCGGATCATGATTAATCAACTGCACTAAACTGAACTGAAATAACCGGATAACCCTTAAGTATCCCAGGTTATTTAGGAAAGAGAAATTTTAGATAGAACTTACCTCACTTAACGGGAAAGCAACATACTACCAAGTCTTTATTATTCCTAATGTGAAAGGTCTAATTGAAAGTGAGGCCTTTTTCCTACAAAGCTCCTTTAGAAGCTAGATTCCAGTCTACCGGCGTGCCCACCGTAACTGTGTTTTAACATTAACTATCATATAAATACGGTCACACCGAATACTTATTTCTCACGTGTATGTCAGTCTGTCTACTTTAATGGGAACATAGCTGCGATGAAATAGCAGCAGTTGTGCACCACGTCTACGTTCGTCCGCTAACGCGATGTCCATATCTTTTTACCACAGTAGACCCTGTACGTAACGGTAACTTCAGTGCTACGGCTAAATGTCGGTCAGTACAGAGCCCACAGGCATCCGGTTTTCCGCGAAACACTCTGTCCTCAAGCACTGACCAGAGTGTATCGATCGTTCAAGTATCCCTAGTCTGCGCCTCATCGCGTGAAGCGCTGTGTAAGTTGCGGTACGCAGACACCGCACTTGGTGCGTAGTGCCTCGTGTGAGATCCGCTTGGACCTCCGGACTGCCGTTAGAATTCCTCGGGGTTTTCTCAGGGCACACAATGTGCGGCAATTTACGGTGCGTCCATGACAATCCGTAGACACATCCCGGTCACAATGTAGAACTTGGACAGATTTGGCGGATTGTTTCGCGGCAGATTGCTTGACATGTCTTTTACTTGGGCCACCCTTGCCTTTTTTATATGTATGTGTCATTCTTTCTTTACCTTGGGAAGCATCCAGTGTTTCGTGACACTGTGAAGATATTTGGCTTATTGAAGGGTATATTTTCATCAGAACGATTTTGTCTGTTGGGGAGTAACATTAATTTGCGGTTAGAATTTCTGCCTAATGGATATGCGAATCGACTGCACCACTTTCTCTCTCTCTCTCTCATGTAGATTTTTGACTGGTTCTTTGGTTACTCTTTGGAGCAGGGTGCACTATCACCTGATCCAGTGTCTAATGAAGCCACAATGTCGTTCAAAATAGGGTTGCAATTACGGGACACTGTCTTATAGTTCCTATTCTTAGTTATTGCATCGTTTAGACCTATTTTTTGTTCCGTAATGCTTAGCATCTTTTGTCCAATCTATAATGTTGTGTTATGTGTTAAGCTTTTCTAAAGTTTCATGCAGTTGAACTGGTGTTGCAAACTCATTGTTTCTGCGTTTCATTGACCTCAGTATCTGAAGCTTGGAGTGCTTTGAACAATGCTTGTAAAGGCCGTCGAATGGATTATTTTTGCCCTCAACTTGGGTATTAGTATACCTGTACAAGTGATCACGTCTCTTGTAAATTCGCCTACTGTTGCAACCGAATCAAGTGTTGGAAGACATCAATCCTAATACCTAGTCCTAAGCAGCCCATAGTTAATGTGCTCCTATTTTTAAATAGTTTTCTCCTGTCTGTTCTCTTTCAATGTAGTCACCGTAGACCAATTTGAATCGGATCTACTGGCCCTCTTCACTGAATCATCACAGACGGAGTTCTTTTATAAGATTGAAGACGGCGGTTTTAAACGCTTTTGAGTCGGTTCAAATCTGTGTAACATCGTCTCATACAGAATTCTCTGATATCACCAACTATCTCAAGCGTATCCCAAGTACGATGTTCTTCAAGAAAGCTGTGGAGGAATTTGTGTTTCCTTACTCTGTGCATCTCGTTTGCATTTAGCTTCAGAAACAGGCTCCTACCAAGTCAAATTCAAGATCCATCTACCCTGACTAGCAAAGAGCACTTTTCTACCTTATCAGCGACTGTTCACACATTCAACGCGTGATTCCACCACCTATACGAGGCATGGAATATTGGACGGTTGGTTGGCCTTACACCTGGCGCGAGCGCAAAAACGCACGTCATCAATAAACCTAATCCACCGTAAGGATAAATGCGACTCAAGTGCTAAAGTCGTTAAGATGGCACTGACGTGTCTTTAATGCCCTGAAGCATTTCTCTCTAAATTTTAGGCACACCTTCCTTAGAAGCTAAGCAAGACAGTAACAAAACTGAGGGCTTCGCGTTTTGCCGGTTATGAGAATCCATCCCTGGCTATTAGCAAGATAATTGTGCCAATGAAAATGTGCGAAGAACTGCCGGAAGCAAATAAGCCCATGGCGAACGCCGAGATCCATTTGTTGAGGTTAACGAAACTGAACTCGCATCTCAACAAACCACTATAAATTCCCCCTACAGAACAAAGAAGAAGGCAGGCGTCCTTAGCTCGCTTCAGCATCTCAGTCTCCAACTCTCCCAGCTCACTTTATTCCCCTAAGTGAACAACTCGTTTACAGCTTGCCTGATCTCACTTCCTGCAAGACTGACAAAACTAATAATTCATTTGCATGCTTAAAACCCAAAGCTACAGGCGGTCTACAGTAAAAAAATAACTGGACCTCATGAACATCATATGCATTGATTGCTTCCAGTAAAAAGCCGGCAAACACTCGTGACTCCACGTGCCGAACCGAGCAAGTCTGAAGTGTCGCAGCATGGATGGCTATCGTCAGTACGGCCCACCAATTCACAGAACATAGTGATCCTAACTGACACCACCAGCCCTAACCACGGTGTCTTACCTCCTGTATGCACTAATGATCCCGGATCTAAATCCAATAGAATAAAGGGTAAACTGATAGACGTTTGTAATCAATCCTATTCCATATGTAGTGCCAACCCCACTACAGTGAAACACCACAACCGTCACACAAACTCATTGCACTATCGTGAGCTTCGAGTATTTGGAGTAACGCCAGATTATGCTGGAGAGATGTAGGCCATTCTGCTATTTGCGAATAGACTCCGCAATGCACCAAGTGGCTTGTAAATGCTACCGGATATCCCGTGGAAGGAACTTTCAATGGTTACTGACAAACAAGTGGGAGGTTGAAACTGCAAATAATGTCATTGTTCACAGTGTCGTTGCGCCTCAAGTTTCCCCTTCCAATAAGTAAGCACATGACCCGGAGGGATGTAGTTGCATCCGTGAGGCAGTCTGTCGAAAACATCTCACTGCTAATTCGTTAAGCAGGATTCCGACGTCACCAATTCACAAAGTATTTGGTCCTAGGTTGCTGAACTTGGTATTACGCTATAAGCTAGCGTCAAAGAGCCGTCTAGAGTCCTGGGCTGTCCTGTAATATGCTACCAACATAACTTCGGTTGAAGACAGTAGGGACAGGACCGCAAGCTATCGGCAACACTCTATTGGAGTGGAAAATCAATGAAAAGCCTTTATGGATTTCAGGACGGCGAGTGATCTAACAGCCGTCAGAACATCCGGATGGACATCACACGATGCGAGCGACCATCAGAGTCATCATGACCTGAAGTGACTGGTGCAGCCATGTATCCGAACTCAATTTTGAGAGCCAGCAATTCCTCAAGAACACTAACAGGCGTTGAGCTCAAGAGGATCGGTCAATTTTCGAACCTGCTGTCTACAGGTTCCACCAATATTCTAATAGATGACACACTTGTTTTTGTACCAACGCACAATGCCTTTTCAAAAATATGATAGAGGTCCGACTGCGTCAGATCACGATGTCTTAAGACCGCATCATGGTAACCGAGACGTGGTTGAGTGCAGTGATCACTAACCCCAAAATCGTACTACCTTGGAGGTCTATTTCTGCGAGACCATCCACTGAATAGAGAAGGTGGAGTAATACTCTACCGCAGTGAGCTGCACCTTGATCTCATTGACCACCTGAAAGTCGGGGTTGTCGACACATTTTGGTGTCGTCAGCAACTAAGGCGTGGGGATGTGTTTACTTGGTATCGTATAAGACCCTGTTGTCCACTTTAGTAATAGATAACGGCCGGGCCTCTACTCTGAAGACTGTTCTCGGACAGCAACACAGTCATATTCTCCACACACTAGAAACACCAGTCTGTTGCGATTGACAGTTCAACAGGGAATTACAGGAGCTTATCATTGGATTTGCGCTCTACAACCATCTAACTTATAACAGTCAGGAAATGGAACAAACCACGTATCCTGGATCTCGTGTGAATTAACGAGGAACTTATGATCGACACAGGATCGATAGATATTCCATGGGCCGCAGCGATGATGTAAGAGTGCTGCTGCAATATCTTTGTTATGTAGAGTATACCGCAGACAACGCAGACACTTCCAGTTCATTACCGAGTAGGGCATTCTGACCACACTTAATAATGCATACAACTGATCATTTCCAGCTGAGCTAACCCCCGACGTCGACCGGTGGAATTTGGTACGTCTACCAGACAGTAACCAGTGCTTGAAGGAACAGGCCCGCGCCCGCAATGTAAAACATTCCTACACAGCAGGTAGCAGCAGTTAATCATAACAAGTAATTCAATCTGTGGGAAGTAAAGAGACACCGGGCGCCGAGAAAAGTGAAGCCTAAACTATCCATCGGAATGGTTACGTCTACCTAGTATGCGGGGTTAAACTAAAGGCTCAAAAACATTTTGCCAAGAAATACTCTTCAAACCTCAAATTCCCATCCAAGCATGTCAACAAACGTCGTAAAGTGCAACGATGGATTCCTGCCTTCCATACGACATGTGCATATGCACAAACTGTAACAGAACCGGCAAACGCCCTTCGTCAGCTATTCTCCGCAAGCATCCAGAGCAGAACTTCGTCGCCTATACTGTCCACGCAAGTTGCCCCATCACCTGGTCCTACGTATATCTCGTTTAGGGCTGCAGGTGTTTTGAAGAGGTCAATTTCCTTGCGCAAACAGAACTCTCCTGGTGCCGATCATATCCGCCCAAAGGCGCTGACGTTGGCTGCAATGATTTTCTAAAACGGCTCTCTTAGTTCTTCCAACGTTGTCTCGTTGAGCTGCAGGTTTCGACTACGGAGAGCTCCAGCGCGACCTTAACCTGATTGTGTACTGGTCAGTTCAGAATACATTACCACTCAATTTAGAGAAATGTCGCGCTGTTCAAGTACGCCATAGGCATGACTATACGTATTGGCCTGGGTGACACATATTGCAAACCAGTTTTCACGAACGCGACCTTGGTGTGCTTCTTCAATGTGACTTTAACCGTCCAAGATAGCCAGCATGTCGGCCAGCAGCGGAGGGCATTGGGAAAACTGACACAGCAATCTTCCCAATGATGCACAACTCCTACATACATCCTTACACTGAGTACTCAATCCAAGCTTGGCAACCTTAGTTGAAGTGCGACCTGGAGGTGCTGGAGACAACAATACGCAGGGTAGAAAGGACGACAAAGGCCTATGCACTCTTACCAGCAATGGCTGATGTTGTGATGGGGGCTGGAAATGCTGGTGATTGGAGATGATGTAATGCCGATCGGGAGTGAGCATGTTGTCGAAAGCAGATTGCTCAGCCAATCAGGAAATAGTTAGCCCGTGATCTCGTCTAGCCGGCAACCATTCACTGAATGTGCAAGTGACCAATCAGGCGCCAGCAGGCGAAGGAGCGCATACTTGGGAACCTTGAACCAAGGCTTGTAGTACTGGACCGAGGGAAGAAGCGCGCTGACCCAGGCCCGCCAATTGTACATCCACTAAGAAAGTCAATGTGATTTTAGACAGAGTGAACGTGGCGAGCCAGCAAAAACTAGTGGAAAAGGAGCAAATGACACAATAAGAATAGCAGGAATGAGCCAGTGAAACGGACGGTTGTAAATAGTGTATATACTCTATAGATATTCAAGCGCAATCTTAATAAACGACTTCGTGATCGCGGCTCAGTCTTCTTGATTCTCGGTGGGAAACACGACAGATGTTACTATGAGTTTTCAGTGGACGCTATCCAATACTACGCTTTGATCTCTTATAAATGTACCGAATATTGAGTGACCCCAACCAGGCATGCAGTCATTTGCTGAAACTCAGCCACAACACCAACCTCAGAGGTAACTGCTTGAAACTGAGTGAACAATGCAGTCTTCTGGATTCCCGACGATATTATTTTTCTCTTCGGGTTTGTCAACATTGTAATACTCTCCCAAACTTGGTTTTCCCTCACCATGTTAGATATTCTTAAAAACCATTGACTGTGGCGCTTGGCTCCCATGGCTTCGTTACCTAAGCTGTGCTACTTGGGATTATAGTAATCATGCCCTCATAACAGCCTTATGTGTCACATGGATATAAGGAGGCGGCATATGAGCTTGCAATGCAAGCACTGCATCGATCTTCAGCTGAAAGCGACCTGGGCATACTGGTTCAAGGAAACTGGTTTTGCTGACAACCCGAAAGGCATGGAAAATGGTAACCAGGACGTTGGACCGTTGCGATGAGTGTATGAACAAATTGACATCACTATTTTCCGAAAGATGCTCAGCGCATACGTTCGCCCCCATGTGGAATACGCTTTTTAAGTCTGGCATCTATGTGCGAAACACTAAATTAATTCACTGGATCAGATTTAACTTCTGCCATCCAAATGCGTCATTGGCATGCGTAATCTTACCTAGGATTATGAGTATTCAGCGGACGGTATCTCCGATTACCAGGCAAGTTGATACCAGCACAATTGAAACTTCACTGCACACAACATATGTGCCGCTCCTTACTGTAACTCAGCAGCGATTCAAACCTGAAAGGTCGCTTAGTGATACTCGCAGAACTGTATAGCCATCGGCAGTACCGCTGGACTTTCATTTTCATTCGCGTATGTCACCCGTGTCATAATCTTCCGGAATGCGTAGCTTCTGTAACGACATTAGTAATATTTACAACGATCAATGATTTATCACGGGATAAAAGCAAGTGCTTGACATATACCTTAGAATGGTTGCGGTGAATACAATGCAATCAAAATATATGTGGACCATCTACCGAGTGTCTACCGAGCTGAATGCTTTGATAAAACACGTCAGTGTAAAATATAAAACATCCAGTGTATGCGCGCAGAAATACTTGTGGTCATTGATGCAAAACCTGAGAAAAGTAAAATATGGTCGCTCACTTATGCGCCGCCTCCTTGGGTCCATTTGATATAGAGATCCTGTAGAAGGCATCATTGGCGTAATCCACAATAGCGTAGTTTAGGTAACAAAAGGCTGGGAGTTAAGAGCAACATCTAATCCTTTTTTGAAAACGCCCAATGTAGGGGAGGATACAAGTGTGTCTGGGAGTGCTTTCTACGGTTGGCAAACCCGAAGCGAAAAGTAATTACGTCGACACTCTAGACGGCTATATTGTCCCCCTCCCAATTTCAAGCAGTTACCCCTGAACTTCCTGTTGTGGCTAAGTTTCAGCAAACGGCGGTATACGTGGTTGGGGTCACTCAATATTCGGTAAGCTAATATGAGATCGTCGCGCAGCCTTCGGTAGCGTCCGTTGGAATTTCCCAGAAACTTCAGCCTTCAGTGCTGAGAGTGATAGCGCAGGTCCGTTACATTCTTTGTTGCTCTTCGTTGTGGTGCATCTAATGACTGTAGGTCTGGCTTCAACCACGGTTGCCAAGCTTGGATAACGTACTCAACGTGCGGGCGCACGTAGCAATTGTGCATCATTGGAAAGGTTGATGGGTCAAATCTCCCGAATGCCTTTCGCAGGATGCCAAAGTGCTGGTTGTCTCTTTTCGCAGATACCTCAGCCTGTTTTGTACAGTTGAGGTCATTCTTTACGAGCACATTAAGGTCACATTCCTAGGTGCTGGTCTGCAATCCGTGTGCCCCAACCAAATACGTGTTAGTCATGCCTGTGGCTTAGTTACATAACGCAACATTTGTCTACTTGGAATGATAGGGCTGTTTAAACGGACTAGTTCGACACCGTGTTAAACTGGCACTGGAGCCGTTCGTGGTCTTCCGGTCATTTGATCCTTCCTCATCTCTTGATATCAACCTCGAAAAATCGGAAATAGGAAGCAATTGATCATGCCAAATTGTTAATGAACATCAAGAACAGATGCGGTCTATGCACCGAGCCTTGTGGTACACCACACACCACATCGATTGCATCGGATAGAGAATCCGAACTCACCTCCAAGCGGCGATCATGTCGAAAATTGCTAATCTAGCTCAGGATCGGGTCGCCAATGCCGTAGTTCCAAAGCTTCTGAAGAAGAATTCGATGGTCTAAAGGATCAAACGCTTTTAAGAAGTCCAGGTTGAAGACCTCGACTCCCAATCCATCGTCAACGACTTCAGTTCAGCTATTACGTGCAAGTGATAGGTTAGTAGTAAACGAATGCTTCTGACGAAAGCCATGTTGCTCTAGGGCTTTTAAGTTGTGGCTTTCCAGATACTGCACCAGTGTATCTGCGATGACTGATTCCATCACTTTGGATAGTACTGGAAATAGTGTGGCTACCTCCTTTATGGATAGGAGTGATGACCCCTCGCTTCCATAGTGGTGGAATATGGTTCTCTTTTAGACATCGCTGATAGAAAATGGCCAGTGATTCTGCTAGGTCACTATCTGCTATCTGCAGAGCCTTCGGTCTGATGTTGTCAACTCCAGAAGGATTGTGGAAAAGTAAGGGCAACAACTTCTTCAACACGTCTTCCGCAGGGATGTTAAGGTTGTCTAAACTCGATGGTGGAGTAATAAAAACGAGAAGAATATTTGGGCTCGTTACCTGCTGGACCTTTTGGCAGTAATGAAGCCGTAGGCGAATGGCTACTTCCATTGCTAATCGCGTGCATCCATCAGCCGTGACTAGTGCTGGAATCCCCCGCTTCACCTTTCGAAGGCCGTTAACGTGCCTATAGAGCAGTTTGCGGTTAGTGCAGAATCGCTTCGTTAACTCCTGCTGATGCGTGACCTTGTCCTCGCGGATCACTTTCACACAGAAGTTCCGATGTGTCACGTATGCACTCCAGGTTTCGGTATTCAGCAGGCCTTGTGAGCTCACCATGCTAACTCCATTAGTGAGGTAAATTTAAGTGTTCTGCTCCTCAGAAATGAGTTTGAAGTTGGAAAGACTTTTGTTCTGATGCGTGCGCTCCCAGCGTGCTAAAGGTCCTTGTGAACGTTTTCCAGGTAACATCTAGGGGGCACTCGGTTAAGAAAGTCCAAGATGTATCTTTAATAAGTGTAGATAGCAAGTTAAAGGCCATGACAGTAGGCATTTTATTATCCTCCTTTTCTAAATATTCCGCATAACATGTATAGTCCAAGAATAGAGTTACACGGTCACTGCGACCCAGTGGCGTGCTTGTAGCTATCCCGTCGAGCATGCGTTCTTCGTTAGTGAGCACAAGATCCAGTATCGACGGTTAGTTAGTAGTTCAAGATCTGGTGGGAGAGGTTACGTGGTTGTACAGAAGGCGACTAGCAATTAACTCTTGCAAGCAGGCTTTAAACTGCGTACCGTCGGTTGGTCGCGTTTCTATGTCGTACACGTTAAAGTCTTCAGCGATAAGAATGTGGGTGTAGGATTTGTTCAAAGCAAACTGAAAATAGCGCTTCAGGTTGGAGTCCATTTCCGACGTAGTGTTTGTTGGGCGGTAAATTACGACTAGTAGTCATGTGTACTTGTTCCGCAACCATAGGCGCCACCAAAGTGAATCGAGAGCGCGGATTTTAGGGTGCTCGCTAACTGCACACCAGAGATTTATACTATAATAAATTATAATAAATTATAATAACTAATAATAATCATAATCACACCACCAACTTTTCTGTTCTATCATTCCGAAGCATCGACATGCCGGGTAAATTTATCTCAGAATCGGTTATCTCAATGTTTAACCAGGTCTCTGTAATCAGGACGAAGTCCGCCGTTATGAGACATGGACTTCTCTAAGTTCTGCCAACCTACTTGCAAGGCATTTGGTGTTTGCCTACAAACAGCGTAGTGTTTTTGTTGTTAGAAGTGCGTTGATGGATGTCAAGATTGTGTTTGTGTTTAAGCCGACCGTTAGGTGACCGGTCTTTAATCGTTTGTTGGTTTAGAAATTTCAGACAAGTTGTATGGCATTTTTGAACTTTCCTGAACAGAACTTTCTCTCGTGCTGCGCTCTGTCCTGTTATGTGTCATGGATGTTGTTGTATCGGTATCTCCGCAAGGCTGTGCGGATAAAGAACTTACGGCGTTTTCCAATTCCATCCAATTGATTATGACTTTTGGCTTTGCGGCTGCTGGTTTTAGTCGTTTCTCTGTTGGCAACCTGGCTCGAAACTTTGACCAGCTATCCGATAGAACTTGCTTTTTGCCCTCGGAGTGTAGTACTACTTACACTAGCCTTGGACCGCAGACCTTGTAAATGAGAATATCCGTAGCTCCGTAGCGTCGTAAGCGAAGCACTACGAACCAGGTCCTTGAAGCCTCACTGATGATGCATAATAGTCCCTCAGCTCGGAAAACAGCTCAAAATCCGAAGACCTTGTAGTTAGATGATGAGGAAATTCTTGTCAAGGGTTTCACAATAACAAGGTCCAGAGAGAGTGCTTCTCGGATGTTGCACCACTAGTCTAAATTATGCGTTTGCTCATCGTGATCAGAAGAATTCATAAGCTCGGGAACACCATAAATAAATATAGTTTTCTTTTTATCACTATTAGGAATGCCGGGTTGCTCACCCGCTTCTTCTGGACGATCTTTCCAAGGGAGACCTGGTAATATGCGCACTCCGCTCGGTGAGTTACGAAGACGAACTGCTGACAGCAAAATAGCCTCTGTCTCATCTGCTGAGTTTATGGTTACTCGAAAAATTCTAGGTTCCCAGACTGCACTTAGGTCGGGTGACAGGCTACGCGTTGCGGCATGGTATGCTCGAAGCCGATACCAATCGCGTCACAGATGGAACTCCACTGGTTGCGATCGTCTATCAACTTACCTTTTATTGTGCCAGGTTTAGATTCGGGAACATTGGTGCACACGTGTTAACGCAGCGTTGTTTTGTCTAGCGCTTGTCGGCGTTAAAGTTGTTGCTGGCAATTTAGTCTGTTTAGAAAGCACCACTGGAATTGACAGGGAAAGTTGTGGCACTCCACTTGTGCTCGGTACAGAAGATGGACCTACGTGTGTTGCTCCCAGGGTCTTTACCAAGGCAATCGACGCGTACCTTACGTGCTTGTTGTCTGCACCAGGTTGCCTTCGTCTCTGAAGATGTCATGGTTGTATTTGAGCTGAGATACTGCCAGGACGCCCAGACCTAGACAGGAGGACGATTTGGGTCCTCATCCAAAGCCTTTGGCTCAAAAACCTGTCCGCAAGGCAGCTGGGAGGTGGCAATGCTTTAGTTTTACAGAAATGTATGCAATCCCATTTCAAACCCCAACCTGGAGGACAAGGAAAATGAGTTTGCCTGACTTCTCACCACTGACCAACCTGGTAGAAGTAGCACTCAAGATGCCCGGAGGCATCGCCCAGTATAGCTCAATGGGTCAATGAGGCACGCAAACCATCGCACCACGTTAAGGTCCAGTCTCGTTGCGACGACATGACATCTTCTTCAAGCATAAACTTCATCCTGCATCGGCTGTCGCGCAGATTATCAAGGGTCGCCTTATCTGCAGCATCCAGCAGGGCGGATAAGCGAAAACATGCTACTGTTGGCGCCTCCCTTCTTTCTTTTCCACCTTTTTCTCTTACTCCCATCCCGACCCCCATTACTAATCTTCCTTCTATAATTCCCAGCTTAATTGACAGCAACCGAAGTGCCACTGGAGTAGAACCCTCTGTAGCCACCATCCCACCGCACCTATCGGACGCCTATTGGCAAACGTCCCTTATAAGGCCACGCTATCCCGTTTCCATGGCGGCATTCAACATTTGCACTCTAAGACAAATAGGTCAACAGGCTGCACTCGCACGCACCTTGGACACACTGGGTATTGATGTGTGTTGTGTGTCCGAAACTAGGATCAATGACCCTAACGGGGTTATTGAATTAACTGCACCCGGCTTATCCTCTCGTTATTGGTTGCACACATCCGGAGACGCCGATGCAGCACTCATGGGTCAAGCTGGTGTAGGTGTCATTCTAAGCTCCAAGGTTGAGCCATCGTCGGTTCAGTGGATTCCGGTGAACAGCCATTTACGTGCAGCCCGTTTGACGACATCAGCTAAGATTGATTCACGAAGTAGTAAAAAACGCTGTTTGTTTGTGATTTCCGCTTATGCTCCCACCGACTGCCGTTCTAATGCTGTCAAGTACACATTCAATCGCGAACCGAACGCGCTACTATGCAGTGCTACTAGTTCAGATATTATAGTGTTTGCAGGGTATATGAACGCACAAGTAGGGCGTCTGTGTTATTCAGAAGCTCAGCTGGGTGGTAATTGTGGGCTTA
Organism: Dicrocoelium dendriticum; assembly: GCA_944474145.2. Lineage (NCBI taxonomy): Eukaryota > Metazoa > Platyhelminthes > Trematoda > Plagiorchiida > Dicrocoeliidae > Dicrocoelium > Dicrocoelium dendriticum. Next base: position 81,569,520 of record OX104065.1, on the reverse strand, counting down.
ACTCCGAACGGACTAACAACGGTGAGCGTCTGCTGCAACTGTGTGCCGAGCACCAGTTAATTCTTAGTATCACTACTTTTAGACACAGTGGGCGCCGAAAAGCCACTTGGCGTCCACCTGTAGCTGGCCAGCGATGGACACAAATTGACCACATAGATATAAGTTACAGGTGGCGTGGTTCCATCCTGGATTGCCGCTCATACTGGAGTATCTGTGTCGACTCTGATCATGCCTTGGTACACTGTCGTTTTTACATGAACTTTACCGGGAGGCACACCAAGTGTTCCCTACAATTGGCAACGGAGAAAGTGTCTCAGTCCTCGGCCAGGCAAGCCTATCAAGAAGCACTGCATACCGAACTCTCGCTGTATCGTCCTAATGACACTGAACTTTAGTGGAATAGGATCTCGGCCGCTATGCACGAAGCAGGAGCATCTGTTGGTGTCACTATCAGTCGTCACCGCACTAGTCACTGGATATCCGAGAGGTCGGTGAACCTGTTGGAAGCTAGAAGGCACCTCCCGGCTGGTTCTGAACACAATGTGACCAGACGGGCTAGTAAACGTGAACTAAAGCGGAGCCTAGGTGCTGACAAGGAAGCCTGGTGGACCAGTCGGGCTCAAGAAATGGAGGAGGCAGGAGCAGTAGGCAATTACCGCAAGCTCTTCCAGCTAATCCGCACCACTGGTCCCAGGAAACCAGGCGTCAGTGAGACAATCAGAGACAGCGCGGGTGCACTGATACACAATAAGGAGCGCCGTATGGCTCGTTGGGCAGAACACTTTCAAGATCAGTTCAGTTGGCCCCCTGCTGCCGGACCTCTTCCTACTCAGGTGATGCAGGACGAGCCATGGACGGTTAGTTTAGAGCCTCCGTCGGAGGCCGATGTCCGATCCGCGATCACAGCCCTTAATCGTTTTCGTGCCGCTGGCCCGGATTCCCTCCCACCTGCACTATTTAAGGATGGAGGTGAGGTCCTCTGCAAAGCACTGACCTCCTTATTCGAATGTATCTGGAAGGAAGAGAGTGTCCCGGCTAATTGGAGCGAATCGATTATAGTGGCAATATACAGGAAGGGCAGTCGCACAGACTGTTCTAACCACAGGGGTATTAGCCTAACGCCAGTGGTGACAAAATTATTGGCCTCGATTATCGTTCGTCGCCTCACTGCGGAACGGGAATCTCGGATTGGGGAAGAGCAGGCCGGTTTCCGCCCAGGACGTGGCTGTATAGACCATATATTTACTTTGCGGCAGGTGCTAGAGCAGCGCCATGCATACCGCAGATCGACAATAGCTGTGTTCCTCGATTTCAAGAGTGCGTTCGATTCAGTCGATTGATGCATTCTGTTCGAAATACTTGCGCGGAAAGGTGTTCCCACGAAATATGTGAACATCCTTCGTGCTCTATACTCGAACACTACAGGCCGCGTCAGGATCTATGGTGTCCTATCTGATAGCTTTCCGACCACAAGTGGCGTTCGTCAGGGTCGTCCGATTTCCGCATTCTTGTTCAATTTTGTCGTGGATTCTATCATGGAGTGTTCCCTTGCGGAATCTCACGATGTAGGCATTGAAGTGCTGCCTGGTGAAAGGTTAGTTGATCTAGATTATGCGGACGATATCGTCTTGCTTTTCGACGATGTTGGGGCGGCACAATCAACCTTGAATAGCCTGTCCAGAGTGGTCCATTATTTGGTATGCACTTCGCACCTTCAAAGTGCAAAGTGTTGCTGCAGGACCACCAGCCACTTGATGACCCCTTGACGCTTGCTAACGAGGAACTCGAGGTGATTGATCATTTCACTTATCTTGGCAGCTGCATCAGCAATGATGGGCGCATAGAAACTGACGTCAGCTCACGCATTGCAAAAGCCAGAGCTACCTTCTTGAACCTGCGGCATCTTTGGCGACAGAAGGGAGTTTCCCTTCGTCTGAAAGGCCGAGTATACAAGGCCACAGTGAGGGCCCTATGGTAGTCAGACTTGACCCCTTCGGTCTGAAGATCTGAGGCGTCTTCAAGTCTTTGATCATCGTTGTCTGCGAAGCATTGCTGGTGTTGGATGGTACCTGCGTGTCCGCAACGATGTGTGTAGGCGAGTACTAGGTAGTGATAATCATGCTAGCTCCTTAGCACAACAGATAGCACCAAATAAGTTGCGTTGGCTTGGGTACGTGCTGCGTTTGCCTGGTCACTACTTACCTAGAAGGGTCTTGTTTAGTCTGCCAGGTGTAGGGTGGCTGCAAGACTCGAGGTGGACAGAAGTTGACTTGGCAGCGGGAAATGAAGTCACTGACTACCAAACTGGGTGCCGTTGGTCTGTCTCGCCTTCCGGGCTGGAGTCCGCGTGACTCGCCTTACGCTTGGATCGAGACTTTACAGAACATGGCCCGCAACCGACACCAGTGGCGCGTCTGCCGCCGTCTCCTAATCGGATTGCCTGTTTAAAGTGTGTTTGGTGCTGAGTTATCTGCGGTGTAATAGCTGATTATGACGCGTAGCAGTGAAAGCCGCAAGGAAGCTCTCTCGCCGATACCGCCTTATCTTTGCATGATAGCCAGCTGTTTGTGACGGTATGTTGTTGACACAAGGTGTAGGCGCTTTGACCCTGAATGTTGGCTTAGGGCATTAAGGTTTTCAGGTAAGTCCCCCTTCTCTCTCTCTCTCTCTTCTTATTCTTTATTTCATAGGTCCTCATGGTTGTATGGCAGCGAAGCATCCGTTCAAATGGTTGTTGTACTGCTGTTGATGCTGATGCTAACGATGATGATGATGCCTTCTTCTCTGAGCTGTCGGTGTCATGTCTGGATCTCCAGGTGAAGCGTCTATGGTTGGAGGAGTGGAAGCAGGCATGTTTGAGGCATGTCCACTTATGGGAGTGAGGTGATCCAATGAATTTAGGGACACAGACGTTGCAGTGCGGTTGGAGCCTCTAGCTGTCTTCTTCGGCTTAGATTCAGAGCTTAGTTTGCCTGGTTAGTTATTAGCGTGGCCATATTTACCTCCGTGGGAACGATCTTAGGATTTACAAAATGCGCGATTATTTTAATCATCCTCTCGCACTTTTTCATGAGCAAAATAAACAGTTGACAACTGGAATGACTTGACATGTTGAACAAAACCAAAAGGTATCAGCAAGTTTGTTTGGCTGTCTCACTTCTTGGACGGATTTGCCTATGCATTGCGGACAGTACGACCTAATGCAGCTAGAATAGGTTACCCCGATCTTGAGGAAGTTACTGCAATTTTCTGCCGAAGATAGGCGACGTTGAACCATTGGAATGCTAGTCGCCCTCTTATCGTTTGCAGCAAGGCCTATCTGAGCGATCTATTTTGTGGTACTGTCGCTCACATGTGATGAATGTTCTATGCGCCAGACGTAACACACAAGCACGTCAAACCACGCACACGAGCTGAGAGTTGTTCAGCTGTACCAAGGCAATCGGCCGCAGCAGATGGATGTCTTACCGCGCAGACTATCGGTTCAGCGATCAAACGACTCGCGCTTGAACGCACGCACCCACACAAAGCGGCAGCGTGTATTGATCAGCCTGCCTTCAGCGACGATACAGGTGGAGCGCTGATAAGCGTCCCTAAGTGCTTCGGACGAGATGTTCGGTTGATGAGCGAAGCTAAATGACTGTTACTTTGTTATGCTGCAACTTGCAGTGATGGTTGCCGCGTAGTTTGGGGGTCCTCAACGTTTTCTTCCGAATGAGACCAAAATGTTTCCTCAAAAGCTCCGGTTTGATGTGGTTACACAGGTAGAACTCGGCAAAGAATATGCCAAACTGAGAACTGGGGCCACAGTATAATCAACACTGGTTAGATTCAAGAGGTGGGAAGCACTGAGCAGAGCTCGTCGAACTGGTTCGAACAAGTGTACGCACAATATTCTATGGGGAGAATTACAGTGGCGGCAGAGGACAAAGCGAGAGCCGAGTTAAAGTGCGGCCGTACAGTGTGACACCAATGACAGTCGGAGGACACAATCATCCTTTTTTACACTTTGTTACTTAGCACTATATCTCCATCCCACTCTTGGTATATACCGGATTTATTTGATGTGAAACTACGACGAATTGCAGGACTACAGCATTACAAAAGAGTAGTCCGTCTTTTTATCCTTAAAACGCTGTCTTGGTTTCGGCTCAGTAACTCACCAAGCCAGATGCGCATCCTTCTGGACATCTCCTGAAACAATCGTCCGAAAGAGAATAGCAGCCGTGAGAAAGTTCGTAAATCAGTTACGTTCCCCGTTGGAGCATTTTAGATTTTCTTATGCATTTTCCATCCCATCGTACACCATTAAACAATTGAATTTATTTTAAATATTGGTCCATTCTATCTAATGACTTAGCAACAGAATGGAAGGTGGTGTTGTTTTTCATGACTGGTTCTTGCGTTCCGGCTTCCAGTGATTTTCTTCCAAACAATGCCACATCCGGTATACATACTGTTCAGTGATAACGATTAACGTTGTCGCGTGGTTTGTCCTCTGCATTCCTTGTGTGTCAGGACGATTAGCCCTTGATGTCGCATCCGGATCCAAGTTAATAACAAACACCCACTGTGTGCGGCGAACCTCGAAATGTATTGATTCTTTAACAATGAGTATCACGCATTTGAAGTCAGTGTACAGGTATCCTAGTCTGGATATCCCCCGGATTACCTGTGTAAAATTCTAAGTAAAATTATGATTTCATTGCAGACTTAGGCGACGGGTGCAATTTGTTTAACGGGCTGTTACGTTTGATTCCTTGAGATGAGCACGGCATCTGCTTGGCGCTCGTTTTGATTGCAACTCGCGATCATTCTACGTGCTGGGCTCCCTTCGTTCTCCCTAGCTAACAGCGTAAAACGAGTTTTTTATAGCTGTAAAAACAAAACCTTCCCTGCAACCCGAGCTGCCTTTGGGAATCGCTATCTGGGGCTCCCGTTCCCAACCGAAAGTGCAGTTACTAAAGCACACAATGGTAGGCATCATTGCACGCATTTTCTTTACCGTTTTTGCTTGGTGACAATCATATGGTACCGTAGTTCGATGTATGATACCCATGGTTTTTCCATCTCACATAGAGAGAGGACGACTTCTTTTTGAAGGCTGTCGTACTGGATCCTGTGTGGAACAGACAGATAGAGGTAGGTGGGTCTAAAGCGCTCGAGAGCAAGAGATCTCGAGATCTACCTTAAGAAGTAGATATCTCTTGTTCGTTATCCCAATGCTAATATTCTGTTTCATGTGCCAGGTATTTATGGCTGCTACCGCTTCAGATATCCTTGTTAACAATTGTCTGATGTAGTCGACCCACTTCCCTAACGTGCCAACTTCTTTTACATTAATTGGCAACGTAATTTCCTTTATTCTCCTTATCTTCTCTTTCCCCAGCTTTACTCCCACGGATCTCGGTACCAGTCTAGGAAACCTTTCCACCGCTTCGACAGTGCTCGTGCATTAACCTGACGTTTCGGTTAGCACAAGGTTTAAGAAACCTGTAGGGACATGGATCTTGTTCTTATTGGGTGTCAGCGCGCATTTCAACTACTCTTATTATTGTTTGTTTCAAGCCGTTCTGTGATTCTATTCGAAGCTTTAGCAGTACGTTATCAGATAATGTCAACCTGAATAGTAACGCTAGCCACCGAAATAATCCGAACAGTGCAACGATTGTAGTCTCTATCCAGTGCTGCACATCAAATTGCAAATGGAAGATTCAACTTCTTGAAAATAGACTTCTAACGCTTATGAAAACTTGTCGTCTAGTGTCGGCAGGCTGTAATATTCACTTCTAAGTGAGTGGATTTGGAGTGATGAACACCCATAAATCACCGGACGTTTTGGATTAAATCCCTATAAGGCCAAGCTTTTTGTGATATTCGACGAAAATAGACTCTTCAGTGTTTGTACAAGAGCTGCACATGGAGCTAAGGGCACCACTAGGGCAGTGCACTGCCAGAAGACGCAAAACTAGGGCGCTAAACTGAATCAGTGTTCAGGAAGTGTATGAAATTCGATTCACTTATCACAGAACTGGGTTGACGACTTCCCATACGTTTGTGTTTTATGTTCACCAGCATGACAATGCTTTCTAGCGGGAATCCCGAGCCGTTTCAGATTCGAGACAGGGCTGCATCTTATAGAAAAGCGGATTAACATATGGTTTGCAGGCCTAATACCATCTATGTCTCATCTGTACAACAGCTAGTTCCGCCACTTAGCACAACAACCAATGCTGGTGTCTCTCTAATGCATCGTCTTACTGATGCTTAGTCCCTTGACAAAGGACACATTAGACCAGTTAATGAATCTGGTGTTGTTCTTTTGGGTGATCGGGGAAAACAATTCGTGCACATAACGCAGGTCTTTTCCAGGATTAGGTAACCTGAAATTTTTGGTGGCCTTTGCAACCACTGTAAAGACAGATTTGCATTCCAGAGCGCCTAAACTGGTAAGCCACACAATATTCAGCGAAGGTGCACATGGAAATTCATCGCAACGTGGCTGTTGTACATTTTGTGGTGGCAGTTCAAGAAAAAGTTTCTTTCTTGCGAGTAGAGGAGCGATAAAAGCAGGTATAATGTTGTAACCGCCAATAAGTATAGGTTTTCGTTTTGTTGCGATACTTCATTGACGTTTGTTTTAATGCATCTTTCCGTCAACCCTATTGGCTATTTATTTACTTTTTTGTGCGGATCACAATTCCGCCCTGATGCTAACATTGTCACTTGCCTTTTTGTGTATGCATCTGATTGGTCCCATTTTTGTTCGGTTCTTACTGGTTTTCTTTATTCGCACACTTCCATCGCTCCGGTTGGCTTTTACCTTTAGGCGTCACGCTATATAACGATGCCGTTTTCTTATGCAAAAGATCCCTGAATCCTGTACTTGCCCATTTATGTTCTCACTACCGCTAGATTGTGGAAACAGTCGCCGGCCTTGACACGAAAGTTGCAGCATTTCTCGAGTGACACTTTTTATTGCTGACAGTACTCTACTAGTTAATGCCGGAGAACCCCATGAACATACAGTTGAGTCGAGCCACTTTGCTAGGACTTTCAGCTCGGTTACGTGGTTGTTAAATGCTTGGTCAATTGAACAGTCCAAAGACAGAAAGTTCAGTTCTGTTCAGTTAAACAAGCATGATCCGAGCACTGAAGTGAAGTGGATCCAATTGCCACAGCTCACTTAGCAAGAGTAACAATAACTAACAACGGCAAGGTGGTGGGTTGGAATGCAAATAGAATGTAAAGAAAATGGAAGCAAAAGGTAGTGCATTAAACTAGGCGGAATGAGACGAAAACAAACAATCAGATGCAAGAAACCAAATGCCGAAACACCACTGGCTTCGTGACCATGGTTTATAATGGATATAAAAACGCATAGACTTAACATGTCCTGTAGGTTGGTAGTAGAAGCAACTGAAATTCATGAATTACATAAGTGGACCAGATAAAATACACATCGGTGAAACGATAGAGTAGTGATATATTGAAGGTGGGTTGTGGGAGTGAGATAGTGCGAGGCAAACCGAAATGACAAATTGTTAATACTTGTTGCAAATAACAAGTAGCTTGCTCACCCAACTGCACAAATATACGTGTATTATTGGGGGTCATAATTCCAATGTGGATAGTTAGCCGGAATAAGTTCAGAATATCCATCCAACTAACGAAGTGTAGAGCGTTCAATTCGATATCCAATCGTTTTTGAAAACGGCTAATTTAGGAGCACGGAAAACTGTTTGCTAGGATGTTCCATAGTTGATAGACCTGAATGGAAAAAGAAGTTCGTCGACAATCTAGACGACTGCAATTTTGACTCCGTTTCAGGCTACTACCTCTAAGGTTGGGGTTCGCACTGTGTTTCAGTAAGACGTGGCATATGTGAGTGAGGTAGCTCAGTATTTGGTAACTTAGTATGTCTCCACGGAGCCGCCGGTAGTGTCCTCTGCACAATCCGAATGTCTTCACTCGTCGCTTGCACGGCTGGTTGCGCAATCTCCTGACGAAAGTTGTTGCTCGACGTTGGAGAGTACCGAGCACCGCGAGGTCATCCTCCAGCCAATGCTGCCAAGCCTGGATTGCGTAGGTAACGTGGTGACGCGTGTAGGCATTGAGCATCAGAGAGAAGATGGATGAAGCCAAATTACCGAATACACTCCGCAAGAGACCAATATGCGGGTTATCTCTTTCTGGAGCGGACTTGGGTTGCCTTGTCCAACTGAAGTCGTCCTGTACCAACACACCTAGGTCACATTCCTGAAAGCTGGTATGCAGCTCGTGCGCCACATGTTTGTAGATGTAGGCCTATCAATGGCGGATGTGGCCAACGCAGCACTTGTCCACATTCAATGGCATTGCATTCCTCACCTACTAATGCCGGTTCTCATCGCTTTGCGCTGTAGGATCTGGTGGTCGTCCATTCCCTTTATAGTCCAATAAATTTAAACGTCGACCAAAAAAGCAAAATTTTGAGGCGGTACCTCTTGCTAGGTGGTTGATGAAAACTAAGAACAAGCGAGGTCCAAGTACCGAAGCCTGTGGTGAGCCGCACCCCACTCGAATCGAGTCGAACAGAAATGTTCGGACTCTAACCTCCAGTTGCCGTCTGCGGAGAAAGTTACCAATACATCCTAATACTGGAAATCTGATGCCACAGGACTGCAGTTTGTGCAGGAGCATTCGACGATACAAGCGACCGACGACTTTTGAAAGTTCCATGTAAATAACATTGGTTCCTGTACCGTCGTCTACTGTTTCGGTTCAGTTGTCACGTGCTATCAGCCGATTCGTGATAAAGGATCGATGTTGATGTCACCCGTGCTACTCCAGCGCAATGATATCGTACCTTTCCGGGTAGCCCATCAGTTGGTCCGCGATGATCGATTCAATGACTTTGGCGAGCACAGGTAGCAGTGTTACTGGGCGGTAATTGGCAGGATCGGCTAGACTTCTTCCCTTGTGAATGGGGCTTATAGTACCTCATTTCCACGTTGATGCAACTATGTACTCGTCTCGACAAGGTTGAAAGAACCAGGCAAGTGGTTGGCCTAGGTGCTTAACTTCTACCTGCAGCTCTTTAGGGTGGATATTATCCACACCGGAAGAGCTGTGTGTGGTCAAGGATAGTAGCTTTTTCACCATCGTTCCTGCTGTGAATCTGATGCTGGTAAAACTGATGATGTAGTGACAGAAGCAGAAGTAGCGTCTGATGCTTTACCCATTAGAAAGTAGGCAAGTATTGGGCCCGTAAGGCGTTGACCGCCTCTTTTGCTGTGTGTGTATACCTACTAATCATTGAGTAGCGGGATTCCGCGCTGCACTTTCGGACTCCATTTACTTGTCGGTAAAGATGTTTATGGTTCGAACAAAATCGTTTCGCTAGTTCCTGTTGTGTTACTTTGTCTTGAGGAACCAACTTCATACGCTGTCCGATCTTCCGCGCGGGGATTGTTTTGTAAAAACTTCATGTCAGATCCCTCAACGCCATAAATTTTCTTGTTCTGCTTCTTAGGAAGTATTTCGCTTTGATGGGATGGTAGCAAGATTTTGGCTCTGATACTTTTGTAAGTAGTGATGTGACTGTTTTCAGGAACTTTTCCTGGTCTATTTCTGGGATGCAATCAGTCATGAATGTCCAACTGTATTCAATGAATGCAGGCAATACGTGATAATGTGTAATAAGTTGCACCTTTTCGTGCTCTGCATCGGGTTATTCGGCGCAGCAAATGTAATCAAACAGTAAATTCACGTGACCTCGTCGACCAAAACGACTGCATACATCTAGCCCATCAACAGTGAGCTCCTAGCTGGTGAGCACTAATCTAACAGTGATGGCTTATTCGCTGTTCTGAACTTGGTGGGATCGGTGACGTGGTTGTATATGGGTGTGCTAGAGATTTAACTGTTGCAATTAGGACTACAACTGTTCGGCTTCGGTTGCTGGAGTTTCCAAATCATTGATCTTGAAATCTCCTGTAAGGAAGATATGGGTGTGTTTCTGATTGATCACAATACGAAACAAAGATATGTATCTGCCGTCCATCTTCCAAGTGTATCTGGGTAGTCGAAAAACTACGGACACGAGGCATGTATCGTTGTGCTTCAATCATGGTGTGCACAAAAGATCACTGACATGCATTTGTGGATTATCTATGACAAAGTCTCTCAGTCAATTTCCTCATGCCGCTATGCCAATTCATGGACTACCTACCTCGCGGTGCAGCAACGGCGTTTGATGCACGCCGGTCAGAGGGCATACGAAGTAAATGTTCTAACCAACGTAAGGCATTAAGATTAAGTAAACACTCGAATGAGGGACCAGAAATCTCCTTGCCACAACCAACTGACGGACATCAGCGTTGCTCACCCTGTGTTCCGTCCACACGTGAGCACTACTGCGCAAGCACCGATAGTCAGACGACCAAGAGTTCAATGTTTCACCGCGAACTGGCTAGATCTCTGATCCACACAGTAACACCGACATTATCGCTACGTTATACACCCAACCTTTCACTGATAATCTGATATCCCGCCATTTCCATAGATGGTTGAGTCACTGGAAAGCCACACGGTCCCTGCTGATACGCGAAATAACTCCCTTAGTGATGTGATCACCAGAGGTGACACAATTACCAAGGTAACTGAACCAATCTACCACTTCCAGTGGCTGTTCGGTGACAGCTAGAATCGGAGGCGTGTCGATCCAGTCCTGCAGCGGTACTTTGCACTTTTAAGGGGCAAAGCATATGCCGTAGCGTACAGCGCTACGTGGTAGTCTTTCCAGCAGTGTTTGCATAGCCACTGCGTTCGACCGAAGGAGAGCAATGTCGTCCGCATACTTCAGGTTTGTCAGTCGGTCGCCTGGCAGAAATTCCACTCCGGTAGAGACTCGAAGAACGAGTCACTCGTGGTCATTTCCATAACAAATTTCAAAAGAAATGGAGACATAGGACAAATCTTGCGAACCCCACTTATTGTGGGGAACTCAGGAGACAGTTTCTGGTAGACCCTTACACGACCTCGGGACTTACGGTAGAGCGACTGAATAGTGGTAAAGAATGTATTCAACACGCCCTTAAGGATGGGCCGTGCCATAAGCTCGCGCGGTCAACAGAGTCGAAGGCGGCTTTCAAGTCAAGAAAAACCATAGTCGGTCGTCTGTATGTTTGGCTCTGCCTTAAAACGGCGAAGAGTAAATATGTGGTCGATACAACCACGAGCAGGGCTGAAGCTAGCGTGGTTTTCAGTGATTCGATTCTCAAGGTGGCCAACAACTCGTCGAAGAATTATAACCTTGAGAAGATTGGAGGTAATGGAAAATAAGGCTAATGCCACTAAGTGAGAAAAAACGGTAGTGTAAATAGAGTACTTCCGTTCTAATTCTGAGAAACTCGCCGAATCGTCGGCCAAGATTTTTACATGCGCAGGCAAATCCGATTGTCCTGTTTGCATGTCTTCCTTCACCTGCGATCGTATGCCGAAAACTCATGAACTGGAAGGTTAGCAACTGGCTGTCTAACCTGGTCATTGTTGTGAAATCCATCCATTTCACTTTTCATCGTTCCTATTTTTCAACAAGCCTTTGATGCTAACAAGGTAACCCCCATCGCTATCGACTGTGGTCAACCAAATGTATGTGGATTGCTTAATGACATATTTTCACCATCACCATTTCCGAGACAAAGACATAGACCTCCGTCGGTATCTACTAACTGCCTCACTGCTGGTTTTTGTGACACTCATCAAACTGCAATGCTTCAGCAGTGAGGCGGTTTACGATTGCTCTATTGGTTTTTTACTCAGAGTCAAATTTCATCAACCGAGGGTTTGTTGGCCTCTGTTACCACCTAGGTGAACTGCATTCCCCTTGACCCGGCGGTAGTTATGCATTGCCGACACCAACCCTATGCGTTCCTCGCTAGCTGGTCACAGCACTGATGAACAGACAGGGGATATTTGCTCGGTGATCTCACACCGTCCGTTCCAGGGCGTAAATTTACGGTCGTCGTTACAGCAAATAACTCAATGTATGGTCATTTGGAGTACACGTTGTGTGCTTGGTTTGCGACGCGCAATCTCATTGTAGACCGCGATGCACATTGAAGTGAACCTTGGTCACCCTGATCACTGGGACCGTAGCCGAAGCTGTTGGAAATTGGGTCTTGATCCCCCAAAAACACTGTACAACCACGACGCATTTCGACATAATTTTATCTTATCAACTGGAGACGGTAGGCCTCGAACCCGCTACCATGGGAATAATAGCCGAAACCTCTACCTCTTGGTACGCCAACTGGCCCTCCATTCAGTCATTAACCGTGACCTGGTAGCCAAGGGGGTAGAAGTTCGGCTACTATTCCAATGGTCGCGGGTTCGAGGCCTGCTGTCTCCACCTGACGAGATAAAATAATAGCGAAACACGTCAAGGTTGTGCAGTGTTCTCGGGCGAGCAACACCCAAACAAATAACTCGTTTGCATATGGCCGGATGTCATAAGTTGACGTGATTGCCACTGATGCCTGCAGCGATAGATATGCAATAGATCAACTTGACTATTCGTCTATTTTCATTTAGCCTCATCTAATGTTTCGCACCTAGATAGCTAATTATGCGGTAATCGTAGATTATCGGAGATGAACAAGTTTGGTGATGCTTAAAAAAGACCAAGTATTTTATGCAACGCATTGAGTCAGTGAGGATTGCCATGACAGTTGGACTTGAATAATCATTGGGGTCATGGTTTAACCTAGATCTAAAGGAACTACAGCAGCAAACGATGCATTTGAGATACTGCGCAAATGCCCAATGTAATTCATTAGTTGTGGTTTTATATTTGGGGCAACGGATGTGGTTGTGCACTCTCTTGATATCAAGAGTCATTTAGCGAGTTTTACTCTTTACGTCTCCTAAGATCATCTCCACCGTTGACTACTGATGCGACTTAGTCCTTCACCACAGCGCACCTGTCTACCGTGCCTTTGTTGACAGCGTTTCTCATGACAGTGGATGACCTGTTCCTTTCGAGCACAATCTCACTAGATACACCAGTCTTGGAATAATCGGTGCTACTACCATCTTCATTCTGATGCTTGCCTTGCCTTCTAGCGTCACCTTTGACCTTGCACGCTCTACGTCACTTCGGTCAGAACGGTGACCTAGTAAATGAGGGGAGAATAAACAGCAACAAGGTGGCGATGATGCTGTGCCAACGCGGGATCAGGGAGGGTCATGGTCTCCCAATCCGGTGGAAGAGGTTGTAAAGTCTAGTTGGTTCATAATACATCGCCGACCACCAAATGCAGTGCCATAGCAACCTGCTTCCAAAAGCCCACCACCCGTGCTTGAGTGCTGCTGGTCACCACAACCAGGTAAGATTTGACTAATAAGCTGATTTTTGAATCTGAAGATCGTTAAGCCATAGCAACGTCAGTTCAGAATATTGCCAGTTACAAGGCAGTGACAGAGTTGGTGGATAAAGTTTCGCTTTTTGTACAAAAGTTATATCATACCAAATGAAGAAGTGGATGAGTAAGGTAGTATTTATAACAAACAAGGAGCATAAGCGCGACAACAGCGAGATGAGACAAAAGGGTGTTGGAGATAAAGGGTGGTTTGAGTTCCACTCTGCACTCATGCGTCCTCCGACGCTTCTCAGACTCGCAGTGTAAAGGCAGCCTGCCGCGCATTTGCCACCTACATCCCTGCCAGTCTGTCCATGCAGCTGTTGACTTTAGCGACTTCCATCACCTCAGCAACTGAACTTTGGGGTGTTGCCCACAGCCCCACCTAATGACCGCAGCATTTCCAACTCGATCTCATGCTCAATGCCTAGCGTGTGCAACGCTTATACCGAATGTCTTAGTGCTGCGCCTTACTCAGACTAGTGACTGGACAGTCCTGACATGCGACTTTTATAATCTGCAATCCTCGTATGAAACTCTCTTGCGGTTTGGTATATGTACAGATATGTACCATTTTCTCTCATGTATTCGCTACTCTTTGCTATCTGAGATTAATGAGTCCTGTTGAAGCACCACTGTCGGACACCATCCGGATGTTCTTCGAAGTTCCTTCCTTCTAAATCATTCTCATCGTCCCAGTCCACTGCAGAGAATACTTTTCCATTGTTGCTCAGATTGTTACACAAACCACCCACTGATTTTAATTGGCCTGATGAGGCTTTCCAATCAAAAGTTAAACTTTAACCCCCAACTATACTAACCTAATCATTTTGCGTCTGTCATGATTCTAAACTTTGTTAGGATGCTGTTTCCTTACCCCAACTGAACAGACGAGTAATCTGGATTACACATTTCCCAACGCTATCCCACTAAGTGCGCATCAAATTTAATGGATATTTACAAACATAGCCATTTACAAAGTGTTGTTTCGACTTCATTACGATGAAACAATACTTCCTTCCTTGCGCAGTTCCTTTTTATGGCCATAGTTCTGACGCCGATCACTCAAAACTCCATACGTTTGAGTAGATAAGCACGGAGCTAAACAAGTGACTGCCAGCACCAGCAATTTGCCAGATTCATAAAGCTGTTAGATCCCTGTTTTCATACTCATTGATATAATGAAAAATGTCACTAGTAAATCCTCTCATTTTTTATATTATTGTAGCGATTCATGGATAACTACGGTCTCTCAACGAGTTCAGGCCTTGGGAGTTTAGGACAGTGCACATGGAAAAGAATGGTTGGCGTTCTTCGCACCTGATGTTGCTCACCATGATGTTACTTGGCCAGACTGATGCATTCCGATTTTGTTCTCCGCGCGCTCAATGGTGGTCATAGGAATAAATCCAACGAGGTCTTTCAGTTGGTGCTCTGCTTCTTAGAATGTATTCCAAGCGAGGTGGTTCGCTGTAATAAAATGTTCCGTTTCATATCCGACTCCTCTAGTGACACTACCCAAACTATCGTAACTGTGTGCCAAAGAATACCATGTATACGATTTCTTTACTGATTTGAAGAAGTCCATCCTATAATTTATATGACAGCTAGATACAATCTTTGCCAATTTCTGCTTAGTTTCCAGGCAGTATTAATAGCCTTCCTTCGCTTCCAGATTACTTTCATGCGGTCGCCAAAGCATTAGTGACGGCGTCTGAAACCTAACTTATATACGCAGACAGATACCGTGAGCAGGTTAGCCCTACCGTGACGGCGTTGGTGGACGGTTTCCTCCAACCGGAGTGCATTTGAGCACAATAGCCTTTGGCCGCGTTACTCTCCACTAATCTGTGTCGTTTATCAGCGCCAATACGGGCAATCCTAGCTCAGAGTCTACTGGTACAGCTCACTTCGAATTAATCGGGTGGGAAAAGGATTCGCCTACTCTTACTATCAACTTCTGTCTATGGGCGAAGTTTCCGGCTTTTTGCTATCACCATTTGAAGCCTGTGTCGTGGGATACAATTATTTGATTAATAAGTTCCTCGACACTACGGTGAAGAAGTCTATCATGCCCCAATGGCCACCGTTTCGGTCCAGCTGACCCGTAAAATCAGAGGACCGTTCGTGAAAGTCACGCTGCTGTGATGTGCCGGTAATTCATGTTTTTAAGTTTTTCACGAATGTACCAGTGATGGCAATCTTAACGACCCATACAAACAAAGGAATCGGCGTCACTGGTTGTTTGTTAGACTGAACACCGTTACTTCGCTTATGAATAGGGGCAATTATTCCCCACATCACCCACATCACCCCTATAGACAGTGCTGAGGATATCTGGCGCTGTCTTCTCAAAAAGCTCTGCATGTGCGCAATGTCAGTGGTCTTCTCAACGCCGTGTTTGCAACGAGCGAGATATGAGGAAACGCTGTTCGTGTGCAAAAGAAGCAGCAAGACGGTGACAATTATTCTCTGAATGTTGGAAATTTTGGGTACACGCCGCAAGTCTTGGATTGCAACACGTAATCCCCATTGTGACTTCGGAAGAATTTGAAGGCTGGCTTGCCGAACAACCTCCTCGTGGTGCCAGCTGGGTGGTTCGGGATTTTCCCGTTCCAGCAAATGGTTCGGCGGCAGTGTTCCAGGACGTGGTGGGTTTTCGCCTGGCAAGCGTTCTCCCTATAAAAAGCCACATATGTCCGTTTAACAACACTGTGACGTGGCGGACGTGACTCGCCACTAAATAAAGTCACTGCCCCTTGCTTCATCCTGGCGAAGCATTGTATTCCAGCAACGTCATGCTGCACTTCTGGGGAGCATTGGGCCCCTGTTTGACAAAGGAACAAATGAAAGGCGTATGAACTGAGCAATCAGTCACCGGCTCCCAATGGGCGCGATTCCCTGAATTGGCTCCGCTGCCTTGCGGACAGGCTATTCAGCCAAAGGCTCGGGGTGGTGTCCACTAAGTCAACACCCTACTTCGGCTTGGGCAACCGGGTAGTATCTCGCCCTCTGAGGAAACCATGGACATTGCTGTGTTGTGTTTTATTTTACTATTTCTGTACCTTCGTTTGGATCCCATGGTTTCTGATGGCATTATGTGTATCGATAGACTTTTGCAAATATCTGCCGTTCCGATCACTAGGACCGTATCCGAAGTGGAGGGTTTCGGTGTTGCAGCAAAACCGAAACCTTACAATTCGTCGCCGTTCGAAAATTCTGGGGACGCAGAGATCTCAGGACATTAGCCGCCCCCAATACTCGTTTGCGTATTCTTGCCGAGAATGGTAGATGATGTGGTTCCGCATCGCATTTGGAGAAGGCAATTCACGTGCTTGGATCGAGTGTTCTGATTTAAATAAAATCGAAACTCGGTTGCCTTTGTTTTTTCACCTTTTGTCCACGGACCAGTAAAGCGCAATGCTTACACTGGACATGATAAACATTGTGTGTTGAATGAATGAGAGAGACGTTTTGAATTCGCCATGTCAAACTCACTCATGTCATATATTTTTACCGTTTCTTCCGCATAGGTGACAAGATGTTGGTGGGACGAAGATAAGCCTTGGCTTTGCTACATCCGAAACAAATACGTCAACCTTAGGAAGGAATTGTTCCCAGGCGATTTCTGTGACAAGAGTAACGGAAAATTGCCATTTCATTTCCTCGACGAAGATAGATCATACACAGCAGTTCGCAGTAGTATGCGGATAGGATAGCTTTTCTGGTCTTATTTATGCGTTGTTGGGTTTATGCTTTAAAGTAGGAGCCACACTATACTTTGAGAGATCGCTGCAGTTCGTTTTCTGGTTAGCCCACAGTACATGCCTGCTGGTCATGTTACACTGTTGCAACATCGCTCTTACACCCATGCGAACCCACATGTGTTAACCAATTGGAGGGTATCGTCCCTCTGACCTTGATTTATCGCCTGGTCTGCACAACGGAAGTTGTGCCGAATCTACAGTCCACCGCGATCGGCTGAAACAAGTGGCCTCGGTCAAGCTGTCACTAGGCAAAGTTCATTTGGATTTATAAATTGAAGCTTAAACCGGTGCAAATTATCCTGCTAGTGACGTCACCTTCATGAATTTGATACCGAATTCTTCATACTTACTAAAAACTAGGATTCTTGTCAGTGGTCTACCGGGACGTTACTCATCTGAGTGGGCCTCGATGATTGAGCATGGCTGTTGCGGCTTCCATGTTTGTTGTTCATCTTCAAGCTCAGAAAAAGCACAGGGTTCGGAACCAAGAAAAGTGGTATCCATCAGTTATATCTTCCGCTTTCTCCTTCCTTTGACTTCGTTGCGATGGATAGCCGATGTTACATGTACCCACAAGAGGCACCAAGTAGTCTAACTACGAACAGCGGATCAGTGTATGTATCCTAAAGTGAATCCGACGTCCACTGACAATGCCTTGTTGTATCACCGTGCAGCGAGTTATGGCGACATGTGACGCGTCGCATTACAGTAGTTCAGTCCCATATCTATCATATCACAGATGGGAACTCACTGGCTTCCATCTTTTGCTGTCTCTGACAGCTGACGGTTGGACGATGCACTCATCCACTTACACTTTGTTACTTAACACTACGTCTCCATCCTACACCTGGAGTTTACCCTGGAATTATTTGTTGTTAACTGTGGGTGTTGTGAATCTAAGTGAATCGCAGGACTGCAGTGAAGCAAACGATAAGTCCTTATTTTCGTATTTAAAGTGTTAACTATTTTACTATCCTTTTCATCATAATTATTATGTTGATACCCCCACCAACTATCCAACGGGGCTTGTAAAGCAACGCTTCTTAACCCGTATAAATTCATTGTTCATTGTTCATTAACTGTAGGCTAGGAGTAGGCAACAGTAATACATAGGGAAGCCGTATGGTGTCTGTCGGTTTGAGCGCTCTATTTGCAGCTGGATTTGGTTGTTCAGTAGTCAGGACTAATAATGTCCGTGTAAGCTGTTTCACGCCAACTTTCTGTGGGAAAGCAAATCAAGGTGTGGACGAATATTGAGTCTGTTGCACGTTATTTGGCCGATGCCTAGTAATACTTGGACACAGCAACTTGCTCCATGTGTTCTCATTGTTACCCTCCAGCGCCTAACCGGCAGCCATTTGCACTCGGACTATTATTAGTCGGATCGAAAGGGGTTTCACTCTTGTGTTGAGTGCAGTCCACACTAAGGTGGCTGGCCGTAATCAATTCACACTGTACGTTCTGCAAATGAATTCACTTTGAAGTATGCTGCCTCGTACATTTCATTTACCTGCTAAAATCTGGCAGGAAACTGTGCTTAAGTATCGTTAATGTAACGCATTATTCTCATTGATCGAAAAGTAACATCATCATCATCATCATACACGTTAGCTAGAGGTGGGGAATAACTCAGCTACTGTGCCGCAATGCATAGAAAAAAGTAGAAAAAATGCGACTGGTGAAAGCTGGCTGAGCTACCGGTAACGGATGGGCATCGTTCCGGTAAGCTACCACCCGGCTGCTGTGCACCAAAAAAATTACTATGCAAAATTACATATGGCTAAATAATGGGATCGTGGTTGGAGGGGGAGGCTAAGAGGGATGGGGTGGGACAAAGAAACTCACAGCACGAACGCCACTGAGTCGGCTCCTAGCCATATCAGCAAGTGTGTCCAAACAAACGTGTTCATCGTCTTTCGGACCCCAACCAGGGAGCCGAGACGCTTCAACCGAGGCCAGCTGAGAAGTGAGGGTCTTCATTCCTCTCGACCAAGTCATCGTTTGGCCACCCCTCCTCTTTTCCCATCCACACCCCCGGCGCGCAAACAACACACGTCGCGGGAATCGGTGGGCTGGCATGCGTAACACGTGGCCAAGCCATCGCAGCCTGATGCGTGAAATAACAGCGCTGAGCGGTTCAGTTACTTTTCCTGTGCCGTAAACAAGGCGTCGAACACGCTCGTTACTCACGCGGTGTTCCCACCAGATGTGAGCTAAATTACGAAGGAGTTACTCATATTTCCTCCGTGCTATCGATACATTACGTACCACGCCCTCATATCACAAGGGCTGTTTACTGCCTAGATGCAGATCGGGTTTTTAGTGGAATTCATAGCACTAATAGGCCAAACAACTTTAGGCGTTGTAGAAGTGCTGCTAAGGAAATGAATGAAAAATGATAATTCAAAGAAATTCATCACATTTCGATTCAATCAGACAGCCATCACATGCCCCGAAATGCACTGTACGGTCAGTTTAACCTTCCGGAATCGTCAGGAGTGCGCATTCCATCTGGCCATCGTAGCGCTTGAAACCGCAACTCGACTGTTTCTAGTCTGTGGTTGAGACCACTGAACTACGACGGACGGTAAAGCTCGTCGTACCTTAGTAATTATATGAGGTACAGCACCGCTCACTATCCACCGACTTGCACGTTACTGCCGTGCAAAGGACAAGGTAGTCACATCCCCAAGCGACGAAGTTACCAAACTTAGGTCGCTAAGTAACTTACGACATTTTCAGCAGTTTGGTCTGCATACTAATTACAGGTATTGAGCGGAGCTGTATCATATCTAGTAACTTAGTCACAACTGTCGTTGCCGTCCCCTGTCGTTCAATGGTCTCAGCCACAGATTGGCAACAGTCAAATTGCGGGTTCCAGCTCTACAAGTGTCAGATGGAATACACACTGTTGATGATTACCGAAAGGATGAAACGCGCGTACAGTGCTTTGCCGGTCGTGTACTCTCTGTCTGATTGAGTATAGATGTGGTAAATTTTTACCTATATCGTTCAACCCTCTACTACTCCTCCGTAATTATAATTCTCTTTGGAAACCAGATGTCTGAGAAATATGTCGTATAAATTACAACTATACGATTTACGACCATGCAACAATTTTGGGAACGGGTAGGAGTACGAGCTATTTGGGTACTTATACTCATGTGATTAGGATGGATCCTGCAATCAGCTTTAAGAAAACAAACAGAGATATCACCCACTGTGGTGAGAACTGAAAATGCAGCTACCTACTTTGGATTGTCTCACTGTTGATTTGTGCACCAGTGTACGTGTGCTATTCACTGACATCTACTGACTGTCCTCAATATGATTTCACTTTGTGTAGACTTCTCCCAGCGAATCCTAAGCACATATGTGTTGAGCGACCACATAGGCCCAGCTAGTTAGGAGTGGTGACAGTAGAACGTGTGCAGCCCTGCCCATTACCCCAGTAGCCAAGAAAATAGGAGTGGTACTTCGCGGTCGTGGAGCCAAATAGACCAGACAAGCACCCAAACGGTGTGATGTCTCTTGCAGCCAGTTAGAAAAAGCCGCCCCTGCAAGCGCGTAAAATCCAGTTGAGACAAAATATGGTTACCTGAAAAAGCGGACCCGTGCACATAATGAATAATCTATCGTGTTCGAGTAACGCAACTGACATCACAGACACCGCGGTCCTCGTCCTTTAAGCTGCAACGGCGCCAGATGTATGCCCGCACTATTATGTATCCGTTGTTATTTTTTATGAGCAAAATTTACGAACATAAGTAGATCCGCAGGAAGCCGAATACGGAGGGTTGGCTACTCGACAAACCAGCAACAGTGTAGCATCAAAAATCGACTGGATTGGCTTACGTGCATAGTGTCGTTCACAACTTTATTAGACACTAACAGTGGGAGGTGAGATGGAGACCGATTCTGTGCCCTATACAACTGTAGATTTTCGTTGCTCTACCAGCAATTGCGAAACTGAGTATAGTTATGTAGTGGCATTGTGTGCCCCTACATGTGCTGAGACACATGGGCCAGATAATTTGGACCCTCGGTACCCTTAAGTCTGTCTAACGCATAGGGCATGGGGCAGAGGCGGGTGTGTACCTACAACAGCTGAGAGGAAATGCCAAGGTCAATTCACAGGCACTAATGAGCATTTGTTACAGCATCAAACAACTACAGTGATGTTTTGTTAGGACACTGACTTTCCAGAAGATATTCCGATAGCTGTTAGGTACATGTAATCCGCGGGTTCAATGAGGCCTCGGAATGCCTGTAGTTTATGGAACAGCCCAGACTGAATGCTCCTTTTTCGTGCCACTGGGTTACTGGATGTTTCCCTTTATATGACAATACACATCTTGTGTGATTTCACAGACCAAAGAGAACATTGCTGATTTTAAAAACTGTTTCCTTCTTGTCGTAGCAATTGAAGTTAATGGGAAATCTATTTTTACTGATATTCCCATCAATCAGATACCAGATGGTTACACATGTCCAGCTAGCTCGTTGGTCTCAGTTGCAGCATTTGATTTAACGACGGATGTGTGTATGCAACCAATCAATGTAATACTAGTAGGCAAATTTACCAAACACGATTACGGACGCTTAATGAGGAGTTACAAGGAAACTTAATGCTCATTAGCCTCCCTATTTGTTCAGTAAGCATAATGGGGTTGATCATTGTTTAGCAACCGATCACGGAAATTCAGTTGCACCGAACCTAGTAAGCGTACTCGCCAAGCTTTTCCTTGCAGAGAGACCAGAGAATGCAAATGAAGAATGAACTGCAAATTTCACCAGTGAAAGGTTGATTTGAATCGGCACCTCAAATCGTTCACTTACGCTAAAGTTGATCCTGGTACGACATACGACAATGCCATTGGGGAGACATTTCCACTCATTGCGCATCACTGTGGTAAAATTCGTCCAGTCGAGGCACTGTTTTTAATGCATCTGCTTTGCTGCAGTTAATCGATGGGAGTCTGGCCAATCGAAATGTAGTTAGTCAGTCTCAAAGATTGTTCGCAGAATCGTTTGTACACACAGCATGTGATCAGTTTAACAACACCGCTTTGTATAGATTGAGCGGTTAAATTAATCGGGTTATGTAGTCTTGAAGGTTGCTATCTTTATCTCCACACTCGATGAAACTTGTCAGGACACTGTAAGTAGGGTCGAGCATTCCGTTAACAGGTGTCAGCACGTGGGTCTAATGAACGCAGTGAGATATTGTGCGAAAGCGCTTGCGAAGCGTACGCAAAAGTACTCGTCGACCATGACTGGACTTTACGACATGTGAACGGCGAAAATAAAAAGAGCGCGAGTTGGAATCTGCTTTACTGCTTACAACCAAGCCGCACCTGTGGAGTACGCTAATGACTGTGAAAGTAAGCTTCCTCACCTCTTTTTAATTATCGATGAGTTTCCAAAATTCCACTGAATGATTCATCGTTTTGTGGCTTACTCCAAGTAAGTGATGACACAGCGAATAGCCTAACTGCTCTAAGCTTAGCTTCTTCGGTGGTGATAATTGCGAGGTTTCACAGCCCGGAATATAAGAAGCCTAACATTCAGTTATTTCCATACATGTAGTTTTTCCTTTCAAACATACAATTTTGATTACGTGTACTTCACCCGGGATTGGGTAAAAAGCATTATAGGTGGGGAGGTGTGGTAACTCACATTGACATCAAAGTACAAGGACGATACTCTGGTCCAACTACTCCACTTTGCTGGAACTGTGATATCGAGTTCCTTTTCTGATTGGTAGTTTGAAATAGTTCTATCCAAGGAAAATCCTAATCATTCACTATACTCATATATTGCAGAAGTAAACCTTGTGTTGCTGACGAAGCGGGCGAGATGAATGGAGAACCTAACAGCCAGGTAGCGCTAAACGAATATCAGTGACTCATGTTATCAGCTTATTGATTTTTAAAGGAAGCAGTATCTCTTTCCCTGTAAATCTTCGCACGCCGGCTCACTGAGCGAATGGGTTCCGCTCAGCGACCCTTGAATACACGGTCGGTTGCAAACCTTCTTAGGTTATCAACACTGAGGATAACATTTGAAGGAATCAAGCACGTACTGGTTTTCCAGTGCATCTATGGTAGCCTAATAGTTGTGCACGATTTTCGGTTGTTAGAAAAAGATGCTTAATTTCGTCGATTCTCCTTGCTTTCCAGGTCGATATGATCGCCATTAGTGAATTACTAGCGCTTTCCTTCTGGAATGTCCCATGTTATTTGCAAATTATTTCCAACAGATGCCAATGTTTTCCGCTGTGCCGAGTATCAACTCGCTCGACTGATCATCTGGTCTGTGAACGAAGCAGTTCGAAGCTTATGAAAAGCCATACGCTTAAATTGTGGACTACTCTCCAAAATATATTTACGTTGCACTAGGCCACGGTGCTTCAGTTACCACCAGAAGATGAAAGATAGCCAGCAAATCGTAAAAGTTGAAGTGATATGTTGTACATATGTATAGGTGAGGGGCTCGCAACGTCCAGTTACTGATATTCCAAACACCTTCTGGGGAATCACTGTTTGCCTTGCTGAGATACTCATGAAATGTTAAGTTTGATTCATGAGGCTAATTTACTGTTTTCTGCACAGTGCCAGTGATCAGGAATACCATGTGCCAACTAGTTGCCCAGACGATTTTGAATGCATTCAATGCTTAGTAACAGAGAGATATGGCTGAGGAAAAGTGGGATACCAACAAAATATATGCGACCCACCGAGCGGCCCACTGCATGTGGAATCAAAGGATTCGAACATCCAACTATTACGTTAAGTTATGCTTCCTCTAGTGTTAAGCTTGGCTGATATTAGAAAATTTTCAACAAAACATGCTACATTACGATAGGCTTCAAATAAAGGCGTTGATTCCGCGTCAACCGTGGGCTGCCAACTATGCCTGTGGTTTTCGGTCCTCAACAAACCGATAATCATATCCTTGTGTGTCATGCACTTGCAGCTGTTCGCGAGCTATACACTTGCTACAGCGATCAGTCGGGTATTGCTGTGTCAGACACGAATTAATGACCAGAGATTATAGCAAAATCTTCCTAAGGCAGATACATTTTACCACCTACCACAACTTAGTTGCAACGTGAATTTGTGGGAACACCGACTCAAATTAGTCATGCAATGCCGTCGACTAGAATGACGAAGGAACTTTTACTCTCTTCGTGTGTGTCAGCCATGGAACGTTCTCCCAACTTATGTTGTTTCCTGTGTTTCTAACTGTGTTGAAAAAAGCCTTGACGTTGCCCTAACCCACCTACATCATGAGATACAGCCTGTGTTTTGACAGACGATATAATGCGATGAAAGTTGCATAACCGGAATTAATCTACACAACTGAGTTGGGCTGTTTCTGCTTGCCTCTGTGTTAACACTGTGGTGAGTCCACTAAAACGATTTTCGTTTTATCCTTTTGTTTTCTATTCACCATGTTGCGATTCTCATTCTGGCCATCCTACGGGGATTGTTGGACATTTGGTTTGTTTTTTTGCTAGTAATACATCATTGTTCCATTGGTCTATGTTCACGCGGTGCTGCAGTGGCAACCACTACTTTCCGTATTCGTACAAGCACTTTTCATTCCGAAGACCGAAACGGACTTTAGTCTAACACAAATGCCAGTTACCAGGTTGATATAGACCAAAAATTTACGTTGATGCATGTGGGTACACCAGTGAAAACCTCGTCACATCTGCACTGTCATCCTACCTCACAATTTTGCTTCACGTCGGCCACTTACAAACAGATATCCATTTAAAACCATTCAACTGTGTAGAGTTTAGTTGACCCGATGGACGCTACTTATAAATTACAGGAAATCGGTTGCAATTCCTCAATAGGAGAAAATCACTTTGGTTAGTGTGTGAATTTTTCAGTTTTACGGTCGTTTACGAATTGTCAATGCACAAACATTACACCACATACAAGAGATAAAAAGACGAGTCTGTATAGCGCGGGTGAAGCGAATGAGAGTGGCGGATGAGCGATTACAAAAAGAACTTACATGTATATCCAACATGCCTGCTTCCAATCTTCTGCGCTACCGTACGTCTCGTCAGTCCCCAACAAATTATGATCCCGGTGATATCTCAAAATCTGTAGCAGACAACCAACAGGAGTAGATCGGTCGTTGACAATCATGATGTCGCCAATCGAGGGCTTAGCCCATGTGGATAAATTAACCTGTAATGAACATAGTATGCTTTTCAAGCATTAGCAGTACAAACTTTTCAAAGGTGTAATCAGCAAGCCTCATCGTTCCCGGACTCTTGCCGAGAGATTATAATATACCGAATGACAATGATCCCATTTGCTTGACGTAATGAAATCTTGGTTTGACACACTGAGCCTGGTGATAGGCAGATTTATGCTTCTTGGCTAACTCATGTCAGATAAACAATATCCACCACTTTTCGGGCAGTGTGCATTCATGACACACTGTCCTGCTGACGGATTTCCCCCCGATAGTACATGGAGAGGTTGCTAAGTGAACACGAGGAATGCGAGATCTGAGCAGGGGTGGTGTTGGGTATTGCCAATCAAGGAAGAGGTAGCAACTCATGGAAATATTCCGGTGTTGCTCCTCCCAACACTGGCACACCACGGCCGCGGTTTCGTCTTATTTTGGACTCATCAAGTGGAGGTAGTTTGAGTTGGGTTGGAACTCAGAGCATAGTGGTACACGGCTAAGGCGATAAACACTTTGCCTCTGAGATCCGCGTGCAACCCATCTGGGCCTGGTATCATAGAAGACCACCTATTCCACTGAATCAGGATGATACAAGCAAATAGGTATCACCGACTGTAATGTTATGAATCTACACACCTTTATCGGCCGACAGAATAGGGGACGCGATCGGTTACCGAACATCAAGCGCCTAGTTGTAAATTTTAAGAAAACTGTTTTAACCACATCATATTGTCGGGTAAAAGCTCTGTTCTCTAGTAAACAGGGCGCATGGTGCCACATTACTCGTAAATGATTAGTGGGACCGTTGCTGTTTCATCGATTTCAAGCCATTTCCGATGCACCTGTTTTGGCGTAAAGCGTAACTGCATCCTCTATAGTTTATCTTGCGCATCTTTCGTGATGTTTGATGATTTACGGTTAAATTGCACCCCCATGTATTATAGACATGCATTGGATTAGCTGCAGTGGAGAGTTATCTTTTCGATAGCCAAGAGTGCGGCCTCTGTTGGAAAAATTAGGAACAATTGAGCCGGGCAAGCAATGACTGGCTTTAAATGTAAAGTAACTGAAAAGTGTAAGAATGAAACAATCTGAGTGACAGGCTGTGCGTCCGCGCTCTGCACGGCTGGGAAAACGCCGGTTGGCCACATAGTTTTGGCAAATTGACGGAGTCAATTAAATTAAACCTTCCTAGGCCGCATACGGACTTTGCTAACTCTGGCAATTCGTGTTTCTTAGCTCATCTAGCTCAGTAGTGGAGGAATGAGACTTCAGTTGTCTCGTTCGAACCTATCGGTAGGTCTACAACGAGTGTCGATCGGAGACTCAGACAGCAGAATGTCCCATACTTCCAACCCCTGTTACAAATTTGTTTAGATTTCGGCATATATCAGCAGTTTGAGCGTTTACCACCGACAGCTTCTATCGGTGTAAACTGTTTACGCCTCAATCTGAGAAAAAATGATGAATCACTGTTTTTGCTCTGTCTCAGATTGAACCATCAGAAAAACATTTGCGTAGGTTCGCTGTTTGATTGTGACATTTACTGACCTATGACATCTACCATTATAGACTATCGTTTTTCCCTACGGATACACAAATGCACACTGCTTCTTGCAACCACAATGTGGTGAATCAGCCACAAAATTCGCGTCTTGCAGTAGGCCAAGGTTATTCATTTACTGAGCGCAGAAAAAACACAAAAGTCTCGGAATCTTAACATTTCATTTGCGACACAAGCTTCACCCACAGCACGTTGCAGTGCCAGACTAGCTCTTTCCACATGTACAATACCCAACATTTGATGCAGCTCAAACCACTCTCCTCTGCAGTAGCTACTAGTTTACGACAGTAACATAGTAATCCGCAGGACAAGTGCAATGTAAGCAACCTACATGCGTCCGGATTTCGTCTTTCTTATGTTCTATTGTGACCTACATTGAAATGAAAACAAGCGCGTCCTACATCTATGCGAACGGAGGCAACGTATTGAGTGACGGATTGCAAGAAAAATATTGTTGGTATTATTTGTGAGAAAAACCAGCTGTATCCCGACAAACAAAGCCGAGTTCGCGAATACTAGAAGGTTTGGTCATGCACATCCCGTGGAAATGCAATTCGTCTTCACCGACTGCAAACTCACCAAGGTACAAATTATTTGTATATTTCATCATCCGAATGACAGGACCAAATTTAGGTGCATTATTATTCATAGATCATTTTTGAATTGGAAGTCTTCATACATGCAATTATTTATCGGTATGTAGCCGGCGCACAAATGCGCTGTTACTTTGTAATTTTGCAACCGCTACTTACCAACATGTGATCGAATTAGTGCTTTTCCTGCAATTAAGTGAACACAATAAATGATGTACTGTTCGTAAAATCGAAAATATAAGCACTTAGTTGTTTATCTTTCGAGATGTTTATTTTGAAGTTATCCTAGGACGACCAGTCTGCAGATGGCGTAAACAGCCGATGCGAAACACAGTTATCGAGCGTATTCAATCGGCGATCCGAACTGGGTCGCCTCTGTTTGCAGAAAAAGAAAGCATATAAATGTGCTCGTGTTGTTCCGCATTGTAGCTGCTCCTTCTTTATGTATGTCGTTTACTGAAAACTTATAGATGTACGTTACTTTCGCACATACAGTTTGCACCACCGCATTGCTACTCTTGGCATACAAGCAGAGATGCTGGAATTGACATCGGGTGGGAGCTGTTGCAACCTGCCGTGTGTACCAAAGATTTCTTGTTGGCGAATTGTCCAACGTTCCCGAATTTTAGTAAACAGCAATAGCTTTACCATTTCTGCAGACGGATTGAGGTCTAAATTTCCAACTCTGGTTCCTCTAGAATAAATGCAATTTAATATGCCATAGTGAATAAACCACTGAAGACGAAAAACTACTTGGTGGACTTCGGTGAAAGAGATGAGCTTCCTTGCAAGTCAGTCAATTTGAACAAAACCAATCAAAGTAAGTGCCGTGCACTATCACGTCGAGTAAAAGTAATTATTTGTCGCAGAATAAATTTCCCACCAGCTTCTACCACAGTCGATAGATGACATATTACAACATCATTGGCGTATTGATCTGGTCAGCTTCGTGTGAATAAAAGGCTGAAGTATTTGACCCATGAGCCAAGATTCTCGTCGAAGTCCCGAGCGTGAAGCTTGGCTCCGTTGCTTTGTTAGCGCTGCGGTTAACATCCAGGTAATCTAGCTGGACTTGTTCCCGCATCGATCCATTCAGCGAAGGCAGGAAAAGAGTGCGTGTTTTTGACACATTCAACGTCTATATAACGTCGGTTCGCCTTGTAAGTTCCAACAGTAAGGTAGTTCCTTTGGAAACTGGTTCTTTGCCCCCGGTCACCTATCGAAAAGCACATACCACAACGTTGCCTGTGTCACCACTGCCTCGGTATGACAACGGTGTGGCAAGCGGTTACACTTTGGCTTGGGACCTCGAACTTTGCTTGTTGCTGTCCCACTACCGGAAACTGTAAACTAGTCAGATCGTCCGTGATTAACATGTATGCCAGGTAAGCATAGGATATCGGTACAGATTTCAAAGCCGCACAAACGTAAGCTGAGGACGTCATGTGTACTTTTGCGGTAACCTGGTGATAGACACTTCCTGAGTGGTGTCGGCGGTACTATTAACCTATTTCAAAGCTGTTGAGTACTTTATCTTTTAGTCTACAGTAAACATCTCCCACTTTGTTCACCACGCTACTCCACAGCTGTGAATACCAGGCAACAGAAAATTCTACGTTTTACATTTCGCCTTTTTACTGCTCTGACTAATGCCACACGGTATTTCAACAGATTGCACTGGTTCGAGTTGTCCCAGTACTGATTCAGCGCCATCATAAATGTGGTTTCCTTTTCTAACCCCTTTACTTCGCTACTTCTTGAGTCGACCTGTCGTGACGTCAGTAAGTCTTAGCATGCAACGGCACAATTAGTTTAACACAGTGCACCAATGGCTGGTTGCCCACACTAATTTGACGGGCAATAGCTCTTAATTTTCCCCATCCGACTTTAGTCTCTGGGGGGTTACATGATGTCTATGAAAATCTCCTTTCAGTGGCTTAAATACCTTTCAGTTGTGTATATGGTTTTGAAAGCGACGTTGTGAAAAACAGGAGAAAATTGCGTCACAAACCTTCACAACCGTCGTCTGTCATACACAAGAAGCCACAAGTATCGTCCACCACATTAAGTAGTCATTTCTGAAAAATTTGCTCAACAACTGTAAGCTAACCGTGAAAACACCCAGCGAAATTGCCAGAAGGGTGTTGTGATAGCCATTAGAAAGAGCAAATCCTGAACCTTATACATGCACTAGAACGGCGATAAAGGTGTTGCGTTCGCGAAGTAGTCAACCTAAACCGAACAACACAACGTGTTCCCTAACATCAACTGCTCATAATGCTCTCTGAGGAAACCTTCGTTCGATGGATTTGAACCAAGGCATACACGCATTTCCTTGGGCATATACAAAACGACAGCGACCCGATATTACAGTTTGCTGTCCTCTTCCGTATGACCTGAGTCGCTAGGCTGAACAAAATAATGTAGAGGCCAGTTCTCCATTCTTAAATAGAGAAACAGTTTATATGTATGTATGTATGAAGAATTGTAGGACAAAGTAGAATGTCATCACTCCCGAAAACACGTAGCAGTCATAATGTTTTCAACTTTCCAGATCATTTAAATGTATCGTGAACGGGTAGCCTCCGGGCGCTTTTGCACTTAGGCACAATGCTTTGGTTGAAAGCACACCAAGTTTATGTCCACTCAAGTTCCGCGGTACCATTTGGATTCCATGTATGGAAATTCCTTCATGATTTCTTTAAGCCATCGCGTTACGACTGGACGTTAAACTGGTGCAATAGTTTGCGTGCCTCAATTATGCACTGAGATATTCTGGATAGGACATTTTAAACCTTCAGAGCCATTCATGCCAGATTTGTCAATGGTTAGAGGCCCGAAAACTACGCCCTCCAGCTTGCTAGCTGGAGTGAGGGTGGCTCCTTACATCATAAATCGGGCCAAAACACCGCTGCCTTGCGGTCAGGTTTCTGGTTCAGTCTTCGATTGAGAACCCTAGTCCTTCTCCTGTCTAGGCCTGGGCAACCTGACGGGATCCTGCCCACGCAATACAACACAATGACATTCCCTTTAAACAATCTCTTGATGTTCTGGCCGTCGCAGAGGATAATAAACGCCGTCCTATCTGCCGCATCGAGCAGGGTGGATAGGGATCTGGATGTTACTGCTTAGGCCTTCCCGCTTTCTTATTCCTCCTCCTGCTCTTTTCCATCCTTAACGTCCACCTCCAACTTCCGTTTTATCCCCCTGTTTTCAACCCCAATCCTCGGCCCTCCCCCTGTCTCGCTTCAATAGTTGCAGTCGCAGGGCCTCGCCTCATTACAGTCGGCAAGTCCATGTTCGACCAAGCGGGCAACCTCAGTTCATCTTGTGCCCTCTGTATTCCTCGATCCTCGCTAAGACTGGCATGCCGCAACTTGCGCACTTTGCTACATATTGACCATGGTCAAGTGTTGCGTATGGCAGCACACCGACTACCGCCTCGTGCGTTATTTGCGCGCCGGAGCCTGGGTTTCCATTGGGTTCATTGGGTAGGGAGATCCCTTGTCAGCTCCATGGATGGAAGAGAAGGGAGGCCGAGCGATGACTTAGTCAAGCAAACCCCCACTTCTAAGTGAGCGTCGGTTGGTGCATCCCGACTGCCGCCCTCGGGTCTCAAGGACAATGAACGCGTTTGGTTGAACACACCTGCTGATATGGCAAAGAGCCTGCCCCAATGGCGTTTGTTGTGAGTTTCTCCGACAACCCCTCACCTTTAGATTCCGCCTCCAATTACCATCTCATAGCAAATGAATAACATGAAATTTAATAGTTTTTTCGAATTTTCTTTTAGTGTACATTTTCGTATATTTTTTCTTTGTATTGCGGCACATTAGCTGAGGTGTTCTTCTCACCCTCAGCCAACGTGTATTGATGATGATTTCTTTAGCATAACGTCCGTAAATCTAGCGCTGCTCATGTAACAACCCGTGTCCGCCGTGTTTCAACACTTCTGGCGGTATCCTGTTGGTCCCAGCGCACTTGCCGTTTCGCAGCGAAGTAAGTGCTCTCTGCGTCTCATCCAGTATCGCGGTGTACGCAAGACACATTATCACCTCTTGATGTTACCGCCTGCGGGATGTAGGCAAGTCCGTCTATGAACAGTAGTCCAAGGAAGTCGAAGTGCTTTCGAGAAATCTGCATTATGTGTGCTATTTGTGGGCAGGCAGCGCTTGAATTATCGTCTACCAGCTTCTTCAGCGGCATCATTTTCAAAGAGTCAAACGATTCTTTATGTTTACGGCGTTCGGTGTAGCATTGCATCTGCTCCTTCTTGATGCAATGCAGTTCTCAGGTCAAGCCTCTACACGATTTGTGAAAATAACTCTCATTCTCGGAGCCGGCATGGTCAGAAACTTGTGCAGCGAACGCTGAATTCTGTAACATCAATGCACAAATGGTAGGATTGCTGTCATCAAAGCAATCAGACTGTCTACATTTTACAAGCCCGATCGTTTCCTCGGCGGTAGCCGTCCCCTGTTCACGGATCTGGTGCCACGACCTTCAACTCATGCGATAAAGCTGAAATCGCTATAGCTGTTGGCCATTGCTTTCTCCAACTTCATCCTTTTCTCAGCAATACTTAGGTAAGAATGTTAAATTTATGCCTGATTCACGGCAAGCGTGCAATACACAGAGTGGCGAAACTAGCTTGCACTGGGTAGCCTAGCTATGCTAGGAACCTACTAGGTGACGCGAAGTGAAGTTTCTTATTTAGGGGCTTAATCAGTCACGCCAAAGTCATGCCAAAAGCTTATTCCTCAAGAACAGACATCGCACTTAGCAAAGAGGAGCAGACGAAAGTGATAACCACAATAACCTTCACAGCACTTACCGATGAGACAAGTTTCATCAAAGATGTTAAATGATCCAATTACCGTCTTCAAATTGATTTAGCAAAAGCTCTCTCCCGCTCTTCTACCCGCTCTAAATTAAGGTTTTTGTTTTCTCACATAACGTTATCAGAATTGTACCTTATCTTATTTATCCCGTTTTCGTGTGGACTCCATAAACCTATCAGTCTCACACGTGAACATTTACTTGACTGATGTGCATAAATATTTTCTTCCTTTTATGCGTTGATCTCAATTTCATGCCACTAATATGCTTCACTACATCCACAGTGCTCCTACAAAATGCTAAAATTATTCCCATTTGGTATTCGAAGTTGGATTTAGAGTACACGCCCTATGGTTGGATTGAGACACTCAATCTATACTGAGATTTCGGTTCACATTGTAGTAGACCTCGGGCATTCTGACCACAGGTAAGTATCCGAAATGAAGGCGATTCGTTGTTGCTGCTCCCAACCCAGATGCCCCACGACTGACGGTTTTGTCTCCATTTGGACTCATCAGGTGGAGATAGTCTGAGCTGTGGAGAAACTCCTGGCTTAGTGATTAACGGCTAACATCTTGATCACAGAGATCCGTCAGCAACGCTTGGCACAGCGGTAACGAATTCAGAGTTGGATTTGAAGTACCCGCCGCGTGGTTTAATTGTGACACGCAATCCTGATGTCAATTTTGATTTCACTTGACCGACTAATGTAGCGTCGCATCCACAGTTAAAATCTTAGCGACTGCCTGTTGATACAAGCGATGAGGTACGTCATAATTTATGGCGGGGACTTTAAATCGGCCGGTTCCTTTTTTACTTGGACATAGTTTTTACAATATCTGCTGCAAATATATCAGTTATTTCGGATTGTTTTTCCTGCGTCGTTAGTTACACAAATTCCAAGATCTCCATTGCTGTCCTTCCCTGATTTTTGAGAAAATCTCAAGATGACGCGAATTGTGCGCGAACCATATACAGAAAACGTATCAGCAACTTGGAAATGCTCCTTCAAAGTTGGAAAACTAGCGTTCGAAGCTCTCCTGCCAACATGATGCGGATTCAGTGAACAATGATTTATCACGGGATAGAAGCAAGTGCTTGGAATGTCCCGTAGGAAGGTTGGGGTGAAACAATGCAATCAAAATATATGTGGGTCATCCACCGAGCGTTCACCGAGCTGAATGCTTTGATAAAAAACGTCAGTGTAAAATATGAAACATTCAGTGTATGCGCGCAGAAATACACGTGGTGCATCGGTCATTGATGCAAAACGTGGGAAAATATGGTCGTTCATTTATGCGCCGCCTCCTTGGGTCCATTTGATATATAGATCCTGTAGAAGGCATCATTGGCGTAATCCACAATCGCGTAGTTTAGGTAACAAAAGGCTGGGAGTTAAGAGCAACATCTAAGCCTTTTTTGAAAACGCCCAATGTAGGGGAGCATACAACTGTGTCTGGGAGTGCGTTCTAGGGTTGTCAAACCCGAAGCGGAAAGTAATTACGTCGACACTAGACGGCTCTATTGTCCCCCCTCCCAATCTCAAGCAGTTATCCCTGAACTACGTGTTGTGGCTAAGTTTCAGCAAACGACGGCATACGTGGTTGGGGTCACTCGATATTCGGTACGCTAATATGAGATCGCCGCGCAGCCTTCGGTAGCGTCTATTGAAAATTCTCATAAACTTCAGCCTTCAGTGCTGAGAGTGATAGCGCAGGTCCGTTACATTCTTTGTTGCTCTTCGTTGTGGTGCATCTAATGCCTGTAGGTCGGGCTTCAACCAAGGTTGCCAAGCTTGGATGACGTACTCAACGTGCGGGCGCACGTAGAAATTGTGCATCATTGGGAAGGTTGATGGGTCAAATCTCCCGAATGCCTTTCGCAGCATGCCAATGTGCTGGTTGCCTCTTTTCGCATATACCTCAGCCTGTTTTGGACAGTTGAGGTCATTCTTTACGAGCACATTAAGGTCACATTCCTAGGTGCTGGTCTGCAATCCGTGTGCCCCAACCAAATACGTGTTAGTCATGCCTACGGCGTAATTACATAACGCAACATTTGTCTACGTTGAGTGATAGGGCTGTTTGAACTGACTAGTTCGACACCGTGTTAAACTGGCACTGGAGCCGTTCGTGGTCTCCGATCCTCTGATCCTTCGCCATGTATTGATATCGACCGCGAAAAATAGGAAATCGGATTGTTCCTAACCGACGTGTCTGATTACTTATCCCGGACCTTTTATTCTTTCACTGCTTTTTTCTTTTCTGTTCATACGGATTGACATATCTCTTTATGTCACTTTAGCCCATCCGTATTTGTGGTTGTGTAATGTTGAAAATATGCTAATCTGAGCACGTATAGCTTATTTTGATTTGGCTTGAATTTAGCCAAAAGCCAAGTGGCTTTTTGAAGTGCCGCCACACCTTGTCAGCAGTCGGTGAAGACGCGTAGCTTGACGAGTACCTCTGGTGTGTCCTGTTCTTGACCCAAGAGCTACCTCAGTTCTGCTGAACAAGTATGTAATCAGCTTGGCTTTTTTCATAAACGATGATGATGATTGATAGAAATAACCCGAGACAGCGGGTAATTTTGATTATCGTTCCATGGTTCAAGGGGGCATTCTGGTATTACGACAAGCATGGAACGTTCCCAATTGATCCGCGTTACATCTTTCACATGTAAGGCCCCATAGTTTTTGTTGCTGTTGATTCTAATGATGATAGTTCGCCGTTCTCGCTACAACCAGTGCCCTTCCGCCGACGCCGTGCAGACTGGTAGCGTTAATACAGCTCACCATGTGGTTGATGTCTTTACCCCGTCTATTCTGCTCACCCATTTATTGGTCTCGGTGAATTCCAACACCGCGACAATTAATCCTTGACCTGTTATCCGCAGTTCTCTTTTAAGCGACTCTACATTGCTCCATTCGATTTTGTGTCCCTAGTAAAGCGCATGTTTCGCTATCGCCTTTTGTTCAGTCTCGTATCTCGGTCTTCTGCAATCACTGGGCTCAGTTCTCTCGCTGACTGATCTATACACATTTGATAAGGCTTTCATCCCAACAGTTCACAAGCCACATAGCAGAGCGTAGTCCGGAAAAGCGCCAGACGCGTTTCGCCCTATTGGGGCTCGTCAGCGGCGCGCATTCCCTCGGTCCTCTATGGAGGATCGAACCCATGACCGCTAGAGGCAGATGCCAACTAGCCAGCAGCTTAAGCCACTGAGCCATGGGGGACGTTGGCTGGGCTACATAATTTGCAAACTAGCTGGAATATAGCACCACCTATCTACCACTGTCACTGACAGTGGTTAGCCTGCAAGATGATGACGTCCTCTCACTAGACGCTATATCTATAGCATTTGAAACACACATACACACATATGCACGTCTGTACTCTGTCTTTGCAACCAGTGGCAAAGGTGCCATTGGTCCATCTATCTTTCGATAGTGGATCCACCAAACGCAAAATAGCTTACCTCTGCTCCTTCTTTAGTATATTTCTGATTCCCTCTCTCTCTTTTATGTGATTCCAGCCATCCCAATCTACCGGTCCGTCGGAACAGCCTCGGCGGAAGGACTCAGGTTGGAGCGAAAGTGTCAAAACATCATCACCATTACCCACAATGACAAAAGCTAGGGCGCCTAACATGTGAATGACATGTTACGTGGATTAACTGAGAACGTTACATTCCTTTCAGGTCGGCGGAAGCCAATGAGTACTCGTGAACCGGAACCACAAAAAATATGGGATAGTTAGGAAATACCAAAGTGTGCCATGGATGAGACGAAACAACGCAGTGCATGCCTTGCGGATCGAGCCGACAGCGGATCAAGAGCGACGTCTGGTAACGAGCTTGAGCGCATAACAGCGGAGGAAGTATTTGTCGAGAATGCAGTGAATCAGACAATAACACCACTAGCGAAGCCCACAAGACTGAAGGCGGGCCGAGAGATGCAGCCACGGGAGAGCAAGTCGCGAGCTTTCGAACGACTCCTGGCTGGCCAGAATCGGATGCAGCAAAGCGGAAGTACAGGATGGAAACACAGTGGGTTGGTTTTAAACCTCAAGTTCGTAGGCCCATGGAATGGCCCGTCACACTAACCATCATCTGAGTTGCGTCGTGGGAAGAAAACGCGGTCCACATCTATACGGCTTCGAGAGTCATCAGACTGAGAATGTAACTGCAATTAAGAGCAAGCAGAAAGGTTTCTGTAGAACTCTATCGCATCATGAAAAACCAAAAAGATTTAATTGTGAATCGTCAGCGGTTGTGTCTGGCCAGTTAATCGTTTATCCTTTTCCGGTTAGAAATTCGTTTTGGTGTCATTATTTCCGGGTATACAATATCATTCTTTTAGCATTGTATGTGCACCGATTCACAGGTTTCCGAAATACTCGTCGATACGTGTTTTAAAACACTTCACAACATCGGCCTCTACTAATCCTTCTGGTAGTGTATTCTATAAGTTAACGATTCTTCGTTCTACACAATGCTGATGTGATACATTTTTCATACAGAGGACCTTGAGTTTGTAACGGTGTCCTCGGGTGTTACAGGGTTCCCGCAGGTGAAATATTGTTTGCAGTATGGGGAAGTGATCCAAGTGTAGTATTCGATGGGTCACAATAAGGTCAATTTTTACTCGGCGGTAGGATAGTGTGTAGAGTCCGATCCTTCCACGTTTTTCATATGGAAGCTTTCGCAGATTCGGTATCATTCTAATTGCGATATGCTGTATTCTCTCCAGCTTTTTAGTTTCCCACTGGGTTATCAGATGTTAAGGTGAGGCACCGTATTCAAGGATTGGTCTAATGAGCGAGGTGAATAGATGAGGGACGGTTTCCTCGGACCATGTGGAGAAACTGCATCTTACGGCCCAGAGCATACGAAGTTCCACACGGCACAATTTCTCTGTATTTTCTAGTGACCTCATATCATGTCGCGAGAGAACTCCTAAGCCTCTGACAGATGTGTTAGGATGGAGCAACTGCCCGTCCAAGAGGTGTAATCCAGTGACTGGACCTCTGGTGATACCAATGATATCCGACTTGCTTGTGTTAAGGGAGTTGCATTTCAGTGGACCACGGTGATAGTCGCTCTAAGTCATGCTGCAGATGAGCGCAGTCCTCAGGGTTCTCAATGATCCTCCATATTTTCAAATCATCTGCAAACAGGGCACATGGTGACTGGAGCTGCTGCGGAAGATCGTTGATATGAATAAGAAATAATACTGGCTCAAGTACAGTTCCTTGAGGCACACCACTAGTCGATGGGAACCAGTCTGTCAGGTAGTCATTGACCTGTACTCGAATTTTTCGTCCCACAATAGGCTGGTGTAAGCACTGAAGTAGCGTGCTGCCGATTCCGTAGCTCCTCAGTTTACGAAGTAGTACCTCCTGGTTCACTCCGTCAAACTCCTTACAAAAGTCGATGTACACAACGTTAACATCCGTTCGTTGAGAGCTCGTACCCACTGGTCGTTTGCGTATATCAAGTTGGCGATGCTGGATCGCCCTTTCGTAAAGCCGTGTTGCGCTGCCGTCAATACGTCCATGGATTCAAAGAATGACAGCAGACACTTTTTCACAACCTTCTCGAGAACTTTGGCTAATATCCAAGTCAAACAGATTGGTCTATAGTTCTCCATTTTATTCGGATCACCACCCTTGGGAGGCGGTCTCACTATCGAGCATTTCCAGTCGTTAGGGATAGATCCTTCAGAGAGTGATTTATTAAATAGGTTTGTCACGGCTGGTGAGATGATATTCGATAGGGACTTGAGTATTAGTGGGTGAAGTCCGTCTGGTCCGGGGGGCTTTGCACCATGGAAGTTGACGAGTAGCTGAAACAGTTCGACTGCATCACATTGTAGGCTGTCGAGCAAGACTGGCGCATCCTGTGCGGGTACTGGAACAGCCGCCGGTTTACTGCAAAATACGGTGAGGAAGTGCATAGCCAAGGCGTCCGCGCGCTCCGCGCTTGAAATGAGCGTCTGTCTGTTCAAGCTCTCAGGTTTCAGTTGACGTTTCACGTAGGTAAATATTATTTTGGGTGTAGTTGTGGCCGAGGAGGTTAGCACCTCTTCGAACTGCCAGCGTTTCTTGATCTTTGCGGCGTTACATAAGTTTCGTTGTTGCTTGTACACCGTGTAACCTTCATCACAACTCGAACTGAAATATCTATTCCAAACTTTGCGACGCCATCGCGCTAACTATCTATTTTCCGTACCAAAACAATGTGGTTTGACAGGTCCGATTTTTGAATACTTCAGGGGAACGAACCGAGTACACAGCGAGTTAAGCTTCCCCTTCATTAATGACCAACAGGTCTCAAGCGGCGCATCCTGTGGTAGTGTCCAATCAGTCTGACTTATGGCTTGGACGAGTACGTTAAAGTCCATCTTCTAATAGTTGCATTTTGGCTTCCGTTGGTTATAATGCGGTAACGACAGTCCTATGCTTGCCACAATGGAGCAGTGGTCACTTCGCAAGAGGCTCGATGATTCTGATCTCGTTCAGCTTCTGCTCGCAGCACGTAAACTTTAGGTCCAGACAAGAAGCGGAGTGCGGAGTTACGCGCATCTGTTGGATGACATGATGTGCTGCCCCGATTTCAAGTCATTTTACCGACTTGAGCCTCAACGTTGTCTTGAGCGGGAAGAAGCCGAGCGTCTCTCCAGAATATCATAGTTACATTTAGATCCCCCATCAGTAAGAACTGAGGGCGGCTCATGTGCTTCTTTACCTCTGGTAGCCAATCGCAACAACGGGTTAATTGGCTACGATAGATAACACCCACCATTAGTTCTGCGTGTCTAAGGCGGATTGTGCACCACAATTGCTCGCATAAATTATCCTCGCTCCAATGGATGCTGGTAAGTTTGCCAGATAGTGACATTTTTATGTACAACAGAACTCCACCGTGAGCTTTTGATTTTGGGTCACATCGGAAGCAAGCGTATCCTGGCAACGCGAATTGTTGGGGTACGACGTCGGAGTTCAGCCAAGTCACTGCAACTCCTAAAACGTCCTGCCGATCCGAGAGAGCGAAGCGGCACAGTTCGTCACGTTTGTTCATTAGGCTGCACACGTTGGCGAATGCCACACGGAGTTCCTGGGAGGTACTGCGGGACGTGCCTGGAGGTTAAGCAACCGGTCGCACACCCATCTTGATCACCCGAAAATTTCCAATTTGTAAGCCAGTCTCACCTTCATCTGTACGGCGTTTGAGCTCAACGACCGTAGTCTTCAAATGATCCGTCTTCGGGTTCCAAGTCTCGGCTGATCTGAACCTTTGTGACCTTCACCCTTGACAGAGGAGACAGTATGAGCCGCGGCATATTGTAATTTACAAAGGTGATTCTCAGAGGTCGCCATGACTGATTAGTTTGCTGGCCAAGTCGGAGTAGTTGTTTAATCGCCACACACTCTTTGCCCGCATCCAAGAGTCTATCGATGAGCCCCTGGAGGAACTCGACCTCGTGATCATAACGTATCTGAGGGTTTTCATCTTTTGACTCTGGTATGTGGAAGACTATGAGATTATGAAGCCTCAGCGAAATCGATGATGAACCTGTGGGAGCAGAACTGGAGGCGTTTATCTCTTTGGGTTGTTGTTTATCAGCAGGAGACGTCTAAACTCGATTAAGTGGCCACTTGTGCTTTTGCGTGGTCCATGGATCCTCGGTGTTCAGGAGTACACAGACAGGCTCTGAGAAATTCAAGGACCGATCAGTGAAGCAGCATTTCGTAGATTCCGAGTCTGAGTCTTCCACAGGTGGGGAACATTAAACCTGAGGCTCGGCCGGGGTCGAAAACGCTGGTGTTAGTGCAGATCGCGGAGTTACGAGAGAAGGCAAGGTGATATGGGTACTTTCACGAGGGCGTTTTACCCTACGTGATGGAAGGGTGTTTCTTTCTAGAAGAGTGGTTATCCCGTAGCTGTTGACGGTCGCTGTGTATTCTGATGTCTTGCACCGCGACATTTATCACATATAACTTGAAAAACCAACGTCGAATGTCGAGAGATTTTCAGAACACATCAACAGATAAGGCAATGCACGAAATATGGAACAAAACATCGTAGCCGAAGTGCATGAACCTTATTTCCCACAACTTTCGAACACGAACCACAAGTAGCTTGAGACAGCATCACAAGGTAGAGCTAGTCCAAGATGGCGGCAGAGAGGGCAGTAGGGCAAATCAATGAGATCTCCGGAATTAGCCAAAGAATAGCCACCAAATTTGTACCGAAAGGAAAATACGCCAAAAGAAGAATATTTGTGCACAATTCAGTCAGAAAGAACACTGATCACACAGTAATCTGAAGTAAAAGTGGTATCCAACACAAGGTGATCCAAAAATCCGCGACTTCTGCGGGTACAGCTGATGCACACTGTTGTGGCAATGCACATTCTTTCGCTCTTCCCGCCTCGGTGCTCCCTACGTAATAACTCAGTGACCCAATGGACTCCAAGCCATATTATTCGCTGTCCCCAGTTATTTCTCGTAATCATCATCGTAGTTTAATTAAAAGTCAAATTGTTTATGTACTGGTTCACCTGGTCTGAAGAACCTCTTGCGTCGAGGACGAAACGTAAGTGCAACACATGCTTACACAAAACAATTTAGTATCCTAAAACCTTCCGATATTATGAATTCAAGTCCTTTCCAAGCTTATTCAAATATATTATGCTAAATTAAATACGAATTAAAAATGTACTCCAGTTTTTTCTGAGGCAGCATACATAATTTTTGACTTCTGTTAGCAAATATTTCTACCTCTAATAGCACCATTTCCTATCTGCAATGAGACTGCTTATGAACCAAGTTGATAAAATATTACAGAAGTGTGTTACAATTCTATCCAAAAGTCTTTTATGCAGCGCAAATATGTCAGATACGCAGATTTTATTTACGCTTGCGGGAACGGTAGTAGCGCTTTTGTGTATTACAAATAAGTATCATCGAAAATGAACCGACAGTTTTGTTATTTGCAGTTTCATGGTTTTCATGGGTGAAGTCGGCATGCCACACACTTTAAAATCTTCGGCATCTGGGGCGTAAGCTTTAATCAAAACACTTCATTGTCTTATAAGACACTAACTATAGAAAAGAGTTCTGTTCGTCTCTTCCTTTCGGCTGTGTTCCCCCTTCAAGAAGGCTACATCAAATTGGTGGTGACACGATACTTCATAGTAACACCAACCTCAGCATTTCCGAGGCGTTTCCCTGCTTATCCAACGTTGTCTACTGCCGCCTGGTCTCCATGTTTTGATGCTGCCCTCGTTTGCGCCTTTACTGCCCACAATCACCGTGTAAATTATTGACTAAGACTATTTCAACAGATTTACTAGTGCTATGGAGTGGATCAGCGATTATGGGATTGTCTTCCATGCATCATCGTTACATTTGTTACCGCAGTTTCAGCAGACTGTTCGTGGAAACTCACGAGCACTAGAAGGTTAGGTTCTTGAGTACAACCATAATAGTTACTCTCATTCGAAAGCATATTCTTAGCGCTAACCAACAATTTCTATATTACAACAATCTGACACGCTGTTAGATAGCTGAAGCTCTTATAATCACCATCAATTTAACACCCGTCAAACTAACTCGAATTCAATTACGGCCTTAAGGTTTAACCTTCCGGTGAGCCGAAGTTTGGCCAGATCGGTAGGCAAGCAAACACTGCCTAAAACAGAAGGCTCGAGGGTTGATCTACGTCGGGTTTATTCGCACCTGTAGTTCGGCACGCAGGACACTCACAACTAATTTCGCGTGCATATCCATGCACACAAAGTGAGCCAAATGCAAGTAACCAACCGGAGTGCGGAATTCACAACCGCAACTGTCGTTAGAGATAAACGTGGTACTCAATAGTTCACTGCATAAAATAAAGTGTACTCGTTCCACAAGACCGCAGACATAAGTATTCGGCGATTCAAAGTAGGGTTCCAGGAATATTCGAATTGGAATAGCGTGTGACTGCAGTAAACACTTCTATCCCAAATGCTTCCAGTTATTGTTAGCACAGTTGGAAGCGTGGGACAACACCAGGCTCTGTTTGTTTCTGTACACCGTGTATGACCAGCCCTCTCATAAGTCATATCGCTGTACTGGCGTAGCAATGGGGCAAACTGCCAGCGACTGTGTAGTTTTCGACTGCTAGAAGAGCGGATGCATCGGAATCCGCTACGGGTGAATTCGGATTTCCTCACCTAAACTTAAGCTCCGCAATATTATAGAGCAGCGCAACCAAGCGCACAATTAACAGAGTGCAGGCAGCTAGCTCAACCACGAGAACTAGCAAATCGATGGGCAGCCTAGGTCTGCCAAACTCGTTGACTCCCATCTTGGCTACGGTTGCCTTCCAGGAATATATCCGTGGTACAGGCTACACCACTACATCCGGGTTTATCCAGGACTACTGAAAGTCTGATGAGACATGCGTCCGTTGCCGCTGAACATAGAGCTAAAACAATGTTAAAGACCACATCTGCAACTAGCCCAAAGGTTTCTAGAAATAACACGAATACCAATGCGCCTCCGAGAAGGTCGCCTATCGCACTGCCAGAAAAAGAAAGCACACGCTTATCCAAAATTGTGATAATTAAGAAGAACCGAAATTAGCTGAAGACAATACGCCCTAATGTGCTTGATACAAACAAAATACTACGAAAGCCAAATTGTTGTACGACCTGAAACACAGAGAATCCATTTGCCAATCATTGGAAATCCATGCTAAACCGAACATATTGGTTAGCATCGTTCGCCACCCAAACTCACCACATTATCAAGAACCAAGACTAGTACAGATGATACTACAGTCGGGTGAAGTAGTGAAGACCGTTCTCTCGTCAGTACACCGTCTTCGCGATAATCGTGCGACATTTGTATATTTTCTGATACCCTTTGGGTCAGCGTCGATGAATGAAGCAAAATCCAGGTGAGTGCCGCAAGCAAAACAACTAAAGATCAAATGTTGCTTGTGGTGTTCTCGAAATGCAGCCTTCTGATGTGTAGCAAAACTAAACTAATGAGCTGGAAGCGGGGTACTACTTCCGTGATGCACTCTCCCTCAATGGCATGATTTTCAACAACGTCGCTATCCTTAACAAGGAAATATAATGGACGTGGGCCAAGAGTGATAAAAATTATGTTCCTCTCCAGGCAAATGGTGGAAACGGTACTAGTAAGTTGGCACCGTTTGCGCACTAAACTGCCGTCAGAAATAGGTTTGAATGCGGTCAAAGCCAAGCGACCTTCGGATAATTAAACACAAATCCAGGGAAAATTTTGCGAGTGCACCTGTCTGCAAATTTCAGCCGGAACGCTGTGCGACTATCCAACAATCTGTAGAAGTAACTGGTGCTACGCCACGTGTCGCGACTTGAGGAGTAAGTAGCAGCCGGTCTGTGCACCAGTGCGAACCGGAACCGGAG
Source organism: Dicrocoelium dendriticum (assembly GCA_944474145.2). Classification (NCBI taxonomy): domain Eukaryota; kingdom Metazoa; phylum Platyhelminthes; class Trematoda; order Plagiorchiida; family Dicrocoeliidae; genus Dicrocoelium; species Dicrocoelium dendriticum. Next base: position 81,525,691 of record OX104065.1, on the reverse strand, counting down.
GTAGGTCAGAACCTACAAAAACGATTGACAGCGGTCCCACAAACCTCGGCGTAAATTTCCAGGGAAAGCTTGTGTATTCAGATATGCTTCTGCCATCCGTAGCTCTCAAATGTTGAGTACGAACGTACAAGGCCTCCCCAACAAATTGGTTGAACTTCGATTTAGTCAAGCTTCAATGTCTTAGGATCGCTTCGTGGTAGTCCAGACACTTCTGAATGACGCGATTATCGACGCTGAGATCTCAGTATCTGATATGGCACTCCTGCACGACGATCAATACAGCGCAACAATAAGGAAAACTGCTCTAACCTGCATGTTTGTCGTGTTAAGGACCCATGGGTTCAAGCAGTCCGCTCATTTTGTTGCCATCTACAACCAATGCGAAATAATCTATGTCTGATGGCCATTGCATCGCGCCTACCAATATATACTTCAGAAATGTACCAGGTCTATGCTTTTATTATGAAGTAGCTACTGGGGTGGTCTTATTGCCAAGTTCTCCAGGTAAGTGATTTCAACCTGCACAGCCTGGAAACTTCGGCCGTTATCGGTGAACCTCTAGAGACGGAGCTGCAAGGGCTACTCGCTCGTTCGCCGTTGTACAACCATGTCACTTCACAAACCCGGTACGAGGCGTAAAACGTCGGCCAAGTTGTACCTCAATTTTACCAACGAGGAACTCGTGCTCGACGTAGCAACCAAGTGCACTCCTTTTGGCCGCAACAGTCATGCAGCAATACTGCTCCGCTCTATTTGCTACGCACGTCTTGAAAGAAAACACCGAACAGCCTCACATTGTAATCAACTATGGTAATCTGTTTGATATCACTGATGCAACAAGCTGGTTCCTCTTAGCCGAATAGTCCCCTAAGATGACCTGGAAAATTTGTTAGCCGGTTCAACCGGCTAGTGAGAAGCACATAAACATCCAAAATCTACCACTAGAACAGTAAGAATCCCTTCCTAAGCGAGAGAACTCGTTGCTGCATAGCATTAAGGGACTCGGCTTGGCTCGCTCACATGGTCTCCGAGCAAAGACACCTCTGGTGTCTACATAACAAAGGGACCATGGCGTCAAACTGGTCCGCGAGGATAGAGTACAAACAAGGCCTTGTGGTAAGGTTTTGCTCTAACCTCAAGCTGCTATACAGACGCGTAAACGTACTTCGTACAGTTATCTGCGGAATTCCTGCACTGCATGCGGGTTAGCGCAAACGGCACAAGAGGCTGCCAACTTAATAGGACACCAATTTAGTCGTACCTTCCAAAGTGTACAATCGTCTTACCTCCTGCCTACGTAAATCATGCTGCCATCAAGATTTAATCACATATCATTTATAACCACAGATGCACTGAAACGGCTGATGTCCTTGAGCGAGTACGGCTCACCTGGAGAAAAAGACATTCGCCCAAAGTTGGTGAGGGTGGTTACCACGAGGTTAGCTGAACCGGTGGCTATATTCTTTCAACGATATCTTAATGAAAAGCAGGTCCCCACAATGTCAAATCACGGGATGGTCACCTCATTACACAACTGTATATCCATATTAGACAAAGGTGGCACATTGAGAGAGAAACTAATAATTTTTAAAATTGTTTACTTAACGCTAGCGAAGGCTACCAGATAGTTCCTTTATGTTTACAGGGATGTATGATGGTGATGCTCTTTGCCAGGAGCTGGTCCTAAATTTCTCACACAGGTGGAAAGTAGCATAGCGTCGACACAATAATGCCAACGTATACGCGCTTATCTGAACTCTTTCGGGACTGCTAGGCAGGAGAATTGCGTCTAAAGCATTCCTGATTTTAGTATGGTGTAAAAGGCCATGGGTGACAATATCAGTTGTGAGAAATTATTTGATGGGTAGTGAATGAACGATTTCAACGCAGGTGCCCTGTAACAGCTGTACCAGTAAGCAGCTTAGAAGGGTATCGGTATAATAGTGAACCCACACCTTAATTCTGATAAAAAGAGGTAATAAAATAACACAACTACAATTATTACGAGATAACCTACAGAAATTATGGAAAAAAGTTGTCATGCAATTTGACACCAAAATTTATTATTCCAAATTAACCACTTACAGTTTCCTTTGGGCGGAGGCATCCGGTTACAGCAGCAGTATATGTAGCAGTTACAATCGCCAAACTTCTCTCACTTCCAATCCTTCCATTGGGTTCACCAAATGGCCTCCACTCTGCACTTTAATCGCGAAAGCTCGGATTAGGTTTTCAAGTACTTGTGCAGGCACCACACACAAGGTTGCCTTCTGTTTGATTATTGGTCCTGGCAAGCTCAGGTCACCTACATGTGGTTAAAGATGTCAGTTTCTGAAGCTCCTTTGTTGAAAATAGTGAACATTTGACAAAGACTTTTCATCTGGTGCACGCATGAATGAGGATCCGCAGCTGACCACCAATTGTGCAGGCCATTTGCGATGATGAAACGGCACTGGACCGATGGACCTTTATTGGATACCGGCCAGCAAATATCTAGGGCTTGCACGTGGATATAGACTTTGATGCTCTGTGCATACTTTGTTTGGTTATTACTTTCTCTGACATCGTTCACTTTCTCGCCATAACATAAAGCATCCGTAAAGTCTGGACACACAGACCAATGATATATTTTTCATTGGCTTAAATTGAGACGCAAAATTCAAAATTAGTAACAGATTTTTGCCTCCACAGATTAGACATGGCTTTGTCAAAGGAAGAACGAGTTTAACCAGTACTTCTCAGTTAATAGCCTAATTTGAAAGTCGTAGTGTAGGTCTTCTTTAGTGGTTCCAAGAGGATGGCGCTCCTGCTCATTTTGCCATGAATGTAAGAGATTGATTGAATTACAATTTCCCTAATTGGATTGGAAGACGTGGCCATGTGGAGTGGTCTCCTCGTTCGCCACACTTTGGTCCGCTCGATTTTTTCTGAGATATGCTAAAGGAAATACTTCACTTAACAAAATCAGAAATCGTATACACCTGACTCAATGAACAAAAAGTGAACGTAACAATTCTGACGGCAATGTGAATATATTGTAGCAAATTCACAACGAAGTTGACAAACGTATCAACATTTGCATTGTAGATGATGGAATTTATATTGAAGAAGTTAATGGAAGCAAAATGTGCATTTTGACCTATGTGTCCCGAATTTACAGACACCCTGTACTTTACGCAATTCTAGAGAGTAGATATCGTGTTTGGAGCAAAACAACTGAGCTGTTACGCAAGCCAAATGAGACCTCGTCCCCTGCACTTGTGTTTCCCCCTTGGCCATCGGTTATCGTACGCCAAACCAAAGCATCTTGCACGAAGACGAACTATTGATTCACCAATCACACCCTCTATTGGGTTGCGCTGCTTGAGAATGGTGGTATATATGCAGGTCCAAACTTATGATCGATTATACAGGTAAGAGTTATTTAAATCTGTGAAGTGGACAAGTAGCGAGCTAGGTTAAAATCGGTTGTAGCGTTTTGCGGCATAATTATCCTTAGTGCCTTATTTAGTCAACAGTGGCTTTTAAACTCACACACGAGTAACAATAAGCCATTATGCGCTGGGCCATTCAACCGAGGTGGGAAATACTGGCAGGGAACCATGATCGCTTAAGGTAACTAGGCGGCCGGAGCATACTGAACTAACACTTTAAGGATGTAATCCTGCTTATAATCGTTAAATATTTACGAGATTCCACACAACTTCAGCTGACTTTAGATTAAGCGAAACCACGACCTTGTACGTTGCTTCGCTGCCCACCATTTGGGCAAATAATCTGAAGTAGGTTCCGCATTGTGACAAGACAGCGTGCATAAAAGGTGCTTGGCTTCATACCCCGGCCACATTTGGGGCCCCGGCGGCATGTACGGTTGAAACGCAGGTTTTATTGTAAAATGGCTAGTTTGCGCCTAAAGTGTTGACATGCATCTTTCCTGAAATAGTGTTGCTGCGATCAAGCATCTTACACAAGTTATGCAATGAATTTTGATCCAGGTCTTGAAATCAACGGTGGTCTTCATGTAATGGTTGCAGCCAGTAGCTGTTGGTCATCTGTTTTAGCTGATGAATCGTAATTCCATCATTACGTCAACTTACTGGTCGTCCAGTAGATATTACACTCAGCTTTTCAGCGTTTAACAAGCCCATCTCCTAGGTGGGGTCTCCTGCACTTTCGGACAGGAGCAGTCAATAAACACGTTAGCTGACTACGGAATGAGAAGCTGGAGATTTAGTGTATGAAACTGAAGTAGCCATGGATCTCGCCAACTGCGATTAGTAAAACGATTTCCGAGGTGTGACCGATTTGCACAGCTAATAACTAAACGGAATGATCTAAGAACTCGGCTGACAGGAGGACTGTATTTGAGATAATCTGTACCGGAGAAGTGAGGGTGTTCTATTGAATCTTAGCAACCGTGGTTTCGAGTACACTGTGTTGCTTATGTTAACTTGTGTAACTATCCCGTGACCTCTCATAGTACTCTTCCTCCCACTTAGTTATGATATTTTTGCACACTTAAAAGGCATGGTTCAACCATGGTTGGCCCGAAACAGTTGCCAGTTGTCCGTGTTACTAGGCTGCTGCGATACCAAACGTACGTCTTACCTGACCTAAATGCTCAAGGCACGTGCCCCTGGTCGATGCGATCGAAGACCGTGGCGGCCGCGGGTGTACATTGAGTCGGCTGCTGTAGTCCGACTAGTAAACGGTAGTTTCAATTAACCGTACGGCAGGCGCAACCTATGGGGAGCTTAACAGCAAGTTTAAACTGGTAAGAAAGACACGATGATTTAGCGCTGGAGAATCGGTTACCTTTTTTCGTGCAAGACTAGACATGAAGGTTACGCGTTCTAGGCTTGAATATGACTCGGACAGGTGTTTTTCACCTACTTGAGTTGTGTAGCACACAACAAGTTGAAGTGTGAACCGTATTGGAACAACTCTTGTATTCCTCAGTACGTCGCAAAGAAAACATGTAGACAAGTCATTCATCTTGTCAATTTACAGTAGCGTCACGGCTTCTGAAACATGTATAAATGCTCGAACCCCATAAATTGGTTGCCACACACGGTTACATAGTGTCGCCCGTCAGCGCAAGGAAGTCAAAATCCTACTTCACCAAGTTGTACTGGACTGCTGGGTACTAGGTTTTTTCTAATTCAACTCCTACTGCTGCATCTTAGTGCTGCTTACGGATATGTGACACAACAAAGCTTAATCAAACGTGAAGTCCTAGTGTGCATATAATCATGGGTTACGAATAGAAGACGGAAGTCATGGTCGGTGGCTCTTTTGTTTGTCTTTATTCACTAACCACTACACTGAGATAGTTGGGTTAGTGTGAAGTGCTTAACACCTGAATTATTTTATCAAAGACTTGCCAACAAGCTATTTAAAGCACCCTGAATCAAACGGAATTTGATGATTGTCCACTGCGAGCTGCAACCAGAATTTTTGTACCAAGTCGATTTGTCAATTCCAGTTTAAGAAAAACCATATGGATCGTAGTGTTGGAAACCATTTTCTTGGAAATTTGTCCCAAGTTGATGATGACAAAAAGGTATTAAAGTATTTGTAACACAGATAGACAAAATGTTGGCATCTTTATGTTGAAATCAATCATTTTTACCGATTTCTAACGAACTTAAATCGTTGAGTTCGGATCGGATATCCGTTTTTTGTAAGCTCTAAATTTATGCATTGTACTTTTGCAGAAATCAAAAACTAAATACCGAGCGACTTTCTTTTCAGATACAACTCACATAACTGTTTTATGCTAGTTCGTCCAAGGAGAAATATCACCATTTGTAAAACTTGTCTACAAGGCAAACTTTGAAATACCCCTTGGTGAATACAATAAAAATGTGAGCCATACATTGCTTTTAATTTTTTGAGGAAATGCATCGCACATGAATAAAAGGCAAACGCAAATATCTGTCATTTGCATCTTCCATGGTTTAGTGAGAAATTATGAATCACATTAGAGACTGTTATGTTTGCAGGGTGGATACCAAAGTTATTGGCAAAAAGTCAGAATAAGATCTTCTATCCCGACCTCTCTGCAATTCGATCCATTCCACACGCTTCCAGTTCCCCAATGTAAAGATTTTCCTGCAACGGATGATGAAGTCAGTAGGCGTGAAGGTGGGCCCCATTTGTATGAATCAGCTTCAACTTTTGAAGACCATGCAAATGACACTGAATCTGCATCTGCCATACTGCATTGCCGTCAAAAAGAATTAAATGACGGTACGCCATCTGGGATTCTCAAAGAAAGCGGAGTTACTGGCGTCCAGGCTACGTAAAATTATTGGTTTAACTGCACAACAAAAGTTGCATTCCGAAATGGTGATGAGAGATTTTGGCAATTTTTCAGAAGAAAAGCCGTTCGCTTTTAGCTGTGCTATTCCAGGTCTCTTATTGCCTTTGGTGATTAGATGGTCTGATACACCAAAAGAGGGATTATTTTGGTGAAGATCAGAGCCTCACTTAATAGCAATGCATAGGAAACATTTAAAGAACGTCACTCAGCGCAGCTGACAGAAGAACACAATTATATCTCTTTGTTATCCGTCCGCTCAAATATCATAAACACAGCTGGAGTTTTCCTTTTCGACGTGTCATCTCCACACATACGTTATGATGTGAGTAGAATAGCAATGCACGCAAGAGCACATTCGATCAGTTCACATGAATTTAGAGCACATGTCGACCGGGCGCGTAAATCTGCAATTAACGAAAGCCATAAGCGTCAACTCGAGCAAATATGTGGGTGAACGATTGCAGCTGGTCTTAGAATAATCCGTTTTGTCTGGCCAAATTACCTTATATGCTTTGAGCAGTTACTTTTGTGAACGAAAAAGCAATTGGTACACCCGAAGACCGATCACAACAGCGACAGCAAGAGTGCGGACGAGCAGGCATTTCGACCGGAATGGAGGAACTCTGCATAGTATTCGACACGCACAGATTGGGCCATGAAGATGAACCACAACAGAGCTAGTCATAGCCCCAGCTACCGTCTCGACACAACCAGCTTGGAAGATGTTCAGTAACGCCACTCCACAGCTACCGCGCAGTCCAACTGATGTAAGTAGGCTCACTGGTGTACTCGAGCTGATAAGTGACCAGGAAAGCGATCAGCGTCGGCAACTTGACTTTGTTGTGCATTCGAATAAGAAGCTCCGTTGAGAAGTTACATCTGAGCTTAGCTGCTGAGAAAGTAAATTTAACGGTTATTTCGTGTCTTCCGAATCAGTCACCTAAGGACAAATAGTGGAAGGATCATTGGGGGAATCAATAAGATAAGGAGAAATTCAAGCATATCGCCTGTAATGCCGTGACCTACGACTGACAAGGGCAATGCAAGGCTCACCACAATGTCGGGCGGAAGGAAGAGGTTTGTGTTCAGATGCCAGATACCGTAAGCCTCAACAAATCGAAGATGGCTCAGAGTACTATGTTTATTGAGAACTATAAAGTTGTTACGACGGAATTCATACAAGGTGCAATCGATCCGATATTAGGAGATTGATATGGCAGTAGGTTTAGGGCCACTTGTTGCTAATTTCGGTGCAAAACGTGCCATGATTCCATTTGATAGCCTACTGTCGGTTATGACTTGGCGTACTCGGTATCAGAATAATTTGGCTTTACGTTCTGCTTCGTATTATAGTCTAGTGAAGAATTGTTCTTAGGGATATACGCCCGCTTTTCATTCCTGGCAACCTTATTCCATATCTGGAGATAAATTTGTTGGGATAGTCATTATTACATCAAGTAAACGCGATGCCTTATAATTCCTCTCTGTATTGACTCTTCCCAGGATATTCGGTGAGCTCGTACGAAACAAGTGCGAACTCGAGATCGTCTGTACTTTAAAGGTAGGTATTGTCCAGTCCAGTCCAGTCCGCTGAGTTGTGCTTATAAGTGAACTATTTGTTCTCTTCAATGCAACGTCAATGAAATAAAAGGAATCCCCTGACTCACCCTCCATAGTGAACTTGATTTCGGGATGTCAACTGTCTCATATTTCCATTAGGATTTTCTTGTTGAACCATATCAACTAATAGAAAAGCGTCGTCGACGTATCTTGTGTAAAAGTGTCGTTTCAATTACATCGCGTAAGTTGCTTTTCTGTAGATGACCAAGAAATATGTCTTCTAAACTCGGTCCAAGGGCTACCAATCGCTACTTAATGGGTTTATGATAGATATTTCCATCAAAGCAACAATGGACATCTTTCGTACGACAGCGGAGTAAGGTAGGTTGGCAAGCCGAATTCGTCCGCTGGGGTACATATGATGTACACGGTCTCCTCCAAAGGAATGTTGGGGAAAAATACAAACGACCCTCCGAAGATACCACGTGTTTGACTTAAACATTCAACCTTGTCAACAAACTCAACGTGCATTTTAGACTATGGACAGCCAACACAGAACGAAGAGGGTTGAGTCATTTTGCTAACCATGGCGCCAGCTTCTGGTACAGCGTAGTAACCATTGGACACTGAATTTATACGGGTTACAAAACATTAATGTACAAGTCCTGTTGCATAGTTTGTGGGGATATCGAAATGAAACGAATGACAACAACAACAATAATAATAATACTAATAATAATGAAACAGTTAGTACTTTAAATATGAAAATAGATGGTTATCCTTTTCTCCTCTGTAGCACTGCAATCCGCGTAGATTCAGAGCACTCACGGTTCACAGCAACGAAATCTATGCTAAACGCCTGATGTAGGATGCAGACTTAACGCTAAGTGACAAAGCGGATGAGTGCGTCATCCATCCGTCCATTGAATACTGTTAAATAATGGGATGGCGTTCCATGGGTGACAGACACGAATGGAAAAGAAATTTCTGCGGCACTCCAGACGGCTATACATTTATGGGAGTTACAATGAGTGGTCCCACAGATTTGTATTGGTACTGAGTTGCAGTAAAGGGTGGCACACTTGATGTGGGTCTCGTAGAATCAAGTATGCTATAACCAAGTCGCCTCGTAGTCGGCGATAGCTTCCCCTGAATACCCCCATTCGTTGCAGCCGCTCCTGGTAAGAAAGATTGCGCATTCCAATTACGTTCTTAGATGCCCGGCGTTGTGGCTGCTTCAGCGCATTAAGGTCGTGTTTCAGCCATGCATGACAGGTCTGAATTGCGTATTCGACATGGATGCGAACATACGCACTAAGCATTTGTCGAAATATGAAGCTGTTTACTTGTCTAAATGCCAGTCGCAACAACCCGACGTGTTGGTTGCCAGTCTTCGAGACCTTATCGGATTGCCTGGAGCAACCAGAGTCATCTTGAACCATGACACCCAAGTCACGTTCGACAGTTGATTGTGGCAGTACATTGGTTCCGAGCCGGTATGGGTAGCTGCTCTGATGTCGGATGGAAAGTACGTTGCACTTACTGACGTTGAAATGCAGTTCATTTTGGTTTGACCATTGATTCACCGTAAGCAGGTCACTCTGAAGGAGACGCTAGTCGACGTTCACTGGATCCTGCGCCAAGTCTTGACATCCTCGACAAACATTAGAAGTTTGAAGTGCTTCCCTGTGTAAGGTCATTAATAAACATCAAAACCAAACGTGGACTTAGAACTGTCTTGCGGCACACCACACTTTCCCTGCATGGCGTCCGATAAAGAACTCCGAAATCTGACCACTAATTGCCGTTGAAGTAGAAAGTTGGCAATCTAGCTTAAAAGAGGATCGCCGATCTCATAATGCTGTAGCTTGGAGAGTAGTATCCGATGGTTAAGATCGAAAGCTTCCGAAAAATCCAGGTAGAGCATATCGACACCTTCTCCAGTGTCAGCTGACTCGGTCCAACTACTGCGTGCGATTAGTAAATGTCTTGTGCGTGACTACTGTCGACGGAGGCCGTGCTGCTCAGGCTTGATGATGTCACCGTAGCCAGATAACACACCAGTGCATCGGCAACTATGGCTTCCATGATCTTGGAGAGTATAGGAAAAGGGATAGTGGGCGGTAGTTGGAGGGCTCAGTTCTGCTTCCACCTTCGTGAATTGGGATTATTATTTCAAGCTTCCACATATCGTGAACTTGCTTCTGGTCTAAGCAGTTCTGGAAAAACTGAACTAAAGATCATCCTAGATAGTTTGCTTATGCTTCCAGTGCCCCTGGAAGAACATTATCGACAACCGGCTAGCTGTCTTTCCGTAGAGACGTCAATTTTGCAACATAGCCTCTGCGATAAAAGTGATGTGGGTTAGTCCTGGCGGAGAGGCGACACTAGTTGGAAGATCTCTTGATGGTACAATTTACTGTATTGTGTGGGCATATTGCATCCGCAGCTCGTTTGCTGCTTCCATAATCGTTTTTGTTGGGCCGTCGGCTGTCCTTAGTGAAGGAAATTCTTGCGTGACTTTCCTATGCTATTGACGTACTTGTACAGCAGTTTGTGCTTATCACTGAAGGTTTTTCCGACGTTCTACTGATGTGCATCTTTGTCTTCTCTTAGCAGTTGTGTGCGGTGGTTACGTTGACCTACGTAATTCTCCCAAGTTTCTGGTGTTGGAGATTCTCTGTACACGCGACATGCTGCTCCTAACGAAAGAAACTGACTGATACTTATTGCAAATTCTTACCTCTGAAGGCTCTGCAATCAGCTGACTGAATTTGTTGACGAATTCGAGATAGGCGACTTCCGGGGTTCTTCAGCGAGGAACGACTAAGTTGTAGCGCTGGCGCGCTGGGCTAATCGATTGTAGCTTGTGATGGTTCGCACAGTTTCATTGTTCTCATTCCGAAATTCCGCATAGCAGACAAAGTTGAAACTGGTGACTGCGTGATCATTGCGACACAACGGACAGTCTACAACCAACACATCAATCATATGCTCCTCGTTGTTTAGCACAAGATCCAGCACAGATGCTCTGTTACCTGTTCTGAACAGAGTGGGCAAAGTACTGTGAGTGTAAAGAGGAACACTGGTTACGAGATCTTGTAGATCAGCTTTCAATTGTTCTCCGATCGTGGCAGGAGTTTCTAAACAGTGTAAGTTGAAATCACCCATGATAAGGATGTGAGAGTACTTTCGTTTTAAACTGCATCTTAATGTAGCTCCTAGGTAGCAGTCGGTTTCGGGTGTAGAGTTAGGGTGCGGTACACTAAGACAATAACACAAGCGTCTCTGCCATTTAACTGCAAGCGGCACCGAAGAGAGTCGGGCAACTGCGAGTCTGAATCCGCCACGGCTTCACACTGTAAGTCGCTTCGGGAATACTGGTTTACCCCTCCTCATTTTGCAAGTCTATCGTTCCGGAGCAGCGACATGCCGGGTAGCGAAAGCAGCGTCCGTCATTCCCATGTGCAACGACGTCTTGGCGATACCAATGACATCATATGACCCGGAAGCTTGGCGAGCATTCAGTTCGGCCAGTTGATTAAAAAGACCCTGAGCATTCGTATACAAGCAGGCCAGTTTCTCAGTCTCTAAATGTGCACAGAGGGGTGAAGGGGTCAAGTGTGGGAGAATGCTGACCTCCCATCGGTCGGCAGTTACTCGTTTTTTTCTTGGGACAATGATACCTCATCTGAAACTTGATTCGGCCAAGGTGCATGTCATTCTTCCTTTAGACCTACGTCAGAGTCAATTAAAGCAGCAGTCAAGTTAAGCTTCTGTATCATCGTCGGTACGTTTGCTGCCTCAGTTGCTTTGATATTGGAACTATGCAAATCTTCTGCGCCCTTTAACAGAAGTTCAGAAGAAAGACATTTCCTATTACTCCGCCATCGATCCAAAATATCCTTTGCTTTTTGCTCAGACTGAACTACAACTTTTAGGATTCTAGAGCCGCATCCTCTATAATTTGACGAGTGAGGTGTCATGGTGAGCGATAACGCCATAAAACTATCCAAAGAAAGTGTTCCACGGATGAACCGCCACTTTTCTAAGTGGTGCTTTCCGACCTCTCGAACATCGTTAGAAGGATGTTCTGGCACGCTATGAATGAAGATTGTGTTTAGGCGGTTTTTTGTTGTGTCGCTCTTCGGTGCATCATTGACAGCCTTGGACGCTGAGCCATCCCTCTTTGTGTACTTTCGGTAATCCATACATGCGAGGAATCCTTGAGCTCCGTAGGCGGAGTTTCACCATGAATTTGCGTCTATTAGTCTCTCACTGTAAGCGTTCGAAGCTCATGAACTAGCAACTTTTCTACTTTCACTGTTCAGTCTCGCCCTGTGAGATCTACAAAGAATCTGCCGGCATTTGTGGGTAAGGATTGCAATTTTTCCATGTATTCAGTTTTACTCATTAGGACAACGCCAGAGCAATTGTCATATCAACTTAACTCTAGCAACGAAGCAGTGTTCTTTCGTGAGTTACCTCGATCATACATTCTCCGTAATGCAAAATCCGTTGGCCAGGTCCAATACCTTTGAATTAAACCGGCTACTCGAGCCTTCTGTTGAAGGAACTATACTAGAAAGTAGCTCTTACGGGATTTGAAACGTTCCGTGGAAGTTGGCAACTGGTGGCCCTTAGCATCCTGCGAGCTCAATCTTACAGCATTTGCTCAGCGGCAACTGCGAATTCCGTCGTAACACACTTATGGTTCTCAACAGAGAGATTACGCTGAGCTTGCTTCGATTAGCTGAGGCTTCCGCTATCCAGCGAGTGAAGCCAAATCATTGCATTCCGCTCGATATTGTGGTCAGCCTCGCTTTGCCCTTGTCAGGCGCACGTTACGTCATTACGAGCGATGTCCTTGGATTTATCTGTTCTAATGATTCCCCCATCTATTTCTTTTCCTTTGCATTCCTCTAATCCTTCTACTGTTTGTCTGAGCGTGCCTGATTAAGGTGATACAAACCAAGCTGAATTCAGGTTATCCTGCACAAATGTTGTCCGTCTATAAGTGCCTATAACTTTTAAAGGGAAATGGTTGCGTGAACTTCCTGAAGAAATGACTTCTGCCTGAAACATTTCGTTCACAGTTTAACGTAGTGTCCTTGTGTTGTACCATTTGTCGATAAGCCGAGCGAATTGAAGCATTTGGACAAATAAACAGCTCCATATTTCGACAATGCTCAATGCGTATTTTCGCCCCCATGTTGAATACGCAATTCAAGCCTGACACGCATTGCTGAAACACTACCTTAATGCACTAGAGCAGCCAAAACGTCGAGCTTCTAAGAACGTAGTTGTATTACGTAACCTTCCTATCAGGAGAGGCTGCAAAGATTGGCAGTATTCAGGGGAAGCTATCACCGACTTCGAGGTGACCTGATTATGGCATACATCCTTGTGCACATTAATTGAAACAAACTACGATTGTGTCTCTTTTTCTATGAATATCATGTTTTTATACATGAAAGCTGCCGTTTTGCCTTTAATATTTTTATTTTATTTTGGGAATAGAAATTTCATCATTGTTTGTGAATCAGACGATGTAATAACTGCGCATGTCCAATAGTTACATCCCCCAAGATTAGATCATACTTTTCATGGTTAGTAAGGTTTTGTTTCAACTTCTTGTTTTTTGTGATTTAGTCATTGTTTGAGATGGACGTGACTCCCAGAAGGCGCATGAAGATCGTGACCTTGCACGAACACACAGACAAGACCTACAGGGACATAGCAAGAATAGTAGGCGTCAGTCCGGCAACCGTCAGCCGTGTGGTCAAAATGAAAAAGGAAACGGGATGCATTTCGCCAAAACGCAAAGGGAAATATGGTCCTAAGAGGAAAATCACTGCCAGGGATGACGATTACCTAATACGGGAAAGTGCTAAAGATCCTCGAAAGACTAGTGACGCATTCAAACGTGATTTGGGGGGGGGAAGGAATAGAAATCAGTTCTTCAACCGTTCGCAGGCGACTCCTGGAAGTTTGTCGGAAAATCAGACGGCCTGTGAAAAACAACTTCTGACAAAAGTAATGAAAGTTAAGCGTTACAAATAGGGACTAAAACAAACCGGACGAAAGAAGATTGGAGAAATGTCCTATTCAGCGATGAAAGCCATTTCTATGTTCATGAAGTCAGTATGTTCGGAGGTCAGAGGGAGAAAAGGTTCGTAATTCCCACATTGACCACTTTGTGAAACACCCACAAAAGCAGATGTTTTGGGGGTGCTTTAGTTATTACGGCGTCGGCGCCTTGCATCCAGTCCAGGGCATGATGCGCTCTCCACAATATATAGAAGTTCTCCAAAGAAGAGCTGTTCCAGAACTAAAAAATACATTTCATGACGGATCTGGCGTGTTTCAACAAGATCTGGCCCCCTTGCCACACATCAAAAATGGTCAAGACTTTTTTCAATACTAATCAAATAACCAGCTTGGACTGGCCTGGGAATTCACCAGATTTAAACCCCATTGAAAATATGTGGTCTATTTGCAAGCAACGCCTTCGTGGCATGGACTGTACGACAAAGGAGAAACTTAATCAAGCTTTAATTCAAGTTGGGTACAGGGACCCAAGATGGGCTAAAGTTTGTTCAAATTTAGTGCATTCCATGCCAAACCGTATTAAAATGCTACTCAAATGTAGAGGAGATCATGTTGTGTATTGATGTGAGTATATTAGTGCAATTCATTATAACAAGTTTGAAAAAAGGTTTTTCAGTGTTTTCGCAGTTTGTTTCAATTAATGTGCACAAGGATGTACTTGATTCTACAAGACTCACATCATGTGTGCCGCACCTCACTGCAACTGAGCACTAATACAAACCTGAGGGGCCACTCGTTGAAAAGCGCATAAATGTATAGCCGTCTGGAGTGACGCAGAAATTTCTTTTCCATTCGTCTCTCTCACCTATATAATGCGCTCCCAGAGTCGATTGTCTCTATACCGACACTAATAGTAGTTAAAAGCGGTTGGATGACGCACACATCCACTTTGTCACTTAGCGTTACGTCTCCATTCTACGCCTGAAGTTTGCCATAGATTTAGTTGATGTTAACAGCGGGCTTGCCGAACAACCTTCTCGTGGTGCCAGTATACAACCAACTCATCAATCATATGCTTTTCGTTGGTAAGCGCACTATCCTGCTCAGATGGTTTGTTACCTGTGCTTAACCGCGTAGGCAAAGTGACGTAATGGTAAAACTGGACAGTGACTAAGAGCTCCTGCAGATCGGCTTTGTGTTGTTCGACAATCATGGCAGGGATCCTAAACCATATGCGTTAAAATCACCCATGATAAGGATGTGAGTATACCTTCCATTTAGCTTGCGTCATAGAGCAGCCGCAAGATGGCAGTCCGTTTCGGGCGTAGCTTGGGGGGCAATACACAAAGGCTATGCAAGTTCCCCTACCTTTTGACTGCAGGTGGTAGCAAAGAGAGTCGGGGAATTTCGAGTCTGAATCCGCCACGGCTTCGCACTGTAAGTCGCTTCGGTAATACAGGGTTACCCCTCCTCATTTTGTGAGTCCATCGTTCCAGATAGGTGATTTGCGCGGTAGCGAGACTTCAGCGTCCATCGTTTTACTTTTTAACCACATCTCAGTGATACCGCTGATATCATCTGGCTGAGAGACTTGGTGATCTTACATCTATGCCAGCTTGTTAGGAAGCCCCTGAGCATTCGTATACAAGCAGACTAGTTTCTCGTTCTCTGTGAGCCCACAGAGCGTTAACGAGGTCAGGTGAGAGAGAATGCTGACCGATGTAAGGTCGGTCGTTACTGGTTTTTTGATGGGGCAGTTATATCCCGTTTGTAACTTGTTAGCGTAAAGGTGTGTCCCTATGGTCGTTAAAAAGTACGGCAGAGTAGAGTAAAGGAGCAGTCAAGTGAAGCTCTTCTATCATCGCCGGTAGATTTTCCGTTTCAGATGCTTAGGTACCTGGACTTTGCAACGCTTTTGCTGTCTTTAGCCAAAGTTCAGAAGGAAGACATTTCTGATTGCTCCTCCATCGATTCGAATCATCCTTTGCTACTTTCTTTGCCTGAACCACAAGCTTTGGGATTCTTAGGCCGCATCCTCTATAGTGTGGTGTGAGGTGTAGCCATTTGAGCGGTTGCGCCACAACGTTATCTAAGGGATGTATTTCACGCAAGGACCGTCAGTATGCTAACTCGTGAGTTGCGGCCTCTTGAATAACCTTGGAAGGTTGCTCTGGCACACCATGGGTGAAGATTGTGTTTAGGCCATTATGCGTGTTGTGTCCAGCTTCAAATTTTCTTTTTGAGTGTTGCACGCTCCAAAGGATAGCAGGATAGGTGCGTAACCCCCAGGATTCGTGCTGTAGCACACTTGCAGAGCGTAAAAGTTTTTTTTATATTAGTGAAAGATTCTAGGGTTACTGGAATAAGTCTGTGTTCTCCATAGTTTACAGAGTTACAATGACGAGTAATCCTTATTGGGTTTATGGGTTTGGCTTTGACGCTTATCAGAACGCACAATGAGTTCCATTGGTCTTGGTCGTCTGACAACTTACCACGCAGTCTGGTGGCGGTAGATTCGGGGACATTTGGGCACACTACAGTCAGGGCACTAGTGTTAGCTCCCATTTTTATCGAGCTACAAGGTAGGGTAATCGCTTGTCCTGACTTGCTGCCAAGTAGACATTGTCTACTGTTTGCTCTCTACCCACCTTAGCTATGTTTGCAACAGAAGAGATGACAAGTAAGATCAACGAGCCGAACTTTACAGTAAGCTCTGCATTTGTAATAAATGTCGCGGGAGACTTTGGCTCGACAATTGACCTTTGAGCTGAAGGCGCAGAAAGTTGGTTTTCGGCTGTTTCATCCTTGTTAATGACAGATGCTAAGTCTGGTGAAATTTGCTTAACCAGACGGCTTGGATGGTGTCTGATTTTCATTGCCATGAATACGGCTTGAATCTCGTAGCTACGGTTGATTATCGCCTGGCATCCTGCCAAAGTTTGGGGTGACCACGAGATGGAGACCTAGCTGTTTGCGTTTAAAGGGCAGCAAAATGTGTGGCATTCCTTTGTTTAGTGACCAAGACTCTTCTTTGCTGGAGACCATTCTCCAATGAAATAATGTTTTATTTCAGCCGCTACTTGGCTTCTGCTGTTAACCGGAATAGCATAAACATACACTTAACTAACGGGATGGTCGAACTCTCAATACAGAAGCAAAGGACATTTTGTAAGCTATTTCGCACTGGTACTTGTTTTGGGGATCAAGTGGTACCTTCCAGATGATAGAAGTTGAAACGATGGGAGCAGGTTAACCCTTTGTGGTCTGGCGGGACCTATAAGTACCACTTTGTTTAAATTGTAAGACTGCTTTAGTGCAAGCGTCATTTCTGCCGGTACTCTCGTGGATACGTACAGTAGCCTGCCAGCAAATAAGTAAGGACAAGAAATCCGGTACTTTGCTCTACAGTGCGTGGAGCGAAATTTAGTGGTTCATATCCAACCATACGTAAATTAATTCAGGACGCAAATGGTTAAAGCTAATTTAATTATTCGATAACATACTGCTAACCCGCAGATGCCCTACGCCTATAGCTCTTTTTGCTTCGCGTTTCCCTAATCTCTGTCATTCGCCATGGCGTCGTTACTTGACCTAATGAGTTGGTTGATATTTTGTGCTATTCCGGCTTGGATGGCGGCGCACATCGGTCACGCACTAGCTGTGGTTACACAACTCAAATGAATGGCCCGTGTGGCTGCGCGGTCCGTGTGCTGCGCTATGCAGGCTACTGTCTGACCAAGTCACAAAGAAGGACAAGTGACTAGGACCTCGATCAATTCCGAATGAATGCTGCGCGGGTAGCAACATCCCGCGAAATACGAGACAGCGACAACAAATGGTATTGAAGAAGCACGATTTCCAGTTAACTTAATCGTCTTCATAAAACGCTTTCAAATGGGTTTAAAAATGTAATTTGTGCTTAAAAACCGAGGTATTTCTCACGTGTCTCGCAACAAATCTGTCACAAACCCCGACACAAGTCGGAGGTTGAAGCGCTCGGAAGAACCCGAAAATGTATTGCTTATCTTGTAGAGTTGATATATCCGAGTTGAATGAATGCAGTCACAATGGTGTCTAGCGAATCGTTCATGGATAACCTACAAAAAGGCAAGTGCGACGAATCTGTACGCCCGTATTAGCGCATTATAGTTGCGAGTGGCAGCTTTGACCTGTACAAGTGGCTGAGCAACTGCGTGGAATTGCGCAATGAGCACAACAAGGAACGACATGCACTACTGTACACGGTAGAGAACCATACAGGCTGTGAAACTGAAAACGTTTATGCAGTTGCTGTCCTAGATTTTGATAAACCCAGCTCAACATGGTTTTTTTTACAAAAACATCCATGTCAAACTTGTCAGTTAGCGTTTTTAAACAATCTGACGTGCCGCAGTTTCAGCGGCAAAGCGGCCATCATTCTCTTTACTGATCTACAGTAGGTTATTGGCAGGGTGCTATACGACTGCATTTCGGAGAAGTTAGCAATTTTCAGGAGAACTGGTTTCTTTCACACATTGTTCAAATATTACCTCTCTGGTTGTACGTGATAGGTCCAAATAGGGTGCATTCACTTTTCACAACGGAAGCTCGAAAGTGGTGTGATCCTGGGCAGTGTGTTAGATCCCTTACTCATCCTAATGTAACTCAATGACAGAACTGAAAAAGTAACAAAATTTAGGACACCATAAATCTTCACGGATGACATAATAATATACGTGATGGTGCCTGCAACCAATGATGAGTGGAAGCGTTGTGACACCGGTAGGCAAGTGCCTGATCGAGCGCCAGGCATCATTTCGCGGAATACCGAACAGTTACGACTTAGCCCGAAGGAAACTGCGTACGTCTTCGGAAGCGGATTAGTCAGTCGAGCAGCCAGTTGTCTGAGCGCTCCCACGTCGAGCTCTGCGAGAACAGCCAGGCAAGTAAAATCATTCACTGATTGAGCAGGTGACCAATCATGCGCCAGCAGGTCCCAAATGTATTGGACCAATTCAGTCTTGTGAAAGAGCGTGTACGCGTGAGAATCGGATGCAGATTGTTTTGTCAGACCATGAATAAACTGTACGCAACCAAGTCAAGGTTTGCTGTGGCACCCGGTCAAGGGAAGGAACGTGGGACCAGATGGACAAGGGAATAACCGAGCCAATCGTAAAATCAACCCAGAAAGTCAGCTACGCGGCTCGAGGTAATCTTAGACAACATGTACGTCGCGGACAAGTGCAAACCAATGGAAACAAAGCCGGCGACGTAAGACAAATAACAAGGGGAACCATTGGAGTGGATTCTCACAAATAGTGCAAATACTCCATAAATATCCATATGTAATCTTAATAGATGACTGTGATCGCGGCCCAGTCTTTTTGATTTTCGGAGGGCTACCAGACACCATACAGCTTTGATATCCAGTGTTCCAGCGACAATTTATCAAACTTTCTCATATATCTGCTGACCTTGAAAGCGGGGTGTATTGATTGGCAAATGTCATTCCCAGCAGACAAATGCAGTGTGCTGACATGCCAAATGCTCTTTACGTTGGTTGTATACACAGCCCTTGTGTACGTGGTCTACGCATGCGGTACTATATCAATTTGAATTTGGGCGAGCAGGCAGAAATCCTAACGGCTAAATCACCAAGAACCGCAAAACCCCTCTTAAAACCATTTCCAAGCGTGAGCCTAGAATGCACTTGTATGTAGTCTGCATACTCCATGTGTTGCAGTACTGTCCGATTATTGTTACAAGCGATATAATTATCACCGCGTGTGCAAAGAAAATGTGCAGCGATTATTCACGTAGGCCCTGTTTAACCCACGATTCATACGTTAGTACGCAGAGCTGTGTAGACTACTACAACTGGAGCCACTGTGTCTATGACACATGAAGCTAGAATTAATACCAATAGTTGACTTGGTCCATAGGCGTATATTCGCAACAGATAGCATTATTCACTTCATGCAAAAAGGTAGCTACACAAAATTAGGAGTAACATGTACACACTCCCGGTAATTGGAACGAAAATTAATGTTCGATGAAAATTCTATCTTAAGAGATACACTGCCAACTGGAACCACTTTCCTTTTAAAATAAGAGCAGGCGAAGCGCAAGCAGTGTTTAAAAGCGAGGTATCAAACTACCTGATGGTATAATACCTAAAAATGATGTTGCAAATAATTGTAATGTAAAGTTGCTATCTGTGGGGAGGAACCGCAACATGGTTGTGGGCTGATTATAAACACGAATAAAATGTGCCACTTGCAGTGTATTTACTTCGCCAGGCCCCTCTGAAGAGGTGCATTAAAAGAAGAATGGAAAGTTGTCAGCAATTCCTTCACCTATCTCTACCCAACTCTCTTTCCTTATTTACTCGGTAAAGCATATGACACAGACACACACATAAGCGTCGCTTACCAAGGAATTGAGAAATGAGATTGAGCTAACCATTTTTGTGTTCACTCTTCTTATACTGCTTACTCAGCCATGCTTACCCTACAGCCATACCGAAAAGTGTGAGCTGAGAAGGAAACGCTTACTAAATCCATCCATCTTCCTTCAATGTACCAGTCGTACTTTTCATACTCGGCTACACTTCCGTTGTTGCCCTCATGTAAACATATCGAGCGGAAATGAGAAGCTGACCTACTCTGCTTCCAACATCTGCACTCCTATTAGCAATATTTCGCTATCATTTTTTCTCTTAATTCGTTACGCCTCGCGTACAGTTAAACCAAAATGCCGGATCCAGTAGACAAGTGCCAATCACCTTCGTCACACACACACAAAATTGATCCCCCATTCTATCCGACTCGGCCTATAGGTACAGCTGCTAAACTGAAAATGAATAAGTCCTTCGTCTTTCACGTTCCTTCCTAGAACGTTACAGTATTTAATAGATTTATGCCTAAACGATGCTATAATATATACGCGTGATTTTTGCCATAGTGTTTCTCTTATTACCATAAAATTGCTCTTCATCCTTCGCCAAAGGGAAAGAAAAGTTGGTTGCTCCGTACACAAAGCTCTCTACTAATAATTCACGGGCTATGCCGTTCCCATTCCGAGCTTCGAACTGGACATACTTAGATGTTAAAAAGTCCTTTTCTATTTACCCCTGCCCTCTGGTATATAAATATATATATATATATATATATATATATATATATATATATATATAAGTACACTAAGAAACAAATGAAAGAGATTGATCGAGCTGAAAATGGCATGGTTGTTAAATCAGAGAATATGCATTGTTATTATTATTATTATTATTATTATTATTGTTGTTCTCATTAGTATTCCAACCTACCACGTATTACAGCTCGGTGAGTTCCCCATTTTAATGCCGTTACTTTACTTGAGAACGCCTAACAGCACCGGTACAAGGGTGGGGTTTTGGATTTAGTGCGGGTTCCCCAACCCCTTTTCTTGGAACAGATAGTGGTAATTTTTTGGAACAGTCTGCTAGAACAAAACATATAGGCTAAATCTGTGCAGCAGTGCGGAAGAGTGTTGGATTTACACTTCACTAACATTCGAATGATTGCACGCCAGCAATCCCATCTTTCAAATGTGATCCCAGTGAAACTGTGCGTCGGACATTGTGAGATGCTACATATGAACTTGGAGAAAGATTAGATTATCACAGTTCGCACATAGCTGTTTTGACATCTTTGCTTATGTTCCATTAGAGTCGTACAAATGTAAACTATTACTTTCCCCCCCACCCCCACCCCCAAATACAGTATTCAGTATTTTTATTTCAGAGAAGCGTTTGCCGCTTAAGCATTATTGTTTCATACCATTAGGTTGTATTTTTATTTCATTCCACTGTTGACCACAAATGCGCCGAAATCCTGAGGTTATGGAGTGAAGCTTCAATGCTAATTAATTACACCCACTCAAGGCGGATTGCCACTGACCCACTGCCGATAAAAAATACATGCTGGACTCAAACGTGTCGGATGCCAGAACGAGCTGAATGTTTGGAGTGCCTGTTCTCTGTTTGCCTATAACAGTAACTCCAACGATGAGTTAACACGGTGGTGACTTACTTGCTCCCAGCCACATAATAAGCACATGACCAGTTGGGGCTTGGAAGTGCGAATAAACTCTTTTGAGGCACTAACCTGCATGGAAGCAGGTCCCTAGGGAACGGTTCCAATGATGGTCGTATTGCTACGCTTTAACATTTGAATCTATTTGTATCTATTCTTGCTATTAAATTCGTCATCTTACGAATTCATTTTACCGATTGAAAACCTCGAAATCTGCTTTGAGAACAAAGTTGAAATATCTCGAACAATTTGCTGTCATTTATTATCTGCTGTGAAAGTTGTTCAGACCGTCCAGTTTGTTTACATCTCACGATGTAGAGAAATACAATATTTATTTATTTCTCTATCAACCCTAAAGAACTTGTCTCCAAGGTATCTACTGTGCAACTGCAAATTTTGTGGTAATGGATGTAGTTAGCATTGCCCAATCGGCTCATGCAAATTACAGCCACGACTGGCCCAGTTACATCACTCTGACTATGTCCCCGATCTGAGGTTAGATCGTTCTGCTGAAATGGAACCAAGTGCATCGGGTGCACGAAATCAATAGGGATTTAAGGTAATGCGCTGGAGACTCCAATTTGTCGACCGGAATTCTGTTAATTTCTGAAGTCTCTTCCAATGCTACTTGGTGAACAATGGGTATACGACAAATGCAACCATATATTTCCCACTTACTTTGAAATCCCATATAATTGGACAAATACAGCTACATCATTAGTGATGCATCCGGTTGTCTGCCTTCGGATATTTGCGATCAGCCCGATTAACCATTGTGCCAACTTTCCATACGGTAAACTTGCAATTTTGCACAAGGAAATACCCTCCTCGTGAGTGCTTGATAAACCACACATATGAGAAAGTGGAGCTCCAAGGCAGCGTAGCTATCACGCTTTTTGTGTAAATTAATGCCGGTTTCAGTAGCTTTTTCAGTTAACGAACGAAGGAATTCTCAACGTGTTCCGTTCCATCATGACCTGTCAAACCTCGAACGAAGCAGCCAACGCTTGCAAGAATGAATTCCATGTTATAAAAAAAACATTCATGTTTTTCCATGGTGACTACTCTTGCACTCTTGTCCCCTTTCATTAGTACGCTTCTTTTGTGCATACTGCTGAAACACGAATGTAATGCACAAATGACACGTTAACGGCTTCCGAGTAGACAAACACGTAAGGAAAGCATAACAAAGAAGTTTATACTAGTCTAGTTAATCTGCGCGATTCTATGTGGTTGTATGGAATAGTATTGGAGCATCAACTGGCAAATAATCTTGCAACAAGAAAATCGAACAAGACGTGCACATTTCGGCAAGTATAATCTTCCGTGACGATTTTCAAGAAGCTCGGAAATGATAAGGTCCAGCAAACTCGTACACTGAACACTGCGCTGTCTAGAATACATGGTTGTGAGCGAACTTCTGGCCCGAAGTAGTTTGGAAATTCCTTCGGATTAATGGAATATGTTGTGTAAAATATTAAATAAAATTACCAGCTGAGTGTACATCTAGTGGTTGCGCGCCGTGTATATATATTGGGTGTTGGATGGGACAAGCAAATTCAACATATATTTCAACGATCTACAAACAATCCCTAAGTGCACAATAAGATAGTAATATTATTTACCGCATATTATCGAATATAAGTCGATATACTATGTTCAACTTTTCAATTCCTTAAAGGCGGTTTGACTTATAAAAGCCTATACGCAATTTGAAAAAGTCATACGCAAATAATCTATCCCGGAATTCACTGCACACCTCTGTCAATATCGCTGCAAAGCACCACACACTAGTGATGGACGGTACCATAGATCATGTGACGTCGCATCAGCGCTAGTTTGCGCAGCGAATAAAAAGCGCTTATATATTACACTCACCACAACAGATCAATAGTAGAGCGAGTTGCGCTTGAAAATACTCGACTGAGAACAGGTAGCTATGAAGTCAAAATCGTGGAGAAACAATTTTGTTCCCCTTTTGCTGATTTCTTGGGGTGTCGGCTAAAATAGTCTTGAGACTTCGGAAAATTTGATATTATCGCAAGTAGCTGGCCTTTAGTTATAACTTTGTTAAGGCCTTCATCCCAGTAGTTCACAAGCTACATAGCACAGCCTAGTCTGGAAAACACCAGACGCGTTTCGCCCTATTGGGGCTCGTCGGTGTTGCGCATTCGCTCGGTCCCCTACTGGGGATCCAGCACATGACCGCTAGAGGCAGATGCCAACTAGTCAACAGCTTAAGCCACTGAGCTATGGGGGACTTTGGCTGGGCCACATAATTTGCAAGCTAACTGGATATAGTACCACCTATTTATTTTATATTACTCGCAAGTAGCAGGATTTTAGTTGAATGTATTTGAATGCCTTAACATAATTACAACTAAAACTCTGCTACTCGCGAGTAATATCTAACAAATGGCCACTAATAGTTTCAGATGCTGTGGATATACCTTCTAACGAGGTGACGTCATCACCTTGAATGATAGCCACTGTCAGTGACAGTGGAAGATAAGTGGCGCTATATCCCAGTCTGCTTGCAAAGTATGTAGCCCAGACAACGTCCCCCATGGCTCAGTGGCTTAAGCTGTTGGCTAGTTGGAATCTGCCTCTAGCGGTCATGTGCTGGATCCCCAGTACGGGACCGAGAGAACGCGCACTACCGAGGAGCCCCAATAGGGCGGAAGACGTCTGGTGCTTTACCGGACTAGGCTGTACTATGTAGCTTGTGAACTACTGGGATGAATGCATTAACAAGAGTTGGTATTGCTTAGTTATACTGTCGGCTTTTCCATGGACGGGTTTATATCCGGTAATGTGCAGAAGTATTTTACACAACATACCCAGATAATCCTGGTGAATCTCCGGACAGCTACAGTCTCCAGTCCCAAGTAGTAATGGGATGTTCTAGTTTGATTCCATTTGTTTGGACCACGGAAGTTTCGTGCAATACGGAAGCTAAATTTAACCATCAGTATCCTCTGTGTCAAGTCTACTTATGGATTTGACTGAGTGTTGGGCACCTTTTGAGAATGCAACGCGGCGCAGACGAGTTATGTATTAGAGAACCTACATCCATATACTATAACAGACTGAAGATATAAACTCGGACGCTTTTGTGCAATTTTTTCGTGGTACGTTTCTGACTCTCGGATTCGCTGCACTTATTGGTAGGTAGATTTGTGCACAAAGCCTCCTTCATCCGCGGTGATCCACAACGTCTCCGAATTCATTGCACCCCATTGTTTCCATGCATACCAATAATATTTAAGGTATCACACCTACCGTTACACTAGGCACTATGGGTTAGTCAGCCGCCCTCTCGGGAGAATTATTTCTCGGTAGGGAAGACGGGAAGTTGAGGCGGTTAATCTGATGCAGTCTTCGGGAATGATTGCAGATGCTGGGACCGACAGAGTCGCTAAATCAGACAGCGAACATGTAATTAACTTCTGTGCCTGCACTAACTCAAAACCACGGAATTGGACCTTTCACAGCCAACGATACGTGCACGACTTGAAGGGGTGCGCCGCATCGATTAGCCAAGGATGCGCATTTTACGAGAGTGGTTACATCGGCCATCTTCCGGTACCTGGCTAGGTGCTCATTCAAAATTCTTGACAGTTCCAAAAGCAATTTTACAGCTATATAGACAACAGCTAGTTTAGGGAGGGAAATTTTTTTATCAGACTTTGTACAAACTGTGCATTCATCTGTTGGATAAGTCTAGTAGCGTTGCGTGATTCGGCCGACTCACCGCTTTAGGATATGGTCACCGACAAAGGAAATACTGCACCACAATGCTTGATGAAACGCTGCATTCAGGAAAATAAAGGTGCTGAGCCCCAAAACGTTTTGTATCAACCGACAAAGGACATTTGAATGAATGAAAGTACTCATCGCACAAATACACACAATATATGTGCGGTGGTGCGAGAGATAACAGCGAACGTGTGGCAACAAATAACGAACTTATTCTGACGGACCGACTTGTTTTTTATCTGTTTTTGTGATGGCGGTCTATTGTTCTAATGAGGTTGGTATTGTTTCTGCTGTCGTTTTGTAAATGTTTGCAGGAACATCAACACCTGGTTATCTAGGCGTCAGCCGCGGCATTTGTAGAGCATATTGTTTGGCACTTTGACACCAAAATGGCCAGCCACATTCACATTGCTGTGTTAAATCTCCCGGTCTTTCAGCCACAAGAAACTCGCTGAAGTAAACCTCTCTGATAAAGCGCGTTGCTTTAGCTCTATCATTGTTGTTGCTATCGGTACTTCTATTCCAACTGGTGCGAACATCATCCACCGACCGCTCACCGCTCTTAAGCTTGCTACGAAACTGTCTCATTTACTACTGACACCATGCAAACCATTTTAAATAAGTTAGTGCTTCAAATATACCCTAACTTAACACCATAAGAGTTAGTCCAGAAATAAGATGTTTTTGTTAACCAACTAAGAGTTTGGGTCTTCAAAAGCCAAGTTCAAAACCATCCAAAGGCTGTGCGACATTTAAAAAGATCATTTCAGCGGAGGGGTTGAGTCATCACTGGAGGAGGCAAGGAGATTTTCGGTAAAGCAATACAGCCACCAAGTTTTGGGCATGCATATGATATTGTTGGCGAAGCCTACAAACCATGGCCGAATTTTGGTTCAGGTATCATGTGACATTTTTGCAGCAACCGAATTCGTTAAGCCAGCCCGTTTATTAAAATGGTTCGAGGCTAGTTTCATGTAGTCAATGACAGCAGAAGCCCTGAGCAACCCAGCTTGAGGCACATTGCTCAGAATCCAACTAAGGAGCACCTTTTCGTTGGAGTTGTCAGTGACAATACTTTTGGCTTGTATTCAGTCAAGGAAAGCTTTTTCCTGCATTCGACCTTTCTGTTAACCCAGTAATCTTCCTCTAGGTTACTTCTATCGAACTATATGATAAGTCCCATCTGACTCCGAACAACGCTATATTCTCCGGGGCTTAAATTAAGGTACTTACGAGTAGTTTGTTTTCAGATTTCAGAACGGGCTGTTCCAGTACCAAAGTAGCTATTTGCGCGTTTGAGGAAGTATAGCAGTAGTGCAGACCTGATGTCCAAATGTTGTCGTTTTATTAGCGCCTGCTCCGCGTTAAGGAAATGAGTCACGATCTGACTGTCATGTGCGTTCAAATTCAACCTACTTTGACATCCGCTGGGCACTAGAAGGTAAGTATAGTAGTCGGATAAATAGGAGGAATTACTATACAAGATGAAATCCAGTGAAATATAAGCATACAAACCTGAAGGAGACAGGGGCGTCTTTTAAGAGAATATGTTTGACAGAAAGCAATGGATCATCCCGCAAGTGCATTGACCATTATAAGATAAACTTCAAGGGACATTTGAGGTAGGGGAAGCTATAGGATATGTTAAAATGATAATTGCAGTGGGATGAGTTATTGGGAAACTAGTGGGATTCTATGGCATATGTTCAAGGGACAAAATCGCTTGACAACGGAAAGCATGTATCCTTGGTCGATGATAATGGGCGGTTTCGGACACAGTGGTTGCATCAGTTAGAATAATACACCAACTCCCATTTGACGACTGGCAGAGTGTCCGGCGTCAACAGAACCGACTAGAACATTACTGACTGATGGAGTACACCGAATCAGATCCAAGCCTCCTGCGCAGATAATGCCCACGTTTAATTAACGCATGATGCGAAAAACAGTTATTCCGTGGAGGCCCAAAAATTGTTCCAGGATTTCTGAAATTTATTTTGTGAAATCGTGACCTGACTATTTTTATACTTGTGCATTTACACGATCAAGAATAAATGTCGAACCGAATGAGGAAATCATTTTGCACCTTGGAAACAGACCCAGCGGTACTTTTGTAAACATCCTGCAGCTGCAACACCTATCGGTAGCTACTTACCCTCAGCGAATATTGAATGCAGTTGACATGGTAACAGCACCAGATAGATGGGAATAACTCAGTTTTAATTTGACAAGTATCCCTGTAAGTTCCAAATTTTGACAGCCTCTTGGTGAAGTTGTATACATTGAACGAAATGGAATAAACGAGCTTGTGTTTTGCCAACCGCCACATTAAAAGCAAGATGACGTATTTCCTCTCCGATTGATGAGTCTATTAACTAAAGCGGGCAAGTAAAACTTGTAGCGTCTGGACAGCATGCGGCAATACAACCACTCGTGCCTCACACACAAAGCATCCTGCACAGGTTATACTTGGATTCAACTGGTTCCGGATCTATTTGTCAGAACGGTCTCCATAGGACAGCCACAGGACGCCTGCGCCTACACAGGGACCATGGGTGGCTTGCGCTGCACCACCCACAGCTCCAACCACACACACCATATCCAGTGTAAACCCGAAGGAATAAGACCGGGAGGCATGTGAATGGGAGCCATGTTTCAACAACGGAGCCGGCTCACACTTCAACATACACAGCAGAAGCATTCCAGTCTATCTATGTGGAGAATCATTCATACCGGACGTACACAAGGCGATGGATGGGCCGTAGACCGCTTCATACTAGATGGAACCATTCTTTGACCCTAGCGCGTCCACAAGGACCGTGCAACCCTTCCTCACCAGCAACGATTCACAGTCTTCTGGAATCAGTAATCGAGGTGAATAGTACTGGACATGTAGGCACTTTTCAACATATACATCAAGCGCAGTCATACCGTGGATATCAAACAATCAAAAATAGAATTTGAAAGGAAACGAACACGGAAAATCGACCCGGAATGTGCAGCAGAATAACAACTGTGCTCATAGTTCATATGGAATTACCTTTGCCGTATTCACGTCCGCTGGAACCAGTTTACAACTACTGGAAAACGGACTTCGATGGTCTGGCTCGAGCCGCGAGCCAACTGGATTGGTCTATGTCACAAGCTGCATCTGTGGAGGACTGTTGGACATTTATAAAAGCGAGATTGACATCTTTGTGTTCCCAGTTTGTGCCATTGAAATGTCGGAAGGTTGGACCGAGTATGGAAATCTGGCTCGGAGGCGGCTCAGACTGTTGGACAAATTCCTTCTCTCTGGCTCTGCCAATGACTACAAGGGGTGTACAAGTCAGCGGAACCTCTGCAACAGTGCAAAAGGAATAAGCGCCGACATTTCGAAGAGCAGCTCGCAATCGTCGCGAAGACCGCCCCGAAGAGAATCTTTGCTTACCTGAATGCGGTAGGTGATGTGCCAGTGCTGGATAGCCCGGATGAACAGCCCCTAACCTCCAACACTTCGCTGCTGTATTTGCAAATGATCAGGTGTCTGTTCCGAGTTCGACGTGTACCGCTTTTACGGAACTCGACAGTCTGGATTGTGGCGTTGAAGAATTATGCCAACTACTCGCCAGCCTTGACGGCACCAAACCTGCCGGACCTGATGTGGTTCACCCACTGATCTTTAAGTCACTTTCGGTCATCATCTCTCCTGTCGTAATTGACCTTTTCAACAGGTCGCTGTTCAAAGGTTCATTGCCGATTGACTGGAAATGTTCGGTGGTGAAGCCTATTCCGAAAGGCGGCGACCCAAGCAAAGTAGACAACTACAGGCCAATTTGTCTGACACCTATTTTGGCAAAGATTGCTGAGAAAATCGTAAAAAATTGATTATTGCGGTTGCTACAGTCAGAAGCGATCCTAACGCCCGCACAGCACGGTTTTATGCAAAGCCGCTTATTCATTAAAATCTTGCTTGTGACGAGGCATGAGTGGTTGAAGGCAATAAGCAAGGGGAAGTCGGTCAACGTGATATTCATCGATTTCAGTAAAGCGTTCGACAAGGTCAGCCATGAGGTTCTCCTTCACAAACTCAGGATGTGCGGTGTCGGTGGCTCACTGCACCGGTGGATCCGCGACTTTCTTGTTAGACGAAAGTGGAGGGTACAGGCCGACGACCATCTA
This sequence comes from Dicrocoelium dendriticum, assembly GCA_944474145.2. Taxonomy (NCBI): domain Eukaryota; kingdom Metazoa; phylum Platyhelminthes; class Trematoda; order Plagiorchiida; family Dicrocoeliidae; genus Dicrocoelium; species Dicrocoelium dendriticum. The sequence goes on along the minus strand of OX104065.1, from coordinate 81,495,781 downwards.
ACTGACTGGTATCCCTCTACAAATGGCGTGCCTCAAGGCACTATGCTGGGGCCCACTCTGTTCCTGATCCACATCAACCATCTACCTCAGCTTCTCCGGTCGCCGTGTGCGCTGTTTGTGGACGACATGAAAATTTGGAGAGGAGTTGACGCTCCCAACTACTGTGGCCTACTTCAACAAGACCTCAACCGGCTATCCACATGGTCTGCAGAAGTTCATCTCCCGGTCAACCCAGCAAAGTCTGTATTTATGAGCCTGGGGAAGGGTGCTGACGGCCAACCGCTATATCTCACACCCTCCGTGAAGGACCTAGGTGTACTCTCGTGCTACGATTTGAAGTCCGTGGACAACACGAACAGGCTATATCGTAACGGACTGCGCATGCTTTGGGCGCTCAAACGTAGCTTCTGCACATGGTCTGAAGAGGTTGCCACTCGCATCTTCTCTTCCATCATTAGACCAATGCTAGAGTACGGTTTGCCCGCCAACTTTCCGATTACCCGAGGCGAGGCACAAAAGATCGAACTGGTCCAACACGTTGCTACCAGGCTCATTCCGAGTTTACGTGGCTTGGGGTATGAAGACCCGGTGCGAGAAACTAGGACTCTACACCTTTTCCTACCGTCGGGTTGACCTACCGTATTCTACGTCTCGGTGACTTCCCCATGCTGAGGCCAATGCAGCACTTACGAGGGCCATGCAGCACACGCGGACACAGATACCAACTTGTCATGCCGGATGTGAAGCGAGTTCCCCACCCATTGTGCTTCGAACGGAGAGTGGTAAATATTTGGAACAGTTTGCCTGAACATGTGATGGAGGCAACATCTGTGCAGCAGTTCAAAACGTTGTTAACTTTAAATTTTACCACTATTCGATTCAGAGAACGATTGCACACTTACGATGACATGTCACATTTGTGAGTCCTGCAATACCGTGAGTCAGATATTTTAACTGTTACATGAGAACCATAACGATATTCACGGCTGACAATTTTTGTAACGTTTTTTACCATATTTCGAAAGAGTTGTACAGAATCCATTTCTACTTGCTCTATACTACAGTATTCAGTATGGCGTTTGTGCTGATTCTTTTTCGCTCCCCCTCAATCTGTGGTACCACACCCGATGGACAATATGATACTAAACACTACACTAATTTAAGTTCTGTCTTTTATTTTGTGTATTTTACTCATTTCTATCTTCGTCCTGTCCATATATAACAATTTTTTTATTTTGGCACATTGGCTGAGGTATGCTTGTCCTTTGGAGGCTGCATTCACGAACAACTCCTGAATCACTTGTTGAATTCAGTCAGCCATAGTTCGATCTTCATCATTTGAATGCAGATCGGTCAAACGGAATGAGATCAGTTGAAGTGGTGTTTAAGGTACTCTACCCATTTAACTGGGAACCGGAGAACAATGTTGTCTCTGGTTGCATTTCTGGTGAGTGACTTCCGGGACCTTTGACGTCAGTCGATCGGATCATTCCCCTACCTCCTGCATTTTTTGGACTTTTAAGCTTTCAGTTCACAAGTCCCGTTTCCACCTACATACAAAAACTCGACCGGTCGAACTGCGTTGTAATACTTTATACTTAAAATGGAGAGCAAGTAACTACACATCAGTCTTGTTCCATCGAGATTGTGTCAGACATGTGCGGAAATTCTGTCACTCACTGTTGCGCATTTATAGCATGTTACAGCTGAATTGCTCCTTATGTTGCTTCGAATCACGCACTAAACGGACGATTGTGGCCCGACTATTGTCTCGAGCAAACTGTTCCAACATTTCACCACTCGACTTTCGTAGCTTACATGGTAAGCTACATGATTTATATACGGTTCTACGAGCTACACAATCCGCAAAAGTGTGCATTACTTCAAATTGCCTTAATAAAAGGCAGATAAGTCTCACTGTTCATGTACTTAGACATCCTATCCGAGAATGCTAGCGCATTTCGACATTGTGATGAACTGTAAACATTATATAACCCAGAGTTGCGTTGTGTAACCCTGTACAAATGATCGTTCCCCAACTACGACCGTATCCTACCTGTCCGTAAATATGGCCATTTATTTATTCCAGTGCCTTAGACACGCACCGACTGATCGCTCTGAAATCATCGGCCCCTGAGACCCGAGGCTTCTATCTTACCTTCTATGCGCGCCGTTCTCAGAGAACGCCTAGGTTCTTCCTGGTGTTTGTTATGGTTATGATCGTTAGTATCATCTCTACTTCTTCGTATCCGTCTTACATTTCTGCATGACTAGTGATCTGGCATTGAATCGGTTTTCAGAGACAAAATAACTTTTCTTTATCGCCGAACTGCGTGTCTCTGTGAGGGTCTGAACAATATTCTCGAGCAGTAACGTTCTTAATCACCGTTAGATGCTTTCAAATGCTCGAAGTCTTCATATACCGCCTCACTTTTAGGTATCACTGGGACAACGCTCATAGGCATCTGACTATTGCTACCAGCATCGCCGTACATTATGTCTCGCACCGCTGCGCATAGTTACTACCTAAACTATATCATCAAAGCTCGCTCGAAATGAGAGTACCAGTGTTGTTTTGCTCACTACAGGTTCACTGGGATGAATACGGCGGTCATTTGGATCGTGACCTCTTTGTCGATGCGGACACACTTGGATCAAGTGAATTTTCGGAGCCAAAGCAAAAAGGTAAATATCTTTACTATCTATCACTTCTTTCTACTTGCCTTGGTACATATGGTTCATACCTTTATGTATTTTATATTCACAGGACACAAAGCCAACCAATCCGTTCATTCTGATTTGGTTCCTGTGAACCTTCTGCCTCCTTCCATTCTGGATTGTTTGGTCTCAGACGCCTACCAAATAGATGATCCGTCTGCAAAAACACATGTGATCACACATCAGTTGGAAATTCCGCTGCGTTGCGAACTTGTGTTTCTGGATTATGAAGTGCGTATTTACGTATTATGCCAACGACAGTGCTCGTCCCATCGTTTTTTTTCATTTTCACTATTTCTAATCTGTCCGATTTTTCCTCTCAACACGTGAATCTGCCTTGAATTGTATTTTTTCTACTTACTTTTTTACATGTCGCCAGTTCGAGTTAGTGGCGTCTACTTACGATGACCGTTATCATCATGTTGGTTTGTTGGGCATCTGCGTCCCATAACATCGATATGCAAAGCTCCTAACCAACCTTACGACATCGTCTGCGGGTGGGCGCTTGGTGTGTGGCGTCTGCCTCTAATAATTCAGAGTTCACCGCTCCGAATGTGCATTAATGCGCACAACTTCGCAGGACATTTAGGCCACGCGTGAATATCCGGTGGTCGAGTGGCTGCGATGCGACGTGCTGGCGTACTGCGGATACCTTTTCGGCGCATCAAATACACCCGTTTTTTACGCAACCGGGTAGTAGTAGTAGTCGTTGTTGTTGTTGTTGTATAAGCAGCGGTCTATTGAATAGAGACAAATAACACCATGCAACTCACCGGTAGAAGACAGATTTAATCCACGCATCCTCATCATAGCACATAACTGAAGGGGACCAACTCACCTCATCTATTGTACCGCAATAAAAGAAAAAAACGGCGGAGCACTGTTTGTAATTTTTTCTTTCTTTTCTTTTTCTTCTTGTATTTTTCACTTGGTAAGCAGTATGAATCCAATTCTAAACAATTATATACACAGACTCACCAGTGGTTTCGATGGGGCGCCATTTCTTGTATTGTTTCCAGCCATCGGCACACTTCGTCCTTAGATCCCCAACCAGGCCGACGTGTAAATTCGATGGCGGCAAGACGTGAAGTCGACGATTTCATAAGCTGTCTCCAGGTGGACGGCTGACCACCACGTGGTCTCTTCCAGCCAAGTCTTCCACGAACAGAAAGAGCGCAACGGAGCGCTTACCTGATGTAACAAAACTAGCTTGTTGATGGGAATACTCGCATTCTCTAAGACCCGCACGTCGGATTCAACGGTTGCAGGTACATTGTTGCCATTGCACACGACCAATCTTCCTCAAGCGCCCATTATCGCACGCCGACAGCCGGTGCAAGTCATTTACGCGAACCGGCCATGACACACTACCATATAGCAACACGGCCCGAACGGTGGCGTTGTAAACACACTACAATTTACCAAGAGGGAGACATCTCGATGGCGTCGCAAATGTTGCACTTTGACAAACGCTTACTGGGCTTTGGGGATGCGGAGAGAAATTTCCTTACTGATAGCGCCACCAACAGGCATGCAGCTGCCCAGATATACAAAGCTGTCAACGTGTTCAACCTGCGCGCCTTCAAGAGAGCATGGGAATGAACGAGTGCTAACCCTGGAACAACACTTTGCATTTCGACGGGGCGAACCACATGTCGTACTTAGATGCCTCAATCTCGAAACGGTTTGCAGTGGCTTCCATATTTCGCGAGTTGTCACCAAGTGAGACTATATGATCGGCATAATCTAAGTCGGTTTCTCGTTTACCCAGTAGTAGTTGCAGTCCAAGAAGTTGGAAACCCTCCAGATCTCTCAACAGGACGTCTTCAATCGTAAAATTGAAGGGGAACCGAAACATAGGGCAGTTCTGTCGTACACCGCTATTGACAGCGAAGCATGAAGAAAGCCTGCCATAGACGCTCACCTTGCCAGAGATGTGGAGGTAGATGCGCGCAGGATGGTTGTGTGCTTTTTTGGGACCGCTTTCCTTAACAAACAACACCATAGCATAAGTCGATCAACTGAGTCGAATGCGGCACAGATGTCTAAGAATGCAACGAAGATAAGCCTCTGGTAGTGGTGGCTGTTTTCGAGGATTTAGTGGAGAGTGCATATTTGGTCTACTCACCCACGGCCAGGACGGAAGCCAAATGGTTCTTCCCGATATCGTGATTCACGAACCGACGATAGAGTACGAAGTAGCATTTATTCCGGTAGCTTTGAGGCAACAAAAATAAGACTAATCCCCCCGGTGATTACGGCATAAAGTGCGAGCATCCTTCTTAAAAATCAGGACAATGTTTCGCCGCAGGAAGAAGGTGCCTTTTCTTCATGCCAGCTTTCGAAGAGCATCGGCATTAGCTGACTGGTGATAACTGCGCCACCATATTTGTACGGCTCCGGAGGAAGTCCCTCTGAGTCGGCAACCTTGAATCATTTCAATTGCCGAATCGTAAGGCAAACTTCCGCTTCCTTGAGTAGATCAAGCGTGACTACCCTGGCGGTCAGGTGAGTTCGCAGGGCATACAAGTAGACGGTGAGGACCAGTTGAACTGGGAATGAAAATGTTCAGCCCATCGATCCAAGTGTCTCTGTAGGTTGGTAATCGGAGAACCATCCGCCAGCCTTTCTGTGACCAGTGGATCGAATGAACTGGAGAGCTTGCGAGCATCACCAAAAAGGGCAGTGACCTCCATTTCCGAAGCATGCTGAGAGCACCAAGCTTCACGATCACTGTGTAGGCTTTATTTGAGCTTCCGACTGACAGAACGGCGCATTCCATTATGATTTGACTCTGCATGGATATTTCTGAGACGGTCAAATAAATTTAAAGAGCGCGTGGAGATCCAGGCCCTCATAGGGTGCTGAGTAAGACTACAGAGTATCTCTTCCCGGAAGACATGGTCCTCTGCATAAAAGTCCAGTGTTCGTCAATGTCTTGCGGTGGGTAGCAGCTGAGTGCATCGGCCAGGGAAGATAGATGGCTCCGCTGAACAAAGGTATGGATAATTTATTCGTCTCTACCATACAGTGCTTCGTTTCCGGGGACCATCCGAAACTCATGCAGATTTTCACACAGACAAGAGCATGGTTTAAGTCCGTAAATGTGGACCGGGTTGATCTGCACTGTTTTACACTACCCCGCCATTTGAAACAGATTGCGATATGGCCAATCTGAGACCATAATTGAGATACAGAAGGGGGTCGCTAAGTAGCGGAACGTCTTTCGAATGCCGGAAGGTGGTGCTGAGAAGAAACAGATGATTGTCTACACACAGTGTGGGAAGTTTCTGCCCATTATCTGAGCGGCTTTCATCGAGCACATGGTGATCACCGAGAATGACTTTCACATGATACTTTACGACCAACCCGTGCGTTGAGATCCCCAGCAAGGGCACTAACATCGGATTTGCAAGCTGGTAAACTTCACGCTAAAAGCCGTCCTTGACAGAGGCGGAACTGCAGTCAGTTGCAGGGTAAGCTGCGATCATAAACAAGTTGCCTCTCTGTTCGCGACATCTGTTGGTCTTGCACGATCCCAGAGACCGAACTGCACATGTTCGGCTATTATTCTAGAACCAGTCTAGCAGTTCTGCCTCAGCCTTGCTGCTTAGCGCTACTCCAAAGCCAACCGAGCTTGCCGCAACTGCTTCTGGGTCACCAGATAGACGTAGGTGAAATATGGCTCCGTGGTTGGTGAGAGATTTCAACTCCATCACACTACTGGGGTCTTGCAAGCCCGTTTCGAAAAGATAGCAAACATCGATGGCCAGGGATCCCAAGGTACTCGCAAAACAAAGCTGCTGCCCGATCTGCATGAGTGTACGTACATTACAGCATGTCAGACGGAACTAGGACCGAGGCCGAAGGACGGCCACTGGGCGAGCACTGTTGGTGTTGACGAAGCCATCAGAAGTGGAATCATGTAAACATGAATCAACTGCTAACGGATAAAAAGGTGGCGTGTGAAGGTATGCGAGTAGCGGAAACAAAAGCAGCTAAGAGCGATGTTGCAGTTGAGCAGCCCATGTGTTTGTCAGTGGGCGTGACACTACCCGGTTTTTCAAGCCGTAGTAGGAAGTTTTCTTAGAGGACTCCATCCTTAGCCTTTGGCTATATATCCTGCTCACAGGGCAGCGGGGCGAATCCAGGAAATCACGCCCCTTTGGAAGTCGGTGATTGAATACTCAGCTCATGCGTCTTTTGTATGGTCGGTTACCAAACAGAGGCCTTATTCTCTTCATGATATCGGCACGTTTGGTGCAGTACAACGCCTCACCGAGGTGAGGCAAGGGGCAGTGACTTTATTTAGTGGCGAGTCACATCCGCCACGTCGCAGTGTCGTTATACAGACATTGGTAGCTTTTTATAGGAAGGTGGCTTGTCAGGCGAAAACCCACCAAGTGTTGAAACACTGCCGCCGAACACTTCGCTTAAAGGGGGTGAACCCGAACTATCCAGCTGGCACCATGAGGAGGTGGTGCGGCAAACCAGCAAATGCCGGTAAATACTCGTTAGCTGGTTCCAATTCGAATGTTGTCATAGGTTAACTTCATCTGGAAAGCGCTTTCATTGGTTGACTGCTCCTCAGTGGGCTTTAAATCGGGCTTCTGCTGAGGCTACCTAGCAGCATGGAACTGGACTTTCATCACTATTAGGATCTCCAACAACAAGCTCTACCTACTGATATTTCGATCCACTTCAGAAGAACTATCCTGGGAACATTTTATTTACTTATTTATATGGTAGTTTTATCTCCATCGTTTGGGTTACGGCCAGCTTCATCATCTTTGTTCTTGCAGTTGGATTTGTGCTTGAGGGTTTGCCTTGGCAATTTCTTTTTTCTTTTACTTTTCCCGCTCTTGATCATCCTGCTGAATGCAGCATCCTCTTCCTACTACATCGGTGGGCAGATTCCGATTACCATCACTCTCCTGGCTACCTCTGCTGCTGCACGGTAGTTTCTCATTTTCAAAAAAGTTAAATTCACAAAATAAGCTTCACGTGAACCCTCTAATGTGTTCACACTTTCAGCTTATTTATTTACCTGTTGCCTTTCTCCCATTCATCTCCAATTTTTCTCCTTAGGGTCGATCGGACGGGGAGGCTATGAAACGAATCGTTATTGGGCTCAGACCACAAGAGATGATTCTAGTTGGCAATAACCACTCTGCAATTGATCGGCTGGCCTCCTATTGTCGATCTGTGATGCTATTGAGCCCTGAATTGGTTCACACTCCAAACAATGGGGACGTAGTCAACTGCACCAAGGAAGGCGATATATTCCAGGTAAGCTGAATTTCATGCCTCCTGGCTCGCTTACCTTGATTTCGGTCAAATGGGCCACCACTTAGGCATCGCGTCTTGCTAATTTGAATGCATATTTTACGTTCGCCACTTTGCTCTTATAAGTGTCCCTTGTACGGTTCAAAACTTGTGTTACCGGGGACGTGCAGAATTTGCCACACTTGAACTAACCGAACACACTACTCCTTCGTACTTTTTAATTCTCTAGATGTCACCTTTAATTGTCTTTGTGGAGTGTGTCCCTTTTGACCATCCACGCGCCAAGAAACGCTCTAGCAGTTTGTGAACTTTGTCCCACGTCATCGATCCTGGAGTTTTTTTCTTCCTTTTCCCATTCGTCCGGACTTCCATCCATTCGGTCTATTACGCTTTTTCTTCCCAGGCCCGTATGAAAGACAGTCTGGTGTCGAGCTTAAAGTTCACCAAGATTCGTGATTACGAGTTGGCTTGGGTGGAGGCCACCCTTTCGTTAGAAGACGATCAGTTCACAAAGCCCACTTTCGCTTCTGTGGACAATTACGGTCAATCCGAGGATGCAGAGATGTCCGAATATGCAGACGAAGCGGAAGCGGAAAAGGTTCGCGTTCCCGTAGTCACTGATCAGTTGCCAGTTTTGAATCCTCCCCTTGGTCCAATCGGGTCACACAAAACAGTGTTCGTCAACGAGCCAAAATTATCCGACGTAAGCGCCCTCACATGGCTTTTTGGCACTGGTAACTCGTTTTTTTTCCACTTCCAGCTAGATCTTGGTCATTTGCACCTAGGAAGTAGCTGCCACTTTTGCCGTGCTGACAGAAGGGAAGTCCTGCATTATGTGAACTGCTCGAATGGACGTTGATTTTTCTCGGTTACAACCAGCTTGCGTGGCATGTTGATTTTCACGCATCTATCACGTACGAGATTGTCATCCGCATGTCATTTACCCGGAGTTTCATTTTGACTCAACTTCGGTAATTTCCGATCGCTATCGACCTGTGCACTGCCCCGCTCGATAGTGGCCAGAAGTGATTTTAACCTTGCGTGGCATTACCATGAGATGTATCATCGCAAATGAAAGTGTCTCATGTGGATTTCGTGGCTCTTTTTCATCGATGAGGCAACGTTTCGTGTGTGCGATGTGGTTTGGCACGATCATACATTGCTTTCTGCTTGCACATGCCGTATATTCCACTGAGGCTGTGGCACCTTTTATAACTTCTACAACACAGCGATCTACGCAGATTCCACCAAACGGTACTTGTGTTCGGACAATTAGCAATGTTGTTTCTCGCTTTATTGACCATTCATCCTTCGACGGATGTATTCGGAGCAATGTCATCCATCATCTTGTTGTAGCACTTATCTCGTCTGTCGGTCGGCCTATCTGCGCAGTAGTATGAAACACCAACTCGGCTATTCAAACGCGGCGCTTGCCAGATGCGGCCAAATCGGGGAGTACTGATTCTCCCCCACTGGTCATTGTACCATGTAAACTGGTCATTCGTTCTAGTGCGACCACATTACATGACCCTGATTGTTTCCACAAGCATATCGTCCGATTCTGGTTCAAAGAGTTGACATAGATAACCAACGTACTACAGTCGAATATTCGCATAAACCCCATTTCGATTGATTGTGTTGTGACTCTTCGAAGTATCCTCGGTACTCACAAACGGTTTATGTGGGTTGTTCGCCTTGCTATTCGCTTAAGGTACGCGGAACCACGTCTTCACTGTTTACGGAAAGCGAACTTCCTGCTTCATGAAACATATGCAGGCCAAGCAAAGTTTAGGCACCCGGAATGCTTTAGCGAATCCCACTGGTATACCATGTCACGTTACTACCGCTATACTTCGCAACCAGCTAAAGCGCCTTCATGCTAATCAGAAAAATGAATGTATGGCGCATCAGCGACCGGCTGACGCTTGTGACTCCCAAGTTACTGCTCAGATATTTTGAGGTTTAAGCTAACCTGGGTATTTTCACTCTTCTGCCTCGTCTTAATTGTCCACTGCTGTCTCGATACCTTTTTTCCCGAATATAGGTGTCAGTGATAGATTTATACACTTACCACTTTGTCGTTTTTTTTCGCACGTACTACAGATGTCGTTCACATTGGCGCCACTCGCCAATGACGTCTCCGGCGTGATTGCTGTGACCCCAAGATTTGCCTGATGCTCTATCGTATTTCCTATTTAATATTAATATACAATAGACAGGGTACTAACCGAAATGTGATCTTTCAATACATTCTTTGTCTTACTGACTACCATGTTGGTCTCTGGAGCTCGGTGCAGTTTGCCACCTACCTATCTATCTTGTGTGAAACGGTGTGCACCCTCTCCGGTGTAGATCCCGAGCATTTCTACCTGTAAACACCACTCCGATACGCTATGTGGTTTGTGTCAGATGCAGAACACTCCATCACAGCCAGCACCAAAAGTGGCGTATTGGCACCCATAGCCTTGGTCTTGCTGCCACGTCCAGTGCGTGCGCATACTGGGCGTACGGTTTGCTAGTTTCCGGGCAGGAATGTCAGAAGTGTCCACGTCTCCGCAGCGTTGCAGTGAAACATCCGCTCAGTGTTCGGCGAAATTGCTCTTACCTGATAATCCACCAAGGGACGTTATCAGTACGGATCTGTTGCTCTCATCGCATCCTGGCGATGTTTCGGATGTACCGATAAGCAAATCCGTTAGCCTTTAGACCACATTTGCAAGAACGAGTCAGCCCTGTAGTCACTGAGTCGGACTACGTGCACGTTAGTGTTAGTCTTTCAGGGTCATGTCGGCCTCAGTGGTGACAGAGAATGACAAAAACCACGCGAAATTTGGTAATGTACATATGAATCTAATTTGCGAAACCGTTAACACTAAAGCTGCTTTTGAGGTGAGCGACGGCTAACATTCTTCCCAATTGTCCTTCCTTTGTTTCTCACCATCGGGATGGAGTCTGTTGTTAAAAGTGTGCCAGATAGTTTTTTTTCCACTCCATACATACTGCTATTTGGCAACCATTTCTTTCTCACTCTTCCACGTGCGATTCTGGGTAGGCAATCTATATGCCTACGCCAAGTTTCATTGTTCACCATCTGGACGGTCTTTACATGTTTGTTGAATGATATATCTTTATGTTTCAGCTGAAACAGCTTCTCCTTGCGCAAGGCCTGGTGGCGGAGTTTGTTAGCGGCGTCCTTGTTGTGGATAACTGTGTCGCCATCAAGCGCTCCGAGGCCGGGAAATTGCTTCTAGAAGGCCTGTTGTCACGAACATACTTTGACGTTCGACAAATCTTGTACCAACAGTTCGCCATCCTTTAAACCACTATTTTCTCTTTCTGCTGTACAATTGTGTAAATTACACGCACGCTTTTTCTTGTCACAAGTGTTTTTCTTGGCCATGTCTGAACCTCGGCATCTCTCGTTATCCCTCCATACCTCTCTATTTGGTCCTTTTGTAAACAAGGCATTTTACCGAACCGATAATGCTGTATATTGTGTCTGCTTGTTGATTGATCGTTTGTATCTTGCCTGGCAGTCTCAGCTTCCATCATCCTTAGGTGCAATTCGAGATTGCCGGGTTACAAATTAACTCTTGCGACAATCACCGTATGATGTCAGCCTTAGGTGATACACGGTTACCCGATCTAGTTCAAAATAGTGATGTTCGTTACGTCTTACCAGAGTCATGTGTATACCATTGAATCCTTTTGCGCTTGATGTATGGGTACGATCCCTAACCACAGGGTCCTACTTGCTCCTGCCACGCGTGAATAGCCGCTGATTCAAATAAGACAGATCTTCTATCCTACTTGCTACCATGGCGATCGATCACAATATGTGATTTTCTCAAATACAGGTCGATGACTATGCTGTTTTTCGGTCTGTTTGACCGCATTAGATCTAGCGTTTAAGTATTGTCTGTTTTCATTGCCATGTCTCCGAAATCACTCCTTACTGATCAGCATATTTTACATCTGTTCTCGTTTTCAAGTTATCGTGTGTCATTTCATAGGCCGCTAGCCTTGCTAGCTCGTTCGCTCTTACCTCGGATTGGACCCTTTTTATTACGCACCATGAAGTTCACTTTTGATCAAATCATCGACGATGTTCAGTTGCTCATCTCGAGATTGAAAGCTCGCGAAGCCGCTGCAGACAATTTGCGTCAACAAATCGCTGAGGTGCAAGCGCAGCTGTCAGGACGCTTGCGAGTAAGTCGGGTACCATACTATTTTTACTGTTGTGTTTGTGCGCACATCATTCCGGAGTCACTTCCAATTTAACCATGGGACAGTGATATGTTCCACTCCGCATATGGGACTTTTGAGTGATCCGTCTCATGCCGTGGCGTATCCAGGTGTACTATTTTGACACAGGTTGACAACCATAGGAATATTCCCTAGCATAGCTGGTCCTGAATACCTACCCCAGGTCAGTGTGTTCACCTAACTCTTCGTAGGTGCGGCGACGTCGTAGTGTTCATAGCCCATTCGCGATCGGTGATGGTTGGGTAGCGATAGAGGGTCGGTGCGACGTAACGGGGTACTACGGATGCCTTTTTGCCCACATAATGCTACACTCACCTGCTGTTGTTGAACTGACAATAGTTGTACATTAATCTCTTGTTCGAAACTGCAGATCACTATGGTCCGCTTTTCTTGATTCAGATCACGCGCTGGTCTGTACAACTTTTGCGTGTGCTTCGAGAAGCCCCTATGCCAATTGGCCACTCACTCCTGCTAAGCTTTCAATCTACACCGACGGCTGACCTTCGATCCACCACGAGCCATGGAGCAACATCGCTTTTCGTGCGGGAAATGATGCTTTGATATATAGAAGTAACTGTAGGTAGCCCAGGGTGTTCGTTTGTTAGATGAACTGTTCTCTGAGCTTGAGAGTTTTGTTGCAAACGTTTAGTCATCAGCCGACGTGACATCACCAGCGCGTTAGTGCAAAACGTAGCTTACCGGCGCATCTCGATGCTGACATGCAAATTAGGCAGCAGGTCAGCCTAGCGCACAATCTGAAGACCCTCACTGCTTATGTTTGTTGCCCTTCTGAGCCTCGGTTACAGGACTTCATCACCGTTGTTAAGTTGACATTTGCTGATTTCGGAACCAAATATTTCCTGGTCTGTCCGGTGACACAGAAGTGTCTGATGCCGGTTTGGCTGTTGTTAGCATAGCAGTAAGTAATAAATTACGCCGCGCTGTTCGATTAGTTCCCGACTGACATCCGACCGTATGCAATTCGGTTTCAGGGTTCATGCAAAATCAACAGACACAGAGGAAAGAAGGACGCAGCTTGTCTCAGAACTTTGCTCACGCTCCAACCGACTACAGCTGTGTGTCTATTGAAGATGACTATTATCACGGACTCCACCGGCATTTTAGTTAAGCTGAAAGATCAGACGTTGTGGTCCTTTTTGGAGACTTCAATGCACGGGTCAGTTACATGCTTCCATGGAGTGACTCTTACGCTGCTGATGAAGACCACACTGACAACCGAGACCGATTTCGCACGATATGTGAAGACAGTCCTCTCTTTTTGGTACGAACAAAGTCTAGGCATATGAGACTTTTCCGCTACTTGGCGTCACTTCGCTGACACAAAAGTGGCCACACACGAACTACCTTGTGATCGGTTGCAGCCGGCAGGGAAATTTGGTCTACCTGCCTCGACTCAGGTCGCGCTGTCGTCTGTGCAGACATTTGTATGAGCGCTGCGGGACCCTCGAAACCAAGTTGAAGTGTAGTGGATAGCAATATACCAGCTAATCCCTACGTTCGATTGAGTTATCAAGCTATCTTATTAACTGCGTTTAACAATGCTGCACTTGGTCCCCAACGCACTATGTCCATTGTGTCGGATTTCTATTCAAACCGTGATGATGCAACCCGCCGTTGTCACTCTGTCTTATTAGACGCGTTCATCAATGAATCATTAGTGTTTCTTGTAGGAAAGCGATAATCTCTTCTGGCCACTCAATCTATGGAATTAATTGAAACCCTATAAATGACTGGACCTTCTGTCTCACACATTAATTGTTTGATCGTCGCCGAACTATCCCACCTGATTCAAACAGCAGTTAGTTACGCCGCAACCTCAACTAGCAACTCGACCAAATCCTGTGTACTTGTCGTGAAACTTTGTGGAGGCAATAGCCCGTTCTGGAAACTTTCGCAATCTCTTACAAATCATTCGGACTACTGACCACCGAGGTCCTGACGTCAGTGAGGCTATTTGCGAGTCTGATAAATCACGAATTTACTTAGGCTCATGAACCACTAAACTGAGCGCTCTGACTTGCAATTCAGCTGGTCTGCTCCGTCCACCTGTCTACCCAATCATTTATCCATTTATTCTACGCATTGGCTTTGAGTCAGCCACATCCAATTTGCTTTACCGCAATACAATTCAATCAGGTGGCAGTAGAAAAAGAAGGAATGAGGAAAGACCAAACAAAAATGTTAGGCCTTAACAAAGAAATCGTGCTTAGAGGGGAAGGCTCAGTGGCAATGGGCGGGCTAAAGAAACTCACAACACAGACGCCATTGTAGTCTGTCCATCATCACGCCATCACGTGTATCCGGCCAAAATAAGTAATAATAATATTATTAATATATGTCAGCTGTACGCCGTAACAGCGCTTCACTGCCGTATGATCACTACCACTCACACGCGGGCTGAGTATACCGCGAGGACGCCCATCCCTACGCGGATTCGAAAACCCGCGTCGCAAGATTACGAGACAAGCTCCTTGGGTACGGGCCGACGTATCCATGTCAACAAGTGTATCCAACCAAACTTGTTCACCACCTTTCGGACCCCAACCAGTGAGTTGAGAGGCATCAACTGAGGCCTACGTCGAAGTGAAAGATTTCATTCGCCTTGGACAAGTCATCGTTTTGCCTTCCCTTCTTCCATCCAGACCCCAGGCGCGAACACCACGGACGTCGCGGGAGTCTGTGTGCCGGCATGCGTTACACGTTCCCCAACCATCGTAGCTTGACGCATGGTGTAACGGTACTGAGCGATTCACTCGCTTTTCCTGCACCAAATGCGCGACGCCGAACACGCGTTGTTCCCACCAGAAATGAGCTAAATTGGAAAGGCAGCGATTGTCGAACGTAGCTAGCCCCTTTATGTATTTAGGTCTGATAGGCCAGATTTCACAACCGTATAGTAGGGCTGAACCGACTGCCCTTCATTTCGAGATTGATATCATGCCGGCGCAACAAGTAGCAAAGATTGGTAAATACGCCTCGAACCTTTGCTATCTGGTTCACAATCTAATCTTCGCTCCCACAGGTGCTGATACAACTGCCCAGGGAGTTAAATTTCTGAGCCACTCCTAGCTGCTCCGCACTAAGAATCAACACAGGAGGCAATCCCTGCCAATCTCGGAGGACAGCTTTACGCACGGACGGTGCAAAGCCCAGTTTAAAAAGGCTGACATTCATTGTTAATTTGTCCTGTGCTGTTTGTTACGTTTGTGAGCTGTCACAGATGAGAACAATATCATCGGTATATTCCAACTCAAGTAGTCGCTCTCCTGGAAGCAGCTCCATGCCTTCCAAGTCGAATCCAATGAACGAAGTTTCCATGATGTGGTCTATGGCGAAGTTAAAAAGGAATGGTGACAGCAGATATCCCTGCCTGTGGTGACGGCTTTCCAAAGGCTCTTACTCTGCTCGAACCGCACGTAAGACTCTGATACTTATTGCGTAGTTATTGGGCTCATGTTTTCTGGGCAGTCAATCACAAAGAGCACACCGATTCGCCGAGTCGGAGGCACTTTTGATATCGAGATGCATGACGAGTCTGTCTCCGATATAAATAGTGATGCCCCAACATTTCACTTAAAGTGAAGATCTGATCAATGCAGCCCTAATTTCGACGAAACCTGCCTTGTTCTTCAGGAGTCTGGCTTTCACGGGTTGGTCCATCAGTAAAGAACGCCGGGGCAGGTAACTTAGGGACGATGGATATCAGGCTGATTCCTCTACGATTGCACCGTTCCGAGCGTGAGTCTCTCTCGGTGATCGTGACAATAACGGAGCTACTACAATCGGTTGGAACAGTTTGCTGCTCCCACAGTTTCGTCCATAAGAGCAGGTCCCCTGAATTCAAAGAGGGCTAGGAGAAAATCACTTGGTCTGTCAGCTTTATGCAACCAAATCAGTCCGATCTAACTGCAGACGTTTGATTGGTCGGATGAATCCAAAGGTACAGCCTTTGGTATCAGGGGACTCGAGGGAATCTAGTATTCGGACGAGTAAATTGATTTTCAGCGTGCTCAAGCCGACGCTGCAAGCGTTTCGACAGGTTGTGGATAGGTTGTCCATTTGTCTCAGTCTCCTTAACGCCAGCTCTCCTACTGCCTGTTTGCCATATCGTTCGGAATAAATTCAAATGATTACCAATGGCATTGGCTGTTTCCATCTCCGACGCACGACGAAGCTACCAGGCTTCGCTTTCTATTTAGATCAGCACGCAGTTTTGCTCTCAAAATTTTTACGATTCTCCTGGTTGTTCCCAGTCGGGATGTGTCGGCAAGCATCCATCATTTTCAGGGACTGCGTAGCAACCCAGTGTCCATGCTGGTAATTAGGTTTACCACATGAAGACATACCTTCAGCTAATAAGGTCTGTCGAACATGCGACCAGGGGTCTTCAACTGTGTAGTAGGCAGGTACACAGTCCGGATACCAACGTATTTTGCTACAGAACTGGCTGACGTGTGTCTATGCGCTCACAGCGTCATCGTGTGCGTCCACCGAAACCCACCCGCATATCAGCGCATACAAGTGCATGGTCGGAGTCCACGATTGTGCTCCGAAATGAGCGGCAGTCTTAGACAGAGCATCTCCGACGTTAACTGATCGCAATATGATCGATTTGCGTCCACGACTGGTCCGAGGTTCGTAGGCTTTGTCACTTTTCTGCGGATGCTGCTTCGGAACTATGTTATCCGTCGAGTTAGACGAGCATCTTTGCACAGGTGTTACAACTGCTCACCGTTATCACTACGGGAGCCTATACCGTGTGGGATACCAATTTTCCACATCATCATCATCAGTTGACAATTTTCCCCACATGAGCGTTCAAATCACTAACCAGTGCTATAGGGTCCGTATTGGTCTTAACGAATAAGCTCGTTCATGGAGTCAGCGTTACATTGTGTATGGGCGTAGGGAGCAATGATAAAATGGAATCTATTGGCCTCGCGCGCCTTCGAGGCTTTGAACGAATCAGCCAATCTGACGGTGCATATCCGTCTACTAAATTGGATCAAGTCTACTAGAGCAGCTTCAACCTGAGAACTCAGAGCAATACCCACACTGGCTTGACTAAGATTAGAAGCTGCATCATTTGCATAGATGCAGTGAGAAAGACCGGCGGTGTCACTCGAAGTGGGTCATGGATCCGGTCCGTAGCCTAAAAACAGCAAGCTTGTCTTGTAGTCTAACGGCGCGGGTTCTAGCCTGCGTAGGGGCAGAGCAACGTTCGCAGTATCCTTAGCCCACGTGCGATCGGTGGTGGTTGTGCGGCAGTGAAACATCGGTACTGCGTACTTGCGTACTGCTTATGCCTTTCTTTACAGGACTGGTGGCTTGTGGACGACTTTCCGATAAGCAGCAGTTATTGATTGATGTGGTCTCTAATGTTCGGGCAAATGCTGTCTGTTTACCGATCTGCAAGGAAGTGCGCACGTTAAGACATGCCAGCTCTTGATCCGAGGATCGAGGGCTCCAAATAGAAGTGGATGAACTGAGGTTGCCCGCATGGTTGGACATGGATATGTCGACTGGATCGTTGCGAAACTGCGGTTGTGTGTAGGTTGAAACTGTGGGACAAATGACTAACGAAGCAAGGCGGAGAGTACCAAGAATCTGGAAATTGACAATACGGGGGATAAAAGTGATGGAAGGTCTTACTTACTTCACGAACGTCATGCTCTTAGAATAATTCCTTTGATCCCTTCCCATGTTGGTGAATTCACCGAACAAAACCACAAATTCAAAGTCACATCAACAAATTCACTCTACATTGTCACTTACTCATATAATTGGTTGGCAGCACCTGGTTTCGGATCTGTCTGTCACTGCGGCCTCCATAAAATATCCACAGGACGCCTGCGCCTACGGAGGGATCATGGGTCGCTTGCGCTGCACCACCCACAGCTCCATACAGACAACCCATATTCAGTGCAATCCCGAAGGAATAAGGCCGAGAGACATGTGGGTGGGAGCGACGTGTCATCAACGGAGCCGGTCTACACTCCAACATGCACAACGCCAGCATTCCTGTCAATCTGCGTGGGAAATCATGCGTACTAGACGTACGCAAAGCTGCGCCGTTGTCCGCTCCACACTGGATTGAACCACTTTTTGACTCTAGCACTTTCACTAGGACCGTCCCCTCAGCAATAATTAGCAGTCTCCTTGAGCCATTAATCTAAATGGATGGTATTAGGCATGTAAGCACCTTGTCAACCTTCACATCAAGCGTAGTCATACAGGGGATGTCAAACAACAACCAACACAGAATTTGAAGAAAAATAAACCCGCAACATGGACACGGAATATGCAGCCAAATAACAACTGAGGAAAATAGATAAAGTGGAATGCTTTTTGTCCAGATTAGGAAGCTCGAGCCCAACTGCGGTGAAGAAGCATGATTTATGCAACATCAGCCTCACCATTATATATATATATATATATATATATACCATTTTCACTTTAAACTGGACATTTTTCAAACCAAACTGGACATTTTGCAAACCAAAGTGGACATTTTGCAAAACAAATTGGACAGTTTGCAATCCAAGTAGCAACTGGCCAATTTGTTGGTAAGAAACGAGCAGTAAGACTGCTGAATGATGTTCAGCATATACATTGTGATGACGCTAATACACCGGCATTGTGTAAGCAGCGCGCTACACTGTAAAACATTTGCTTGATCGTGAGCAGCGACCGAAGTTCTGAACTACACTCCCCTCTCCCCATTGACATTCGCCTAGTTGGTGTACAGTGCCCATACGCATCAACCTGTGTAGGTGTGTGACAGTTGGGAAATCGGACTTCCGAATCGTAATTGTGTATCAATCATTTTGTGAGTGGATTGCGATGCGCAATCTCAATGTGCACCGTTATTCTCATTAGAGAGAACCTTATCCGATTCGGTCAATGGGACCATGTCGGATGAAGCAGGTAGGCGGTGTCCCAGCTTCGCCCGTCTCTCTATTAGCTTTCGCAACTGCCACGTTATTGTATCAGCGTAGGCTGTAATGACCCCCAGCAAAACCAGTCTAGAGCTATAGCCTATTGTTGCAACATATCAACTACTGAGGAGTGGGCCGATTACACGATGTTCAGGCCACATTGTGGTCACGATAATGTAACCGAACTGCGTACGTAGCGGGTGATTGTGTAAGCCCTTCTCTTGACATGAGTGCCGTTCGCCTCGGTCAAAATCGGTGACCTATTTTCCCCTACACCCCCCCCCCCATAGGAATTCGTGTGTTTTGTCTGGGTGTGTGGACCGACCTATGCAGCGGTACCACTATTGGAGCCGAGCATACGATAATGGTTCCACTCAACCCAACTTAGCTTTATTAGCTCCGTGCCGCACGAAACGACCAAAATGAGTGACGAACAACAGGAGAGCTGGTGTCCGACGCGACGGCACTGCAGGCGAACATCATTTGCGCAAAGAGAAATTCTCACAAAACTTGTGCTGGTCGACGGCAAAACTACTCGGGAAGCCGCTGAAGTCGCCGGTGTTAACGCGAGTACGGCAAGGAACATCATTAATGCCTACAAGCGAGAAGGCTCAAATACACAGCGCACCTGCGGTGGAAACAATAGGGAGAAGCTGACTCCCAATGTATTGCAGCGTGTCGAAGAAGCGGTTGAACGGCACTCTGAGGACACGTTGGTGCAGCTGCAGATGCGCCTGAGAGAGAATGGGATAAACCTATCAGTATCCTCTGTCTCCAATACCCTCAGAAGACTAAAGATAAATCTCAAAAAGTGTCATTACGAGCTCGACCGAGTCAACGGTGCCACGACAATCGCTAGCTGACAGGCGTACGCTCTCGAATTCTCGGTGACCGTCCTGCTCTTACACGCTAAGCCAACTGTTAATATTGAAAACGCACATTTTGAAATTGAAATGGTGTATTAACAAAAAATAAGGCAGTAACCATAGCAAAGATCAGTTGACGAAGGGTTGTCCGGCTGTCGCTTTCGTCAGGTTCATCATTGTATTGAGAACGCAGTTCATGCAGTCCTGCTGCGTTACCATCCCAACGCTGTCCTGAATGACCGTGCTCAGCGTCTGCTCAGGTGTGGGGTTAATAAGCAGGCGTCTCGCCGACGCTTTCACCTTTGAAAAGACGTGTTCTACCGGGTTTAGCATGTACGAGTAGGGCGGCAAGAGCTGCAGGTGATAAGACGAAACAAGGATCCTCCTTAGCTCATCAGGCATATGGATCCTGGCATTGTCCATGATCAGCCACGCGCCGTTCATCTCCACTATGCAGCTTATACGCGCCACCAGTTCCTCGACGAACGCTGAGAACTTCGCACCATTGCAGGTGCCATCGTTAATGATCTTTGAATGGATGACGCCTTGGTTATTCATTGCAACAATCAGGCTTACCATGCGACCTCTGACTGTGGGTAACACGAGGTTCGCGCGCGTCCCTCTTCTTGAGCGAGCCCGAGTTCGCCTCAGATGAAGGTTGAAACCACTCTCATCTATGAAGATGCATTTCTCCTTGTTAGAAGATGCATGTGCCGAGAACTCGAGAGTGTACGCCTGTCAGCTA
Organism: Dicrocoelium dendriticum; assembly: GCA_944474145.2. Lineage (NCBI taxonomy): Eukaryota > Metazoa > Platyhelminthes > Trematoda > Plagiorchiida > Dicrocoeliidae > Dicrocoelium > Dicrocoelium dendriticum. Next base: position 81,474,941 of record OX104065.1, on the reverse strand, counting down.
GCGATTGTCGTGGCACCGTTGACTCGGTCGAGCTCGTAATGACACTTTTTGAGATTTATCTTTAGTCTTCTGAGGGTATTGGAGACAGAGGATACTGATAGGTTTATCCCATTCTCTCTCAGGCGCATCTGCAGCTGCACCAACGTGTCCTCAGAGTGCCGTTCAACCGCTTCTTCGACACGCTGCAATACATTGGGAGTCAGCTTCTCCCTATTGTTTCCACCGCAGGTGCGCTGTGTATTTGAGCCTTCTCGCTTGTAGGCATTAATGATGTTCCTTGCCGTACTCGCGTTAACACCGGCGACTTCAGCGGCTTCCCGAGTAGTTTTGCCGTCGACCAGCACAAGTTTTGTGAGAATTTCTCTTTGCGCAAATGATGTTCGCCTGCAGTGCCGTCGCGTCGGACACCAGCTCTCCTGTTGTTCGTCACTCATTTTGGTCGTTTCGTGCGGCACGGAGCTAATAAAGCTAAGTTGGGTTGAGTGGAACCATTATCGTATGCTCGGCTCCAATAGTGGTACCGCTGCATAGGTCGGTCCACACACCCAGACAAAACACACGAATTCCTATGGGGGGGGGGGTGTAGGGGAAAATAGGTCACCGATTTTGACCGAGGCGAACGGCACTCATGTCAAGAGAAGGGCTTACACAATCACCCGCTACGTACGCAGTTCGGTTACATTATCGTGACCACAATGTGGCCTGAATATCGTGTAATCGGCCCACTCCTCAGTAGTTGATATGTTGCAACAATAGGCTATAGCTCTAGACTGGTTTTGCTGGGGGTCATTACAGCCTACGCTGATACAATAACGTGGCAGTTGCGAAAGCTAATAGAGAGACGGGCGAAGCTGGGACACCGCCTACCTGCTTCATCCGACATGGTCCCATTGACCGAATCGGATAAGGTTCTCTCTAATGAGAATAACGGTGCACATTGAGATTGCGCATCGCAATCCACTCACAAAATGATTGATACACAATTACGATTCGGAAGTCCGATTTTCCAACTGTCACACACCTACACAGGTTGATGCGTATGGGCACTGCACACCAACTAGGCGAATGTCAATGGGGAGAGGGGAGTGTAGTTCAGAACTTCGGTCGCTGCTCACGATCAAGCAAATGTTTTACAGTGTAGCCCGCTGCTTACACAATGCCGGTGTATTAGCGTCATCACAATGTATATGCTGAACATCATTCAGCAGTCTTACTGCTCGTTTCTTACAAACAAATTGGCCAGTTGCTACTTGGATTGCAAACTGTCCAATTTGTTTTGCAAAATGTCCACTTTGGTTTGCAAAATGTCCAGTTTGGTTTGCAAAATGTCCAATGTGGTTTGCAAAATGTCCAGTTTGGTTTGCAAAATGTCCACTTTGGTTTGCAAAATGTCCACTTTGGTTTGCAAAATGTCCAATTTGGTTTGAAAAATGTCCAGTTTAAAGTGAAAATGGTATATATATATACATATATATATTATCTGAAATAACCCGTATTGAAACAGAATTATGATGAAAACGTTTTCTCTATTACTACTTCTGTCGTTTGCCAACTTCCATCATACGCCAACTCTTCATTTGTTGGCAACAAAGACAATTACGCAAATGCATGCACACAAAAATCCAGCATGTTACTGGTTAACTTGTATTGTTTGTGTGCACTTACTGATCATACGTGTTTGCATTGCTATGATTATGCCTTTACTGCCGTGCCTCGTACTCTCAAGCATAAGTCAATTATTTATACAGTTGAAGAAGCACTATACGGGGGATAATAAGAAGCGTAGGCCTGAGCAATTGCATCCTGACCCCTATCCATCCTGTTCGATGCCGCAGTTAGGGCGTCGTTAGTTATCCTCTGCGATAGCCAGAGCACCAAGAAATCGTTTGAAGAGAGATTCATTTTATTGCTTGAACAGGATACTGTCTGGTTCCCAAGACCTAGAGAGGAGAAGGATTAAGGTTCCCAACTAAGGCGTTTGGTTCAAAAACCTGGTCGCAAAACAGCAGGAGTTTGACGTTGTGCTACAGAGATTTCGTTTTGAGGATTAAGACGCCACCCTCACTTTAGCTAGCAATCTGGAGATCCAGGAGACTGGATTTATCTGGCCTCTAACCATGCACCACTCTTGTGTGAATGGATGTGGAGGTGTAAGAAGCACCAACCAGCACAACTCAATAGACTATTGAGGCATGCAGGCCATCGCACCGCGATAGGCTGCGGCGTCACTGTGAAGGTGTCTACCCAATTTACCTAGTCGTTTGCCTGGAATGTTTCGCTAGAATCATCCGCCGAAGCGGAGATCTGCTTTGACCGGTGTCACTTGAAGCAATTCAAAGCTGCTGGCCCAGACAGAATTTCTCCGGAACTGTTCAAGTACGGTGACGAAGTAATTGTCAACTAGTTTATAGCCCTTTTGTCCAAGATTTAATGTGGAAGAATCCCATTCTCTTGGGTTTACTCGATGATCAACCCTGTCTTCTCTGGCCCTTTAAATCAATCTAACTTCGGTTGCATCCAAACTGCCGGTGTCGATTCTGCTCCACAGACTAACCACCATTCGGAACCTAGACTGTAGTGAAGAACAAGTTTGTTTCCACCACGGCTGAGATTGTGTGGATCATATATCCGCCCTCTGCCAACATTTGTGCATCATTACCTTTACTACCAGCTACCCCTGTCGTTTTTTTGTTTATCCGTGCTGCGTTTGATTCGACGAATCGTCTTATTTTATGGCGCTGCCTACGTACGAACGATGTACTCGAAGCACGTGTCATCCTCCTTTGAGCCTTACGCCACAGTGTCCGGTAGGGCGAGAGCTTACGGTATGCTCTCTTCGCTTTTCGCCGTCATCTGCCTTATTTCCTCGTTTCGGTTAAATTTAACCGTTAAAGATGTCCTATGGATACTCTGAAAAGTCTAGAGGGTTCTGACGTAGAGCTTCTTCCATTCACTCGCGCGATTGACTTGAACTATGCTCGGTGACGACCCCCCAACTTGGAGGATTTCGGTGTGGCTCTCTCCTATCCCTGCACTCCACGACCGACGGTTTCGTCTTTGTTTAGACTCATCAGGTAGAGATAGCCGAACCGGGAGTGGAACTCGGGGCATAGTGCTTGGCGGCTATCGCCATGATCACTAAGCTATTGAGTTCCGCGAGCAGTGTTTGACACAGCGGTTAGAAGTAGATTTTCGTTTTTTTTTGGATTGCGACGCGCAATCTCACTAGTAGCGGCGGTTGACTTTGAAGTCAGCCTCTGTCAATACGGTCACTGGGACCGTCACCGAAGTGAAGGGTTTCGGTGTGGCTCTCTCTTATCCCTGCACTCCACGACCGACGGTTTCGTCTTTGTTTAGACTCATCAGGTAGAGATAGCCGAGCTGGGAGTGGGACTCGGCGCATAGTGCTTGGCAACTATCGCCATGACCACTAAGCTACTGAGTTCCACGAGCAGTGTTTGACACAGCGGTTAGAAGTAGATTTTCGTTTTTTTTGGATTGCGACGCGCAATCTCACTAGTAGCGGCGGTTGACTTTGAAGTCAGCCTCTGCCAATACGGTCACTGGGACCGTCACCGAAGTGGAGGGCTTCGGTGTGGCTCTCTGCTCTCCCTGCACTCCACGACCGACGGTTTCGTCTTTGTTTAGACTCATCAGGTAGAGATAGCTGAGCTAGGAGTGGAACTCGGGGCATAGTGCTTGGCGGCTATCGCCATGATCACTAGGCTATTGAGTTCCCCCAACTTATTTCGAATTCCCTGACGATTGTAGCAACTACTTATAGCATGATTTTTACCCCTTCGAAATGCAACACCCCGCTCCAGTGCTCACTCTTGAAGGTGCGGAGTTTGAAGAAATAGACGTCTCTGTCTACCTTAGGAGCTACGTTTCTTCGAATGACACCATTTGAAGAGAGATTTCTTTTCCAATTATCAGCGCTTGGTCATCATACACCAATTTGCGGCATCTTTGGTGTCGTCGGAGCCTTTTACTCTCCGCAATAGGTAGGGTCTACAGCGCTTCTGTTCGGGCAGTGCTATTGCATGGAAGCGATTCCTGGTCAATTCATGCTAACGATATATGTTTGGTTTCGGTCCTTGGTAACAGATGTTTACGGAGGATAATTGGTTTGTGATAGGCACACCACGTTCATGACGAGGCATCTTAGCTAATAGCGCCTTCCTCTCAATATGCACATATGCGTGCGCCAATTGGCATAGCTTTGTCACATTCTACGCATGCTGCGCTAGCGATTACCACTTCACGCAACCTGTTCGATCACACAGGACCACAGTGGAAGAAATCGCGCGGCGGTCAGCCTCCCAGATGGGGACAGAACGTCAACGCGCTGGCATCCAGTTTGGCTATTCTCGGCCGCTTGCGTTTGTGATCAAGACTGAAGAACACCGCTGGCTCGAAACACTTGAAGCGATAGCGCGCAACAGTAATAAATAAGAAAAGTCTGCGCAGTCGCTTATATGGACTTGAATATAATGAAAAATAACTTTCGAAAAATACACAAGCATTTAGTTTTATTCTCTATGCCATCTATACCTAACGCTTCATTTTGCTCTCCATAGTTTTGTTGTGCCCCTGCTCATTCGATGGGACATTATCATCTGCCTCGAGGTCATTGATCATATTGGCTTTAAAGGATCTTATACTGGCCTCCTGTGGTGTCATTTTGTCGTGTTACACTGCGTCCGTAGGAACGTGCTTTTTCACCGACCATAAACCATTGAGCAACATGGTTACACTCCTTTAGTCGATCATTATCGGTGATTTCTTTCTCACTGTAGCTTTGCTTCGCTGAGATTGTTCTCCCGGTTGCGACATTGTTCTGATTTAGCCTATTTTTCCCCTATCCTTTACCCACAGTGTTGCCAGCAGTGAGAACTAGTGTTCGTTGTGCTCTGGTTAACTCTTTCCCCGTTTACTACCTTATCAACTGTCTTTTTTACAGTATCAAGAAGAAATGCTAAGTTTCGGTGAACTGTCTGATAAGCTGTCTATGCATCCCAGAGGCCAACTGATTCTGTGTTTGGCTGCCGAGAACAAACAACTGGAACAACTGCAAATTGAAAATCGGGCTCTCCATAACTCTTTGGACGAACACCAGGCCGCTTTGGAATTGATCATGAATAAGTACCGAGGACAGGTGTGTTTTATCTCCACGCTGCACTGCACTTTCACACCCAGACTGCATGTATAGTTCTCACTTTGCTTACCACCAAGATCTTGTTTCTTGTACCCACGCTGGGCATTATGGAACAGTGGTTTTATACGAGTACAAATACTAAAGCTTAACAAGTCCCGTAGGATAATTTTGGTGAAAGTTCAAAATATAGTAGAATTGTTAGCAAAATTAGATTCACACCAGAGGACTCACTGCGGTATACTTAGTATAAACTGTAAATCCATTGTAATCCATAAGGAATGACAACAAACGAGGCGTTGGTAACAAGTCGTATCGCATGCTGGTGAATATATAAGGGAGGTAAAAAAAAGGGCGAAACGTATTTTGGGAGTTGACCGGTCCCTGGTGTTTATCCACTGGTAGTGAGTTTTGCGAGATAGTGCAGCGATATGAGTGCACGGTCAACTCGGGTTTGGAACTCTTCCAGCGTGGGAGCACAAATGACAGTTTTCGGTAGGGCATTCCACCTTTTGTAAATGCGTGCGGAAAAGAAATTCCCACGGCATTCCAAACGGCTGTACTGCTCTGCCAGCTTGAAATGGTGACCTCTCAAATTACTGTTGTAACTGAGCTCTAGCAAATGGCGGCACGTATGTTTGGTATTTCTCAACACCTGGTATGTCAAAATTAGGTCCTCGCGCAATTGCCCATATTGTCCGCTGGAGATCCCGAACACTCGAAGCCTTCGATTATGCGGCCACTTATACAAACCCTCGACATTTTGATTGCCTGGCCTTTTGGTATCTCCAAGTCGGGGAGATCTCTCTTCAGCCATGGCTGCGTACTCCACATGTGAACGTTATGTATGAGCCGAGAAGTTGTGGAAAAATTGATGGGTCGAATTGTCCATATGCACGCTTCAGCATGTCTAGGTGTTGGATGCCCCTCCTTGACTCGGTATCAGCCTGATTCGAACATCCAAGGTCGACCTTGAGCAACACTCCCAAATCGTTCTCGTCAGAAAACGTCTGAAGCTCCTGATTGTAGGAGCACGCCAGCTGGTTCCGTATGTGCAGCACTCTACATTTGTCCACATTGAATCAAGTACATTCTGGATTGACCACGCGTATATTTTATCTTGGTCAGCTTCTAGTACTGTGATTTTATCTGGTTTTATGATCGCTCTCCACAATTTGATTTCTTCGGCATAAAGCAGACAGTTTGAGCTTATGAGGTGTGCTGTTGTTGATATACGTTAAAAATAACCACCGCCCTAGTACCGATTTATGTTGTACTCCGCATTCAACTTGGATTAGATCTGACAATGATTCACGCGTTCGTACTTTCAAGTGCCGGTGTCGAAGAAATCTGATCCATCCTAGGAGAGGATCACCAATGCCAAAGTTCTGGAGTTTGTAGAGCAGAATGTCATGGTTTAACCGGTCGAGCGCCTTTGCGAAGTCGAGAAAAATCACATCAACACCTGTACCAGAGTCTGCTGCCTCGGTCCAGCTGGATCTTGCTAGTAATAGATTTGTAGTGCACTGGCGATTTCGTCGGAAACCATGCTGTTCCGGTGCAAGGTAGTTACTTTCTTCCAAGTAGACCGTTAGCACATAAGAAATAACAGCTTTCATGCTCTTTGAAATTATTTGTAGTAGGATTACGGGACAGTAGTTTGATTGATCGGAACCACTACCTCCCTTGTGAATAGGAGTAATCATCCCGTGTTTCCACATTTCGGGCACGTACATTTCGTCAAAACCGTGTTGAAAGAATCGAGCCAAAGGCTTAGCTAAACTTTGTCTCACCGCGGCTAGCGATTTTATGTGTATATTATCAACTCCAGGAGAGATGTACTTGCGCTTACTCAGTAGTTTTTTAATACAACTTCTGTCGTGAAGCATATGTGAGTGTTTTGGGGGTGAGGCAACCCTTGTCATAGGGTTTGGTGGCCAGTGATCGCACTGAAATGTTGCAGCATATTGTAGGCGCAGGGTATTCGCCGCCTCCTTCGGTGTCCGTGTGGGTTCGTCCGCTGTTTGAAGAAGAGGAATTCCCCGTTTCACTTTACGTAGACTGTTGATGTGTTGATACAGAGGCTTGTGGTTTGAGGCCATACGCACTGCCAACTTCTGCTGGTACGCCATTCTATCCTCGTGAGCAAGCTGAATACAATAGTTCGTTGGGTTGCATAGGCCATCCAGGTCTCAGTGTTCGATAGAGTTTGCCAGGCTGAGTTTCGCACTGTTATATGCTTGCGTGTCCTGCTTCGCACAGACGAGACCACGTTTCTCGGGTGCGTGGTCTCAGTAGCTGACGCTTCTGCGACCAGTGTTAAACTGGCTGACGAAATGTTCCCATGCGCTAGCCGGTGCCTCGTCTGCCAGAAAAGTCCAATTGCTTGTTTCACCTAGTCGAGCTAATATGCCGTTGCGAATATACATTCGCGTTGCGTCGGCCATTTGCACGGGATATTCTGCATAGCAAATGTATTTGAAAAGTAGGACCGTATGATCGCTATGGTCCAATAGGACAATTACCCTCTCGATCATCAGTCCTTCGTTGATGAATATCTGATCTAGTATAGACGGCTTATCTTTTTATCGGAATCGGGTGGGAGTGTTGATGTGACCACACAACGGGAAACTAGGGACAAACTCTTGTAGATTTGCCTTAAACTGCTCTCAAGAAGCGCCTTGAGGTTCCTAGGCGTGGATGTTGAAATCTCCAATAATGAGAATCTGACTGTAATCCTTTTTTATCAATCGCCTTAGTTCGCATGCCAGAAAAAAGTCCATCGGGCATGGATTAGGGATGGCGGTAAACGACCGCCATCAAGCAGCCATCGTTGCCTTTCAAACGTGGACGGCACCAAAGGGAATCCTGTACCGTACTGACCGGATACTCTGTGGGCTCATATTGGATTTCACTGCGGAAGTGCAGAGCCATCCCTCCACCTTTGCTGGGTCGGTCGCGTGCCGACCAACAGACATGCATGGCAGTGCGATCTCGACTTCACTTATATCGGGGCGTAACCATGTCTCCGTTGTAACGACGAGGTCACAGGCCTTTGATCCCTGACGCAGTCGCACTTCGGAAAGTTTACTGAGACTTGGTCATTAGTGTACGTACAGGTAAGCTACTTTTATGCCAAAAGCTCTTGACTGGGGGCATATGATGGAGGTGTATTTTTGCCGACCGATGAGAGGTCAGCACCTAATCGTTTTTTGCGTGACTTGCCAAATCTCGATACAAACGCAATCTGATTTTAGTCTCATTTGCACCTGCAGTCTGTGGTTCATCGGTAGCTTTCTAGATAGCTACGGTTCAGTGCACAGTTTTCTCAATCGCTGTTGTGGTTATGTTGGGTCGTGGGTGGTGTCGTTTACGCGAGGACAGCGATTGGCTACGGTTCTTCAACTGCTGTCTTCAGTCGTAGTTCCGAGGGAAGTATATTGCGTAGTAACTGCCAGCTGCGGATTAACTTCGACGTAATATCTTGTGATTGCACTGTCAGTTTCAGTATCCTAGGGCCACGGCCTTTCTAGTGAAGGGACACGAGTAACCGTGCAGTCGATTGAAGTATGACGTCACTAGCACAGAGAATCACGGATATAAGACCATTCTTCCAGGTCATGCGCATGGGCTTTCTCGTCGTTAGATGCCGGTAGCTCTGACATGCCATGAATGAACATGACTCTTTTGCTTCTCTCGGTGTACTAGTCGTTTGAAGTACTTTCGTCTTGCTGGTGTTCGCTCCATAGAACATCCGAAAATATGCGTACCCCACTGTCTTCAGTCCGCATGCGGTATGCCGACAAAAGCATCATCTCGATATCATCTGTGGATCCCAATGTTGCTTGCACTAGCCGGGACTCCCCGTAATGAATCGAAGTTGTATGTCTAGGGATACGCATTATATTAATCGGTATGGGTTGAATTTTGATCCTATCACAAAGGAAATTCCATTGCTTTAAATCATCCTGCGGTTCACCCCTTAAGAAGTTTGCCTTAGAGTCAGGAACGTTGGCGTATATACGGGTTAAGGCCCCGTCGTTCCGGTTGGTCTTCAGTGATGTGAAAATCACATTTATCGAGCGATTTAGTGACCTCACTGCAGGTTGCAACTGTCCTTGACCCGTTTTGCGACTGTACTGGGTGAGGCTACTGAGGTCGCATTTTGTTTCTATCGAGCAGCAACAGTTGCATAGGTGGGTCGGTCTTTATAGCGCTTCGGATTTCTTTGGTCAATCGGAAGAGTCAGCGTTACCGATGTCGCATCAGTCAGTAGATTGGATAAGAGGATGTGGACGGTGGGGTTAGGCATACTTCTATCGGTCGGTGGGTGTTACTGATGTTGTATCAGTCGATACATTGGATAAGAGCATCTGGGCGGTGGCACTGAGCATGCTCCTATCGTTCGCGACGACAACTTGATTCGTGGTTCCCAAGGTTTCTGGTACTTCTTGGCCGTACGGACGCCTGGCCGTTTTTCTTAGTTGCGAGGTATCAATTAGAGGAGACGGATGAGATGCTAGCTGTGCTATTGTCGCTCGAGCGAAGCAATTTTCGCAGTTAAACAATCTTCATTTTCTGTGGCTAGGCTATCTTACTTCCGTGTTAATGCTAGTACGCATTTCACAAGTGAATTCGCCGTACAGAACCAAAGTGAGCCCGGCGTTTTATATTTTTTTCAATCGGTTCGACAGACTGTGACTGACTTCAAATGCTACCGGCTAATGCAATTAGTGTATGTCAAGTCAACTTTTACTACCTTAGCACATGATTATTTAGAAGAGTATACTTCCTTTCAAGGTACCTGTGTTGCTTCCGTGTGTCATACGATCACGGGTAAGGCGTCTGGTGTAGGCAATTATCGTTCTGGATAGGTTGATGGGTCGCACCGGTTGAAGTCGGGAGCGGCGAAAGTTGACGGCTGCAACCCTGAGATGAGGGGGAGCGTAGTTTTCTTTGTAACTATAACAATGACGGAATGAGATGAGTGAATACTTAATCGAAAGTTGAGAGTCTCCTATCGGTGGGTGATTGAAACTCCGCGAAATTTCACGATGGCATAAAGGCGAAAAGTTGCCCAAATTTGTAAATGTGGTAGAAACAATCGCCGTTGTAAATTATTCCAGAAAAAAAATGCTTTCATTAGATGGAGCTCGTCAACTCAGCACAAAAGGTGTAAATCCAGCGACGTGCAGCAAAAGGTTACGGAGCAAATGCCAAAATACGTGGAGCACGATATGAAGCGATCACGTCGTGTGCGGACTTGTACGTTTCTGGTTTTACGCGATTGTCTGGTTACCCCCGTCTGGGCCTGTTAGCCAATTTCTATCTTTGCGGGGTTAGATATTTTGCATACTTTTTTTCACGCAACAAGCTCACTAATTTGCTCGTTCCGGCTTGTCGATTAGGCCTCGCAAAATTTAACTACAGATGCATCGGGTATCCATTTTAGGTGGCGTTTTACTGTTTCTGGCCCGAGTAAGGCGATAGGGAGAATAAAACTGATAGATTCGCGAACTTCGTATTGTCTCAGCAGCACCGAAATCAGCAACATGCTGACAAAGTCACTTTTGCACACGCTTAGCGAACTTGATTGTACTGTTCTATTTGTCAGCAGTGCACACCGCTTTTCGTGGCTGTCAGACACACGTTCATTTAAAGGTGACCACCGAAATTTTGGAACGTTTATGTCGATTTCGACGTACTCACTATTCACAGTCAAACTAGTTTCATTAAGATCTCTGTGTACTGATAACCAGCCTGCACTTTGTCAGTTTCACTTTGATCTGATACTAGGTGACCATAGTCAAAACCCCATAGCCGGGAGAGTAGATCATACACCAGTGACCTCCCACAAGGTGAATTGGGGCTCGATAATTACGATCCGGACACTGAAGTACAGGAAATCCAGTTGCAGTGACTCGTGTCGCCAAGGCAACAATAAATGGAAAAGGTGAGAAAAATGGTCGGACGCAAACGGGACACGAAAAAGGAGTGAGAACGAAGTGTTTGAAGTCAGTTGCGATGGAAAATTAACAACCGGATGTTGGGAACCGAATGCAGAAGTACGACCGACTTCGCCACTGTGCCATTTCCAGTAGTGTCTCCAACCACTGATATGGCCCATCCATGTATATAGCACGCACCTTTCTGCCACGTTATTAACTTTCCACCTCACTGTTCCGCCCAGCTAGACGCAACGGCATCATATCATGCCCACCGAGGAAGGTAATCAGTGGCGGTACGAGGGACCTAACCAGTTTAACTGACTCGACTTTTGCGGAAACCCCATGGAAATATTACAGGATTTTTGTCAAAAACCAGCTGGCGGACCTCAACATTTCTCGCTTGTTATTCGCATTCGATTCGCGCATCACCGCAATCACAGGTTTCCATAGACTGTCAGTTTTTTGACGTTTTCAGCGTGAAGTGGCCAAATCGTATCCACCTAGTAGCGCTGGCCTTGTCGCAGCGTCATGCACCTCAACTTCGATTAGTTGGCCGATATCCCACCGTCTTCATAGTCGGCCGGTGGCCGAGTGGTCTGCACGTTTGCTTTGCAACCATAAGGTCACCGGTTCGAATCCGCGTAGGGGTGGGCGTCCTCGCGGTATACTCAGCCCGCGCGCGACTGGTGGTGGTCGCGCGGCAACGAAGCGCCGTTACGGCGTATAAGCTGGCACCACCACACCACCTCATAGTTGATTGAGATTTTGAAAAACTAAACGCATTTTGCTGATACTTGCCATAACCTCATCAGTGATGTGACCACTGGTTAGGACAAGCACCGAGGCACGTGGACGGATACACCACTTCCAGTGACTGTTGTATAATAGCCTGAATCGGGGGCATGTCAGCCCATACAGAAGGAGACAACCAATCGTCACTATTTTTCACTGGCTTTAGCGATCGTCGTACAACTGCGAAACATGCTGCGCCGGAAGAACCGATGGGGTGATAAACTCCAGAATCAGGGAACACATTTCAAAATGGGTCCGGCAAGAAAATTTCACCTTCTCCTCTATTCCTCATGCCCCGTGCTCACGAAAGCAACCCTTGCCCATCATAGAGAAACATATACTGGCCACCTGACATCACTTTGACACAAAATTAACGCTCAAAATCGTGTTGAACTATATCGGCGCCTTCCTCCTACGTCTCGTTGTGGCCAATTTGACTGGTCGAATCAAGCTGTTGTTTGTCAGTGTCGAGATGCCATGGATATATTGGCATCATAACTGCCTCTTGCCTCTGTCCCAGCCTAATCGGTTCGCACTTTTGTATTGCTGTGTGGTTAGTGGCATCCGTCTCCGGGTTTACCTGCCACTGATTACGAACAGCCATGGGACGCCTTCATCTAAAGATGTGTCATGAGTGGCCTGTGCTGCACCACCCACTCCATATCCACTGTAACCTCAGGGGAATAGGACTGGGAAGTATTGGTTACTTCAGGATCGGCCCACATTCCTTCAACATACACATAATCCATTTGGATTGGGGGTAGCATACATACCAGTCGTTCAAAATAGCGGCTTGTCCGTAACCCGTCCCACACTGTTGGTAGTGGTGGTGGTTTTGTTATCTTTTTTACTTGCGAAACCATAAGGAGTGCGTACATATACCAGTATTTGCTCATTACGTTATTTCCATTGATGCAGGGTACCAAACCACTTCTAATCTCATAGATCTTGACAGCAGACAGTTCGGATGAACTTTGACTTCTCAATTATCGACAACGCTTACTTCTCCTCCTGACTCATCTGGTCATTTGTTGCTGCTAAGGGTCCATGAGTATACCGATGCACTAGTTCTAAGTGTTTTCTCTACTTAACGCGTCCAGCCGATGTTTGCCGGTGCGTCTACAATTGCAACGCCCACACTCGGACGCACACTGTACCATGTGCTCATCATTGAGCTGGATATCTGTGCGGATGTTTTCTGAGCTAAAGGGTTAGGAACGATTTTCAGGTCATGTGCGGTACCTTGGAATGTTAACCGCAGAGCCTTGTGCTTTATCACTCTTCCTCTCAAACCGTTTACTTCCCGAAGCCTTTTCCATAGTCGATGGTTTGATACCCGTTTACCTTTTTATTTGAAATACGAAGATTGTTAGTATAAGGTGCTTGTTCTGATCAGGGAATTTTAGCCGTTCTCTACTCCTTCTAATATTGATCTGCTAGTTTTTTTTCTTACTTTCTGTGCTAGATGTCCAAGATGATGCACGCCAACCATCTCGAGGTGATGCTCCAGTCAAAATCTACTCAGATCGATCAGAGTCCTTCTCTCCAACCCATCGGTACGTCAGATACGAATCTCGTCACAGCTGAGTTGACCAACGACGCTCACGTTGTCACTTCAGCCGATCCTTCGCATTTACCTGCTGTACCCAGTGAGGTCTTTACTGAGAGGATCTCCACCTTGGCAGCCATCGCAAAGGATGTTTGTGACCATGGCGATGCTTACACATCTGAACTGGAGGTCGAGCTGCAACGTTTGCGATCCGAGAATGAGGGATTGCGCGAGATGCTCATGATATCCTCAACATTTAATTCCGACTCAGTGGATGATCAATCTGCTCCATGTTCTTATCGAGACTTATCTAACACCGCGGGGGGTTCCGTTCGAAATGCAAGCGAAACTCTGCGTGACCCTTCGCGTTTGTCTAATCAAAGTTCCGTACACAATTTTAGCGAATGTACGAATTTTTCCCTCACTGAACCTCACCGTTTTCATGGGGGTACTATGTCTAACATCATCAGCAGTGATGACGAGGATGTACCAACCATTGCTGACAGCAGCGATGAATTTGCTGGGGAGCTTGACCGTTCGCCATGAAGTCACTCCTTGTTCCCTGTCCATCTCATTGTAATAGATCTAATTTGCTTTTTTGACCAGTCAACCACTTCCCTGAATGTGAGTTGTGCACTCAGGTCTGATTCCACTTGTTCTCCATCCCCCTTGCACTAACGCATTATGCTGGAGCCGTCAGCGCCGTAGCTTTTCCTCCTTGTCCATTCCTCCGACTTTGTTGGATTTCATTTTGGCTGCTCTCAACTGTGGACACACTGTGGATTCTTCCGATCTCCCCCATGCTCCACGCAGTCTGTGCTTGTTTGTTCAGCGTTTACGAGTGGCTATTCGTGGTTTTGTTTTACCCACTCATGCGCTTTTAACTGTGCGGTTATTCAGTTCATCAAATACTCCTGCTCCTTGTCATCTCTTGTGACCACCCTAGACACATGTCTTTTATGCGGATTTGTTGGTCCCATACACTGTGCTCTGTTCTTTTGCCCCTTAAGCTATGCTTCAACCTGCCATTAACGAATCAATTACCCAAAAGAGCAATGTATGTGCCCTTCCTATTGAGAAATGCAGTTTCCAAATAAGCTGTTCTCAACTCATACTGTTTCTTAACTGTCGTTCAAATATTCCATCCTCTCCTCATAAACACCAGGTGCTCATTTTTGTTATTCGTTATACAGATTGCATTCAGGTCTCATGTTGCTCACGATCCGTCACCAGATTAAGTTCTAACGCTGTTATGTTTCACCATTATAACTAGACTATAGCATGGAGTGCGTATCCAACGAACTACACCTGATGCCACCTTCCAAGTGCTACCCATGTCAGGTCGTACAGGAGTTTTGAGTTGGGTAGATACTATTTCAACCCGTCCCCGTAATGAATCGGGATACCTAGAAAAATTGATCTTGTGAGTCGACCGTGCACCGCTGATCATGCGTTCAGCTCGATTGCCGTAGACTACGTCTACTTAGGATGTCACCAACGATGTGAGAGCACCATACCTAGCTCGAGCCAGACAGCCCTCAGTCAGCAATGTGCAAAGCAGTTAAAAGTCACCTTCGCTTGACCACAGGCACATCTTGTGATGCAGTCACAAAACCTGCATGAACTGTTCTGAATCCTGCGAAACCGCATCTAATCGATCTTCAGCAGATCCAAGGGGATTCTGAGGACACTCATCCTGACTGGGTTTGTTGCCTTGTGGAACAGGTTATTGAGTCGAATGCTGTCGGTGGAATCCCCCAAACTGTCCCTATTTGACCCTGTTTTCGGGAGTCAAATCTATAAGTCGGAGGCCATAAGTTGGAAATCTCCTGTGAGCCCACTTTGTAAGAGCTGGTAACCGGAGGGTATCACCTCTCTCACGTCGGCCGGTGGCCGAGTGGTTGGCACGTTTGCTTTCCAACCATAAGGTCACCGGTTCGAATCCGCGTAGGGGTGGGCGTCCTCGCGGTATACTCAGCCCGCGCGCGACTGGTGGTGGTCGCGCGGCAGCGAAGCGTCGTTACGGTGTATAAGCTGACACATTTCATTTCATTTCATCACCTCTCTCCTAGGTACACCATTAATTATTCCCTTTCTGCTCTATTCTGGTTAACATCCAATGTAAGTATTTCACATTTGTAGCCACATTGCTCGGACAGCTTTCTACAGCTGAGTGCATTTGGAGTCAATGAATTACTCGATGGACTACCTGTTCTACATTTTATTGGCCTTTTTTATATAAATTTCCGTTTATTTATAAGCATCCATTCATATAGCGCAATATCCGGAGGCTTTGCTTTAACGCACTACATGTTACACAGTTAAACGAGTTAATACTGTTTGAACTGAATCCGCGAGTCTCTTTACTGATTCGCAAGCCATACGTTTCTATTTCACTTTATTATTACTAATCTAGACCCACGGTTACTTCAGTCCTATTTTTTCTGCCCACCATCCTTTTTTCTTACGGCTCAGACCGTGCTTTTAGACAGATGTCATAAGATCACAGTTAGCGATTTATACAGAAATACTTACTGCTCATTTTCCGGCTTAGGCAAGGTATGCTTGCTCGTCTCATACTCACGCTTCAAATCGCAGCAGCATGAGACTGAATCTAAACACTAACTGCAGCTGGTTTCACTTCGCGGTCCCTTTCAAAATATCCGCAACTCTCGGGAATTCGAAGTGACCGGGAACCTTTGGGTTAACCGACATTGTTGGTATATATTGAGGACCCACGAACTAGAGTCCACAGCCATATAAAACGGCTGTGTTTTGTTCCGATAAGTCCGGTGCACTTTTCTAAGTGGAGCTTTTGCTAGTGTAAGAATATGGAACCATCGATTCGCTTTCATCTGCATCGACTTAGGCGTTAGACCGAATACTTCAATGAGCATTTCACCTGTCTTGTCTAGGCTTGTTAGTTGGACCTCTTGAACCCACCATCGGGGCAATCTGGCGCAGAATAGCATTCTTGTAGCAGAACATGGCCCTTGTTCAAAGTTACTGGTACCTCAAGTTGGCTTTTGCTGAGCTGAGCATTTTGATTGCAAATGTTCCACCACCATTCGGAAGAGAGCACTTTCGTAGCAGAGGCTAGGCGGAACGCGAATCGGGGGCTGCAGGTAGTCATATACCACCATTTGATACATGATTCCGGCTTCAGCTCTTGTCATACAGCTACTGACTCTCAAATGTGCACATTTCAAAGGCTCCAGTGGGAAATACTACCTCTTACTCTGTGCAATTAGCTTTAACTCTAGATCTCTTTTGAGCGATGATCTTGTCAAGAAAGTGAAAGCACGGAGTCAATTCCTTGAGCATATTTCTCTTGCCCCCAAGGCATTCCTTCAATATCATTTCCTTTAGCAGCTTGCGAACCTCGTTCTCTTCATTTCAACTGTATGACTGTTGCGAACTCATAGCAAGCGACAGATGAACAGATTTAAATTTTTGGCGCTTTTGTTATTTCGTAGAGGGTAGAAGTCACGATTAAACTCCACACGAAAATCTGCCTCGACGGGGAATCGAACCCCGGTCCACGAATTTCCGGTCCGTTGCTCTACCACTGAGCTACCGAGGGCTGATGATTAGGTGCGGAATTTAACACGTGACTTCTGCTTGTTGCGCGACGTATTGCTATTGCGACGTATTGTTATTCCTAAGATGCTATCATAGTTTGTACGGCTAAGTTAGCAGCCGAATTCCGGCGCATATGCATACCTACGGTGATTCATGCTTGTTAGCTTGCACGTGACGGTCTGGTTCTACAGTGTGCGCTAGCTAGTTCACCATGTCAATCCGTGTTATATTAGCCAGTGCTTGCTACTGAATACCTGACCGCCTGTAACTACCTGCGATTGACTGGAGTTACTGCGCTACACAGCTACGTGTTTAATTTCAGTGCTCAACCGATGTCTACCTTGGTAATTCTCTTGCACCTAAATTTAACAATAAGTGATTCTGCACAATTTTTGACTTCTATTTGCGGATATTTGTTACCTGACTAAGAATACTACAACTGCATATACTTGGTAACGTCTTCACGACCTACCTTTTAAATTCTGGTTGGTAAAGAATTTCCCGGGAAGGAGTATGCGCTGCGGACCATTTATGGCAAGGTGACATGGCTCGTTTACTATAAAGGATACATCTTTAGTTTTAGAGCTGAATGACAAGTTTAAAGAGATCGTGGCTATCCAATATTTTCTGGTTGACTTTCTCGACCGCAAGGCCAAGAATGCCTAATCTCGGAAGACGAAAGCAAGCTTACTTGGGAAGCCGGTTGCATGTTAGTGAGGCTGAGAGAAAATGTGGTTCAATGGTCATTTCATTAACAACACGATCACCCCTCCGATGTGGTCCATGCGACCAAACGTTGATTGTGCTACTCTTGTGAAAAAATGACATGAAGGATAACTGATTGTAGACACCAACAGTCAACGTGCTACAACTGCCGCAAGGTCGGACATCTTTCGCGTATTTGCCGCACAACAGTGCTTTCACGTTACGTAACTTATTCTCCACCAAATACCGCCCGAACAGTAGAGAATTCCAATGATTTCATATACTACCACATCGCTGGTGCGCGGAATGCCTCCGTGAGCTGTGGAGTTGGAGAAAGAAGACCAACCTATGTACCTAGTAATCGATACGGAGCCCCAGTCACAGGCAATAATCGTACACTGCGCGACCCATTATACTTTACCTTCTTACACTGGTGAATCGCTTGATGTACTGGGGATGTGTCAAGTAAGGTTTATTCGTAGGGCCGACACTTCTGTCCATCCATTACTTGTTGTTAGCACTGATGGCCCGAAATCTCTTCACAGAAACTGGCTCAAACATAGGAACACAGGAACTACTACAAACCGTTTAAACAGTGGATCATATACCAGACGTCCCTTCATTTTTAATAATGCTTATGTGTTTGATGAAATTTTGCCGGGTATTTTGCGTTATTTCAATATTTTGTTCAATATCAGACCGAAAGCCTAGACGAAATTTTTCAAAGCAAGGAGCTTACCTTTTGCTATCCGTCCGAAACTTCCGTTAGACGGCGTGCAAAAGGTGGAATATCAACGTCTGTACACCATTCACCTTGGGGCCCGCCGATCAATTCAGAGCCAAACCCAAATGGCGCCGTCCGTATTTGTGTTCGAAAATATACTCTCACATAAATACATTCACTGTTATGGCAAACGTGCTCTATACTTATGCGCTTCCCGATTCCTCGTTGTCCTCTTACCATGATCATGTCTGTACAGGCGTGCCTCGCGTTGTCGAGAATAATCAATTTATTTAGCCAGGCTGTGGCGTCTAAACACTACCCTATTTCGCGGATTGATGACGTGTACACAATTGTGTCAGGTGGCCATATGTTTACTAAATTTCATTTAAGCCATGCTTACTTTCAATTAGAGCTTCATGAAGCCGCCAGTGATATCTGGTTGGCGGCATCCAGTTCCGCATTTTCCTGTCACTGTGGCTTCCATAAAACATCCACAGGATGCCTGCGCCTGCAGGGCGACCATGCGTGGCTTGCGCTGCATCACCCACAGCTCCATCCACACGCCCTATATCCAGTCTAAACCCGGAGGAATTAAGACCGGGAGTCATGTGGATGGGAGCCAAATGTCATTAACAGAGCCTGCCAACACTCTTCCAACATATACAGCGGCAGCGTTCCTGTTCGTCTACGTGGAGAATCATGCGTATCAGACATACAAAAGGCGGTGGCTAGTCCGTAGCCGGTTCCACACTGGATGGAACCACTCTTTAACTCTAGCACTTTCGCTGGGACCGTGCACCCTGTCCCCTCCAGCAACGACCAACTGTTTCCTGGAGCCAGCATAGACGAGGTGGTGGATGTTAGACAAGTATTTACCATGCTAACATTCACATCAAGCGCAGGCACCCGGGTGAAAGCAATCAAAAACCTACCCCTGAAATACGAGAAACTCAACACGCAGACAGACCAGCTGTACCGTACCACGTCAATCACTTTACTGGCCTTAGATAGTAAATCGAATCTATGCAGACGCGGCACATCTACCAAACACCGCTGATCATCCTTAGATAATCACTTAGCTCATTATCTTCTAGATGCTGGCCCCATGTGGCAACGCTGGCGGCCTACCGGGCCAGCTTGGCTCACACTCGCGGCTGCTTGTGCTACAACACAATGAGCATAACGTCAATTGGGCAGACTCCATTGGCACCTGTCCCTTTTGTACACGGCGCGTCTCCTCCGCATGTTGCAGTATTTGCTTCACCTGGGCAACCGCCCTCTTGATCAGGCCACGCCATGCACACCGATCAACTGCCTTTGATTCCTAACACCTGAAATCAACGTTAGTTCGTGATAAACTCACGTTGATCATGTCCTGATAACGTAATTTCGGTTTTCCAGCGTGTCGTTTCCCTGCAGTAAGTTGGCCGTATAATAGTTGCTTGGGTATCCTCGTCGAATTCAATCGGCTGATATGCCCAGCTACCTCAGGGGCCGCAGCAGAAGTATCCAGTCCACCGCATATATGCCACTTCGGCGCAGCAGTTCCGTGTCTGCAACACTGTCGCATCAACCGGTGCTCAGAATTCGCCGCAGACCCCTTTAATGAAATCGCTCCAAATATCTGACGTCCTTCCGGTACATCGTCCACGTTTCACTGCCGTACAGAAGAACGGATTGCACCATCAACTTGTATACAAGCGCAACGAGACTGGACCTTAACGGAGTGCAACGGTTTGCGTACCTCCTTGACCCATTGAGCTATACTGGGTGGTGCCTCCGGGCCCCTTAGAGCTACTCCTACCAGGTTGGTCAATGGTGAGAGGTCAGACAAACTCAGTTTTCAGGTTGGGGGTTTGAAATGGGATGGCCTCCATTTCTGAAAAATAAATCATTGTCGCCTCCCCGGTGCCTTGCGTACAGGCTTTTGAGCCAAAGGCTTTGGATGAGGACCCTAATCGTCCTCCTGTCTAGGTCCGTGCGCCCTGGCAGTATATCATCCCACATACAACTATGACTTTCTTCACACATAAACTTCATCCTGCATCGACCGTCGTGCAAATTATCAAGATCGCCTTATCTGCTGCATACAGCAGGGCGGATGACCGAAAAAATGCTACTGCTGGCGCCTTCCTTCTTTCTTTTCCACCTGTTTCTCTTACTCCCATCCCGACCCCGACACGTTCGGTTCAACGACCTGACTGACGAGGTGGTTGGGCAGGATTCGGGCGATCACCTTCCCCACACAACTCAGAAAGTGGATGCCACGATAACTCGTACAACTTTACTTATGAGTGGAAGGATTTTGGTGAGTATTTTTGTTCGTCGCGATCAGCTGACAATTCAGATATGTCGACCAGCTATCCTGACGCCGGAAGGCCAACCGCTGTCATCTGCATGGCAGTGGAGGATGGGTCGGGCTATATCGCATTTAGCTAACAATTCGTAATGGTCGGATACCGTCCTCCATGGCGCAGTTGCATAAGCTGCAGGCTAGTTGGCAAGAACCACTAGCAGTCATGGGTTCGATCCTCCGCAGAGGACCGAAGGATGCGCACCACTGATGAGCCCCAATAGGGCGAAACGGCCGTCTGGTGCTTTTCCGGATAGCTGGTCAACATATCTGAATTGTCGGCTGATTGCGACGAACAAAAATACTCGTACAACTTTGCTTGCTTCTTTTGCCCTTGTACAGTGGTAGCAAAAGAGCAACCTTTCGCTCGGTCGGCACCTCCTTTTCAATCCATACGCGTTGCACCAAGTGGTGCAGCTCGTTTACCAACGTGAGTCCGCTGTGATTTAATACTTCAGGCGGAATCCGTCGGCGCCAGCACATTTGCCATTTCGCAGCTGCGGAAGTGCTCTCTGTGTCTGAGGCACTGTCGGTGTGTCGGTAACACATATCTTCTTTTCTTGTTGCTGCACATGCAATCTGGGCCACTTCCTCTCTGTGCGGTTAGTCAAGTGACAGTCGGGGGAAGTTCGCCAGATCTGTATTATGTCTCTACTCCCTATGCAAGCAGCGCCTGAAGTATCTTCGAGCAGCGTCCTCTGCGACTACAACGTTGGTCCAGGCACCGTTTTCAGGTATTTAAAAAATCCCTTATATTGGCGCTATTCGGCGTAGCATTCCATCTGCTTCGCGTTCTCCTTCCACCATGCATTACTGGTGTGACCGAGCTCTCGTGTCAATCGCCGTCGATGTAGGCGAAGAGGACTCTCCTCGCAGATAGCAGAGTCGCAATATGTGCAGCGAACGCTGCATTCTTCTCAGATGCCAATGGTCCCACTGTTCTTATCAAACCAATGGAGCTGCTTGCAGTTTGCGCGCCCTATGGTTTCCTCGGCAGCAGCCGTCACTTGCTCACGAACCTCGTGCCACAGGTCGCTCACTGAGACTAGAGATTCGACATCGCCTTCACCAATTCCATCCTCCTTTCGATACTACCTAAAGAACGAACATAAACCTGGTCTGGTTCACGACACGGAAGAAAAATATGGATTTACAAAATTATATGCACAATTTAGTCCGCACCAACTTGTGATCAGTGTCACACTCGGATCCACGCAATGTTCGTGTCATACGCATTTCACGCATGTCACGCTGGCGTGCGACGATATAGTCTTTTAGGTAATCCTGACCGCTCCGTAGGTGCGTCCAAATTGTGTGTTTGTTATCGTCAGACATTGAGAGCGGACGGTCTCCGTTTCCATTGGCTGTGCCAATACCATGCGCACAGATTACGTCTGACCACACTGCAGCATCACGCCCAACGCCCGCTTTAAAATCACCCAATAAGAATAGTCGATCGCTCCTTGGCACAGATCATATCACGGAAGATAAGTGAGCGTAAAGCTGGGCTCTCGTGTTATCAGAATAACACTTGTTGGTGCCATACTGCTAATAAAAGTGGCAAACTTACCTCTTCCAAGTCGCAGACGGAGGGCCTTCAGTCGTGGGCTGGTGCCAGTCGTATCAGCCACCAACTGGCTATTTACGCGGTCGGATAGTGCAAACCCGACCCCATGTTCTCGTGGTGCTGTTGTGGCGTTCCCCACTCAGTAGCACTTGTAACCAGCACCAGCCTCATGCAGCTTGTCTAGGTCAGTCAGCCGAGTCTCGCTGAGTGCAACAATATTGATCCCATAGCTCGCGAGTTCCATCGCGAACAGTGCAGTGCGTCTCTCGAGTCGTTCACACGTATTCCTGTCGAGTAGTGTGCACATCTTCAAGCACCCGATGTTGAGCGTTTTGCGCGGAGGCAAAAGATTACTTTGGCGGGCCGTCGTATGGGTGGTGACGACCTGGATTGCAGGAAGTAGTAGGTTATGTGAAACGGGGACGAGGAGAGTACATACAAAGGAAGGAGAAAGAAGGGAAGCGTCAGCGGTAGCACGTTTCCATTTATCCATTCCGCTTTATGCAGCATATAAGACAGCCCTATTCCTAATGCCACTGCGCGACGGCCGATGCAGCATGGGATTGTTATTATTGGAGATTCATGGTTGGGCTTGGACTAGGATACTGCAAGGGCGTCCATACCTGGCAGTAGAATGACCCAGGACCTCAACCAAAGGCTTCGATTTAAAATTCGTCCAACCGCGGCTAACCCTGAGAGCCTGGCTCTAAAACACCAAGAAACTTGTTTACGTAGAATTGATCAGCTCAACGAAACGACTCGTGGTTTAAAACAATCTAGTGTGTATATCGCATAATTTTTCAATGCTTTAATACATCGGCGAATGTGCCTTACTGCTGATCCATATGAAGCGCCCCGTGAGCTGGAACGAATGAAAGAACTGGTCATTGTGAAGCTTGATAAGGGTCCGGTGTGGTCAGTCTCGGTAGATCGGATTGCCTACCCAAGATGGAAATAATACTGTCAGACAGTACGAAATTCATGCCAGACAACATTCGACACAGTCCAATCGGACGAGAAGCAATTGTGTCGTGAATTACAAATCTTGCTGCTACATGTTTTCACTTCAAATGATGAATATAAAACACTAAAGCCAGTAGGCAAGCATATCCCACAGGTGCATGGTTTATTAAGGATGCAGAAAGCAGGACTACCTATGCGGCCAATACTCTCCATGGAAAATTCGCCATACTATGCCACTGCTAAATGGCTGAACTGCATGCTGGATCCAGCGAGAAGGTCCCTAGTAAAACATACTCTGTCTTACACCTTCGGATTACTTCCCTATTTAAACAGCATCAGCATAGCCCCCAAGGGCATGGGTTCACTTGACGTTCAGTCGCTTTTCACTAACGTGCCGTTGGAAAAGACTGTTGATCCCCTATGAGAGTTTATGACGAAAAACAACATTCGACTGCAGATTTTGAGCTGTTCTCAGAGCTAAATGGTTATTGTGTAGATGTTTCGTTGCCTGACGAGGCAACATCATCAGTGCGGCTTCAGGAGTCTGGTTCGCAGTGCCTCGTAAGCGACTTCAATGTCCAAGTGCTTACTAATCGAGTTCTGTTTTGAATGCCAGGCTTCAGTGAACTCACGTGCTTGCCTACTTTTAGCCCTTCCGAGGATGCTGGCGTGCTCCAGGTCGAATTGGTGGTTCTCGGCATCCATATGCACTGACATCACGGAGTTCTGATCTTGCCAACGAATGGCTAGGCTGTGTGCGTGTAGCTGTGAGCCAAACTTTCTTCCAGTCTATCCCACGCAGCATTTGTCGTAGTTCCGGCAGCACATAATATAAATCACACCAGTTTCTTCCTTTTCGCTAAATTTAACTTTCATTTTAGAGAATTTACTGTGAATTGTTTCCGTTGGCTGGTGTGCAACACTAACTTAGTAAGGTAATTTGGTGCTCCAGGTAACGACATGACGGGGCGAAGCGGCACTCCGTGTTTGTGTATTTTAGGTAAGCCATAGAAGCGCGGTAGTACCGAGTCTTGTGGTCTCATCCTCTTGTGCTCCAATTTTGTGATTTTCCCCATTTGTTATAGTTTTTGCGGAGTGCGTCTGATGTTGTCTTCTAAGCGTTTTGTCGGGTCTTCGTTTATCCGCTGGTATATGTTGGTATCACTGAGTAGATGTTGTGCTTTCATCATGTACTCTTATTTGTCCATTATAACAGTAAGGCGTCTCTTGTCGGCCAGGAGTATAACTATGCTCTTGTTTTTCTTGAGGTTCTCTAGAGCTTCCCGTTCAGCGGCGTTGAATATATTGGTTTTAACTTCATGACTGAGAGCCGGGATGAATCTGTGTCTGACCTCTAGTTTTGCTTCAGGCGCGAAGTTGTCCAATTTTAGCCTCGATTCAATTGCAGCGAGGAAGTAGGTCGGATTTGAGTCCCCAACATTCAGTTGCATACCTCGGACAATGACCGCTTTTTTCGCGTCCGTTAACCTTCTTTTGGATATGTTTGCAATCCAAGCATCGTCTTCCTTAGGCGGTTTCTTTTCCGGCATCGCCGATCTCTGGTCTGGTAGCTGAGGCAGTGATGCAGGTGTGGGATCAAATAGCAATTCGGATCGCGAGACCAAAACTATAGGTACTATACGTAAACGACATTTTCGTCATACTCAAGCGTTCCAAATTGGAGGTAACACACGAACTAATCACTAGTGTGTTCGGTGGCATCCAATCCACCAGCGAGGAGGAAAACAACAAGTAGTTACCATTCTTAGACATTCTCATACGAAGGACTGGTGCTGGACGATTGGAAACAACAGCCTACCGAAAATCTACGCATACGAACCAGATCATCAACTACGGCAGCAATCATCCTGCAGCCCACTAACGCAGCTGCGTGCGAACCCTATTCAAACGAGGACAAACCCATTGTAGCACACCGCAGCTGAGACGGGCGGAGGAGGACTATTTCTTCAGTCTACTCAACCAGAACTCATACCCAAAAGGCTTCATTCTACGCTGCCTCGACAAATGCAACAGTTGCAGGAGCCACTCTACCGTATAGCAACGGAATCTGAAATGGCAGTAAGGCTTTTATTGCCTTTTGGAGTCAAACTTGCACACTAGCCAACGGAAACAATTCACAGTAAACTCTTCAAAGTGAAAGTTAATTTTAGCGAAAAGGAAGAAACTGGTGTGATTTATAAGATCTGCTGCCGGAACTGCGACAAATACAACGTGGGACAGACTGGAAGAAAGTTTGGCACAAACCTACACGCACACAGCCTAGCCATTCGTCGGCAAGATCAGAACTCCCTGATGTCAGTGCATATGGATGCCGAGAACCATCAATTCGACCTGGAGCACGCCAGCATCCTCGGAACGGCTAAAAGTAGGCAAGCACGTGAGTTCACTGAAGCCTGGCATTCAAAACAGAACTCGATTAGTAAGCACTTTAAAGTCGCTTAGGAGGCACTGCGAACCAGGCACCTGAAGCCGCACTGATGATGTTGCCTCGTCAGGCAACGAAACGTCTACACAATAACCACTTAACTCTGGGAACAGCTCAAAATCTGCAGTCGAAGGTTGTTTTTCGTGATAAACTCTCGTAGGGGGTCAACAGTCTTTTCCAACGGCACGTTAGTAAAAAGCGACTGAACGTCAAGTGAACCCATGCGCTTGGGGGCTATGCTGATGCTGTTTAAATAGGGAAGTAATCCGAAGGTGTACGACAGAGTATGTTTTACTAGGGACCTTCTCGCTGCATCCAGCATACAGTTCAGCCATTTAGCAATGGCACACTATGGCGAATTTTCCATGGAGAATATTGGCCTCATAGGTAGTCCTGCTTTGTGCATCTTTACTAAACCATGCACCTGTGGGATATGCCTGCCTACTGGCTTTAGTGTTTTATATTCATCATTTGAAGTGAAAACATGTAGCAGCAAGATTTGTAATTCACGACACAATTGCTTCTCGTCCAATTGGACTGTGTCGAATGTTGTCTGGCATGATTTTCCTACTGTCTGACAGTATTATTTCCATCTTGGGTAGGTAATCCGACCTACCGAGACTGACCATACCGGACTCTTATCAAGCTTCACAATGACCAGTTCTTTCATTCGTTCCAGATCATATATATATATATATATATATATATATATCATTATACATGTCAGCTAGAGATGGTAAAACACCTCCACTATTGTACCGCATTACATAAAGGAAATACATACAATACATGAAGGAAAAAATAAATACGACAGTTGAATGCCAGCTGAGCTACCAGCAACGGATACGCGTCGTTCCGGTAAGCTACTAGCCGGCTACTAGGCAAAAACAAAAATTTAATTACGTTTTACCCTACGAAGTAAGATCGTAAATGGAGGGGGAGGCTAAAGGGATGGGGAGGGACAAAGAAACTCACAGCACGAACGCCACTGAGGTCGGCTCCTTGGCATATCAGCAAGTGTATCCAGCCAAACGTGTTCACCGTATTTTGGACCCCAACCGTGGAGCCGTGAAGCTCCAACTGAGGCCAGCTCCGAAGTGAGGGCCTTCATTCCTCTGGACCAAGTCATCGCTTGGCCACCTCTCCTCTTCTTCCACCCACATCCCCGGTGAGCAAACAACGCACGTCGAGGGAGTCGGTGGGCTGGGATGCGCAACACGTGGCCCAGCCATCGGAGCCTGGTGAGTGAAATGACGGTGCTGAGCGGTTCATTTCATTTTCCGGTGCCGTAAACAAGGCGTCGAACACGCTCGTTACTCACGCGGTGTTCCCACCAGATGTGAGCGAAACTGCGAAGGCACCGATGGTCGAACGTAAGTAGCCTCTTCATGTCCGCCGATCTCAGGGGCCAGGTTTCGCAACCATACAGTAAGGTCGAACGTACCGCTGCATTGTACACTCTACCCTTCAGGTCGAGAGTAATGTCGCGCCGTCGCCATAGGTGGCGAAGGTTAGCAAAAGCACTTCGAGCTTTCGCTATGCGGTTCGTGTTCTCGTCTTCGATCCCAAGGGCGCTGAAACAACTTCCCAGGTAATTGAATTTCTGAACGACTTCTAGCTGATCCCCACCAAGGGTCAGCACAGGGGGCGAACCCTGCCAATCCTGGAGGAACGCTTTGCACTTCGGTGGTGCAATGCAAAGCCCGAAGCGACTGACAGCCAGTGCTAATCTGTCCAGCGCGGCTTGACACGTCTGGGAGCAGTCACAGATGAGGGCAATGTCGTCTGCATACTCTAAGTCAAGAAGTCGTTCTCCTGGGAGTAGCTCCACACCTTCCAAGTCATGTCCTGTAAATGCAATCTCCATGACTTCGTCAATAGCGAAGTTGAATAGGAAAGGTGACAGCGAGCATCCTTGTCTCACACCGCTGGAGATATTGAAGGGTGGCGACAGCCTGCTGTAAGCCCTTACTCTGCCCGTGCTACGCGCAAATAATGCTTGGATAATATTTACATATTTCTCGGGCACTCCTTTCCTGAGTAGACAATTCCAATGGGCACATCAATCAACCGAATCGAAGGCACATTTGATGTCGAGGAACACGACTAGGGTGGGCCGCCAATATATGTGACGGTGCTCCAACAACTGACGCAAAGTGAAGATGTGGTCGATGCAGCCACGACCCCGACGAAATTCGGCTTGCTCCTCACGAATCTGGCTTTCACGAGCGCCAGTCAGTCTGTGGAGAATTATGGACGCGAGTAATTTGGAGGCGATGGAGATCAGACTGATTCCTCTATGGTTGCCGCATTCCGAGCGCGAGCCGCCTTTGAAGATGGGAACAATAACGGAGCGGCTCCAGTCGGTTGGGACAGTTTCCTGCTCCCACAGTTTCACTAGTAATTCATGCAAAGCATCAACAAGAGCAGAGCCTCCAAATTTGAAGAGGGCTGGAGGAAGATCATCTGGTCCCGCGGCTTTGTTCAACTTCAACAGTCCGATCTCACGTTCGACTTCTGAGCGAGAGGGTGGATCCAAAGGAACAGCCCAGGGAGGGGGCGATCAGTGACCGGCGAATCGAACAATTCTTGCCGATTAAATTGCTTTTCAAATGCTCAGCCCAACGCTCCAGACGTTTTGACAAATTGTGGATAGGCTGTCCACTCTCGTCACGTATAGTTTCACTAACACCAGGTCTCCTGCTGCCCGTTTCCCGTATCAGACGGAATAACTTACGATGGTTGCCAAGGGCAGGGGCCACTTCCATCTCTGACGCACGATGAGACCACCAAGATTCGCGGTCTCTCTTCAGGCTAGCACGGAGTTTTGCCCGGAGCTCTTTGCGAGTTTCATTGTGCTCGCTTCCAGCCGGGATTTGCCGGCGAGCATCTATAAGTTCCAAAGACTGCGAAGAGACCCAATGTCCATGTTGTCTATTAGACATACCACATGAGGATTTGCCTGCTGCTAGTAAGGTCTGGCGAACATGTGACCAGTGACCATCAATTGTCTCCTGTGAGCGCTTGCTCAACTCGCATGTTAGCGTACTTCGATACGCATTCAGAACAGCTGGTTTTGTCAGTTGGCTGGTGTCAATACGCTCACAGCGTCGTCGTGGGCGTCCGCCAAAACGCATCCGCATGTCAGCACATACAAGTGCACGATCGGTGTCCACACATGTGCTCCAAATCGAGTGACAATTCTGGATGCAGCCTCTACAGCGGTAACTTATCGCAATGTGATCGATCTGCGTGAAAGGCTGGTTCGAGGTTAGTGGGCGCCAAGTCACCCTTCGGCGGGTGCTGTGTCGGAAATTAGTGCTCGCAAGAAATAAGCGAGCATCTTCACACAAATGAAGTAACCGCTCACCGTTATCATTACGGGAGCCTACACCGTGTTGACCGCTCAGATGCAGTTCATCAGTGGACAACTTTCCAACTTGTGCGTTCATATCCCCCGCCAGAACAACAGTGTCCGTGCTTCTTCTGTGGCGAAGGAGCTGGGTCAGTTGGCGGTAGAAGTCGTTCTTTACCGAATCATCGATACAGTTTGTGGGCGCATATGCAGCAATGATGAATAGACATCTATTAGTGCCGCGCGACTTCGAAGCTTTAAACGAGCCAGCCAATCGGACCGCACACATCCGGCTACTGATTTGAATCCAATCAACCAGGGCAGCTTCAGCCCGGGGACTCAGGGCAATACCAACACCAGCTTGCCCGGTGCTCGAAGCTGCATCGTCACCGGATAGGCGCAAGGAGAAAATACTGCTTGCGTCCCCTGAAGGGGATCGCAGAGTGAGCACAGAGCTTGAGTCTTACAGGCGGGTCTCTGATAAGCAGCAGATATCGATCGAGAGGGTCTCCAATGTTCGGGCAAGTGCTGCCTGTTGACCGATTTGTAGCAGTGTGCGTACATTGAGGCATGCCAATCTGAAGGAGGATCGAGGGCTCCAAATGGAGCCGATGAACTGGATTGGACCGCTTGGTTGGACATGGGCTTGTCGACAGGAGAGGAGTGACGCTCCGCGTTCACGTGTGAGTTGAAATTAGAAGGTAAATGCCTAGCAAATCATGTTGGGGGAGGGCCAAGAACCGAGGGGTTGAAAACTGGGGGGGATATAAGTGAAGTTGGAATGGGACGGTAGGAGTGAAAAAGCGTAAGAGGAGGAATAAGAAGACGGGAAGGCTTGAGCAGTAGCATCCAAACCCCTATCCACCCTGCTCGATGCAGCAGATAGGGCACCGTTTATTATCCTCTGCGGTGGCCAGAGCATCAAGAAATTGTTTGAAGGAAAATTCATAGTATTGCGTGGGCAGGATACTGTCAGGTTGCCCAGGCCTAGACAGGAGAACGATTAGGCTTCTCTACCAAAGCCTTTGGTTCAAAAACCTGACCGCAAGGCAACGGGTTTGGCGTTGGGCCACAAGGAGTCCATTTTAAGGAATACGGTGCCACCCTCATTCCAACTCCCAACCTGGAGGACCAGGAGGCTGAGTTTGTCTGGCCTCTAACCATTGACCAATCTGGTATGAGTGACTCTGAAGCTGCAAAAGCACCACCCAGCGTAGCTCAATGGATCGCTGAGGCACACAAACCATCGCACCACGGTAAGGTCCAGCCTCATTGCGATGGATCCAGCCTCATTGCGATAGGGATCAGCAGTAAGGCGCATTCGCCGATGTATTAAAGCATTGAAAAATTATGCGATATACACACTAGATTGTTTTTAACCACGCGTCATTATCGTTTAATGTTTGATTCAAGGACAAAGTCGTTCAGGAGGCACTGCGATCCAGGCCCATGAATCCACATTGATGGTGTTGCCTTGTCAGTCGACGAGTTGTCTGCAAAATAATCGCTGCTGTCGGAGAACGGCTCAAAATACGCATCCACACATTAAGCTACGTCTACTCTGCTTTTATTGTACTTGCAGTCGCATGTGCATCTGCCGGACAGATAGGAGGCTGTCCACTCGGATTTCAGAACACGTCCCGCGGAATGTAGCTCTCTGTGGCGCAACCTTACCTGGCAGCTCCGTTGCCCGTCACTTATTCGACTGCTCGATGTGCCAGAATCCCCACGAAGCATTCAAGGTCATCAACAGACAGAGCAACCCCAAGTTGTTGCGTTTTGCTGAGGCTTCCGCCATCCGGCGTTTGAAGCCTAACCTATGTAAACAACTTGAATTTATGGTCACCCTTGCTTTTCCTTGGTGTGGCAAGACAGGCTAGCCAACACAACTAACCATCGATTTCTGGTATTGACCTATTTAACCTAATGTATATAAACGGCTGAAGACAATACACGAAATATACTGAATTCAGCATATTTCGCAGAAATGTTCGTTGTTCTTGCTCTGTTTAATTATTCTCATTTTTTCATTTCCGCCTGCACTTGTCCACAGAAATATTAGAATTGTACTCCTGTCGGGCACAAATTATGTTAAGTTTTATTTTTAAGGCAAAACATAGCGACAGATATATATTATGGCTATGGGCAATCCTAGCTGTCGCTTGTTTTCATGGTTAAAATCGAAGAGAATTTTGACTACATCATTAAATCCACAACTGTATATAAACGCAGGTTGATCTAATTTTATTCAAGGACTCAGATGATTATGTTGCATTTGGAACCAAAGCGTTCAGTGGTGTGCATCCCAATCTTTCTGTGACATGTGAAACCGAGCACAATGGTTGTCTCCCTTACATTGGCACATTATTCGCACGACGACCAAAATTCCCGATAAAATATCAGTCTACTGGAAGGCGACTTGGACAGGTCAATACTGTTATTTTTAGCGTTTCTCGCCAATCCATTACAAGATGTCTTTAGTTAGAACCTTGTTCTATCGGGCTCCTATGATCTGCACCACGGACACACTGAAGACAGAGAAAGTACTGCTGTTTGACCTGTTACAACCTAATGGTTATCCATTGCAATTCATAAAGCGCTGCAGCAAGTCGTTGAAACGAGATCGAGAGATAACGGTTCAAAAGAAACTAGTTTTCATTGTTACTTTTAAAAGGCGATCACGTCATGAAAGTCACTGCTGGAATGACAAGTGCCCCGATGAAAGAACATACTGTGCAACCGAGCTACTCTTGTTTGTGACCACAAGACCACTGTGTAGGTGTTCATTGACGACACCTGTATCGAAGTAGTCAATGTCCTATTGCTTATACAATTACACGTGCAGCTGTGTTGGGCGCACTATTCGAAATATGGGCATTCCGTTCAATGAACACATTCCAAAATGGTGACATACGATGATCGCACGCAGTGAATTGAGAAGTAAAGTCGCCTCCGCAATTACGCGACATTTAATGTGCACCAGTCACCAAGTAAATCCGGATGCGTCATTCACAATTCTCATGTACAAAGGTCTCACATACTCAGGCAAATCGAGACTATTATTATCGATCGACAACGCCTACCACCGTGTGTCCAAATACAACTGACAGTGACATTTAGCCTACCGTGGTAGCGTGCAACGCGCCAGTCGAAAAACACTCGATCAATGGTTGATTTTCTGTGACGTTGTTTTGCTTTTTTTGTTAGTCGCTTGTATGCGATTGTATGCACGGAATGACAGTGTCATCCCGCAATCTTCGTCTTCTGCTATTCTTTCTTGTAGTTATTGGTTGGTCAATGGGAGACAAACCAATAAGAACGTGGTGTGGCTGGGCTAACTAATCAGTCTTCTACGGATGTAATATCCCCTCCTCTCCTGAAGGTCAGACTCAGGGAACACACACGTTGAGATCTGCGAAGTGGAGCGCGGTTTGGTGTTTGCGCCGTATCCTGATGGCTTTGTTCCACCGTCTGCTGCATTGTGTCATATACTTTCTCTTTTTCTCATGTTTCCAAGCGACGCGGACGTATGTGATCTGTATGCCGTCTCAAGAAACGATCATTTAACTGGGTCAGGCTAGGTACCAGCACTTGTGACCACGGTTGCGGTCTGCCATTAATGTTCGTAGAAAAGTCGTCTATACATAGAGTCCCCCGGTTGGAAAACAACATCATGATCCCGGTCCAACGTAGCTGTCTTGTCTTGTTTCGCTTCTGTTTACGTCTGACTATTAGGACATAATAGGTGTATCATAGAGTGGGGATTATGCGGGGATTTACCTGTGGTTTTCGTCGAAGTTATTCTGTAGGCAAAGAAAAATCTATGTAATCGCATTTGTATGATCCCGATAACTGCTATAGCAGGCCTCTTTTTACCGTCTGCACCCGCCTTTGGCTAATATTGTGGCGCTAACCCTCACCAGGATGCCTCTCTCACCAAATTATAGAGGACGCGACCCTAGAATCCTAAAAACGTGCTTCAGTCAGAGCAACAAGCAACCGATGTTTTGAATCGATGGCGGAGAATTCGAAAACTTCTTCCTTCTGAACTTCGCTTGAAGGTCGCAGTAGCTTTGTACAACTCAAATATTAAAGCACCTGAAGCAGCAAGCATACCGACGGTGATACAGAAGCGTAACTTTATTGCAGCTTTACTTGACTCTGACGTAGGTCTAAACAAAGATTGGGACGCATCTTGGCCGAATCAAGTTTTTGACGAGATATCATTATCCCCTCAAAAAACAAGTAACTGCCGACCGATGTGAGGTCAGCATTCTCCCACACTTGACCGCCTAACCCCACTGTGGGCTTTTAGAGCCCGAGAAACCGGTCTGCTTGTATACGAATGCTCAGCGTCTGTCTAATAAACTGGCCTAACTGAAAGATCGCCAAGCTTCCGGGTCATATGATGTCATTGGTATCACCGAGACGTGGTTGCACACGGGAATGACGGACGCTGAAGTTTCGCTACTGGGCATGTCGCTGATCCGGAACGATAGGCTCACAAAAGGGAGGAGGGGTAATACTGTATTACCGAAGCGACTTACAGTGCGAAGCCGTGGAGGATTCATACTCGCAGTTCCCCGACTCTCTTTGGTGCCGCTTGCAGTTAAAAGGCAGGGACGCTTGCCTTATTTTCTTGGTGTACCGCACCCTAACTCTACACCTGAAACCGACTGCCACCTAGCGGCTGCTTTCAGATGCTGTTCACAGCTAAAGTACACTCACATACTTATCATGGGTGATTTCAACGTACATTGTGTAGAAAATCCTGCCACGATCGGAGAACAATTCAAAGCCGATCTACAAGATCTCGTAACCACTGTTCCTCTTTACAATCACATCACTTTACCCACTCGGTTCAGAACAGGTAACAGGCCATCTGTGCTGGATCTTGTGCTTACCAACGAGGAACATCTTATTGATGTGTTGGTTTTAGACTGCCCGTTGGGTCGCAGTGATCACGCAGTCATCAGTTTCAACTTCGTCTGCTATGCGGAATATCGGAATGAGAACGATGAGACTGTGCGAACCATCAAAACTACGAACGAGATTAGCCCAGCTCAGTCAGCGCCTACAACTTGGTATGTTCCTTGACGAAGAACCCCCAGAAGTCGCCTGGATCGAGTTCGTCAACAAATTCAGTCAGCTGATTGCAGAGGCTTCAAAGATAAAAGTTTGCAATAAGTGTAAATCAGTTTCTTTCGTTAGGAGCAGAACTCGAAAATGGATGACAGTACGCAACGCAGCATGGCGAGTGTACAGAGAAGCTCTAGCACCAGAAACTTGGGACAACTACGTAGCCCAACGTAACCACTGCACTCAACTGCTAAGAGAAGACAAAGCCGCCTATCAGCAGAACATCGCAAAAACCTTCAGTGCTAACCACAAACTGCTGTACAAGCACGTCAATAGCCTACGAAAGGTGAGGCAAGGATTTCCTCCACTCAGGACGGCTGATGGCCCAACAAGAACGGCTGTGGAAGCAGCAAACGCGCTGCAGATGCAATATGCTCCCACGTTTCAAAGGGTCTTGCCACCAAGCGATCTACCAACCTTTGTCGTCTCCTCACCAGGACTAACCCACATCACTTTTACCGCGGAGGCTGTATTGCAAAAGCTGACGTCTCTACGCAAACACAGCTCGCCGGGTGTCGACACCATTCGTCCAGAGGCACTGGAAGCAGCAGCAAGCCAACTGGCAGGACCTTTAGCTCAGTTTTTCCAGCGCTGCTTAGACCAGAATCAAGTTCCCGCTATGTGGAAGCTTGGAATAATAACCCGATTCACAAAGGTGGAAGCAGAACTGATCCCTTCTTCCTATACTCTCCAAGGTCATGGAATCCATAGTTGCCGATGCACTGGTGTGCTATCTGGAAAACTGTAACATCATCACGTCTGAGCAGCACGGTTTCCGTCGACAGCGGTCATGTACAACGAATTTACTAATCGCACGCAGTAGTTGGACCGAGGCAGCTGACGCTGGAGAAGGCGTTGATGTGATCTACCTGGATTTTTCGAAGGCTTTCGATCGTCTAGACCATCGGATACTACTCTCCAAGCTCCAGCATTACGGGATCGGCGACCCTCTTTTAAGCTGGATTGCCAACTTTCTACTTCAACGGCAATTAGTGGTCAGAGTTCGGAGCTCTTTATCGGACCCCATACAAGTCAAGTGTGGTGTGCCGCAAGGCTCAGTTCTAGGTCCACGTTTGTTTTGGTGTTTATTAATGACCTTGCACAGGGAATCGCTTCAAACTTCCTAATGTTTGCCGACGATATCAAGATCTGGCGCAGGATCCAGGCGAACGCCGACCAGCATCTGCTTCAGAGTGACCTAGATACGGTGTATCAATGGTCAACCCAAAACTTACTGCATTTCAACGTCAGTAAATGCAAGGTGCTTTCCATCCGACATCAGAGCAGCTACTCATACCGGCTCGGAACGAATATACTGCAACAATCAACTCTCGAACGTGACTTGGGTGTCCTGGTTCAAGATGACTTGGGTTGCTCCAGGCAATCCGAAAAGGCCTCGAAGACTGGAAACTAACACGTCGGGCTGTTGCGACGGGCGTTTGGACAAATAAACAGCTCCATATTTCGACAAATGCTCAGTGCGTATGTTCGCCCCCATGTCGAATACGCAATTCAAGCCTGGCATCCATGGCTGAAACACGACCTTAATGCACTGGAGCAGCCACAACGTCGGGCATCTAAGAACGTAATTGGAATGCGCAATCTTTCATACCAGGAGAGGCTGCAACGATTGGGGGTATTCAGTGGAAGCTATCGCAGACTACGAGGCGACCTGATTATGGCATACTTGATTCTGCGAGACCCACATCATGTGTGCCGCCCTTTACTGCGACTCAGCAGCAATACAAACCTGAGGGGCCACTCATTGAAACTCGCTGTACAGTATAGCCGCCTGGAGTGCCGCAGAAATTTCTTTCCATTCGTGTATGTCACCCGTGGAATGCTGTCCCAGAATCGGTCGTCTCTGCACCGACACTAACAGTATTTAAAAGACGGTTGGATGATGCACTCATCCACTTACACTTTGTCACTTAGCACTACGTCTCCATCCTACACCTGGAGTTTACCATGGAATTATTTGATGTTAACTGCGGGTGCTGTGAATCTAAGCGGATTGCAGGACTACGGCGGATCAAACGATAAGTCCTTATTTTCATATTTGAAGTACTAACTGTTTTACTATCATTATTATCATTGTTCTGTGTACTCTATTTGCCACAGGATGATATGGGGCTGTACGCACGTGTTGAGTGCCATTGCTCTGCATAAAGCTCTCAAACTCTTTATCAGTAAGACAGGACCCATTGTCTGAGCAAACAGTTTCAGGAATTCCGAAAAGTGCAAACGATGAGCACAGTTTTGTAATGGTTATTTCAGCCGTCGGATGAGATACTGGATAAACCTCGATCCATTTCGAATAGACATCGACTATCAGCAAGAAAAATGTTCCATTCCAAGGATCAGAATATTCAGCATGAATACGCTGCCATGGCTTTTCAGGCCAAAGCCAAGGGTGTATTGGACCTAGAAGTTTATTTGAGTTATATTGTTGGTAGAAATCACACCCTTTTAGATAGTCTTCAATTTCAGAATTGAAGCCAGCCGTCTGGATGTCCACTGTGAAGTTCGTTTAGAATAGACCAGTGCGCCTTCAACGATAGAACCAAATGTGAGCCACAAAATAAGTAACCATCGTGTATGTTCAGCTCAATTTTGCGAAGCCCAAAGGGATTCAAATCATCCGGAATTCTACTGGGCCTGTCCAGTTTCGTGAAACATAACACGGAGGCTAGTTTCGGATCCCAATCGACACATTGGCGTATGACGTCACTTGTCAATGGGGTAGTCTCGAGGTACTGCATCAAGTAAACTGCACCGGTTCTTCTACTGGCCTTTCGGGGGCCGCGTGCGGTAACCGATTCAAGGCATCCACTGTGAAATTGTTAGATCTTAGGATATCATGTGTTATATTCATACGTACTCAGGATTAGGGCCCATCGTTGCATTCCAGGTGAAAACCTTCGATCGACCCATTTGCATTCACTTAATAAGGATATCAACGGTTTGTGGTCAGTTTGAATATCAAAATGAAATGTAATTTTTTGATGCCGAAAATAACTGATAGGGTCTCTCGATCCAATTGTAATATTGTTCGGAAGCTTGAAAGGCATGCGAAGCAAAATCAATCAGATGAATTGCACCGTTCGGCATTGCATGACACAAAACCGTCCCAATTCCGTATGGAGAAGCATCACGCTGAATGATCAAAGGCTTTTCTCTATCGTAGTGAACCAATGCTGGCACTGATGCTAGACAGGTTTTATCACGAATGAAAGCGGACTGATGCTCATATTTCCACAGCCACGGGGTGTTTTTATGTAGCAGTGCGTTCAATTGAGCTAAAATAGTTGATGCCCCCGGTAAAAAACGATGATAAGGTGATAACCTTCCTAATGGTGATCCGAGTTCATTACTATATCTAGGCTGAGGTACCTGTATAATTGGAGATACTTTATCCTGCAAAATATGCATAACTCTATCAAGTTTGTAGCCAAGATA
This sequence comes from Dicrocoelium dendriticum, assembly GCA_944474145.2. NCBI lineage: Eukaryota > Metazoa > Platyhelminthes > Trematoda > Plagiorchiida > Dicrocoeliidae > Dicrocoelium > Dicrocoelium dendriticum. The sequence continues at coordinate 81,437,204 of OX104065.1, read as the reverse complement.
ACAAACAGATTCAGACAAAAACTCATTTGTACTTCTTTAGTTTCAAAACATTCGTTTCAAACGCCCAAATACCGTCCGAAGTGTAGTTAAATATTCTGCATCATTGCGGCCAGAAACCAGGGTAACATCCAAATAAACACAAGTAAAGAGTATATCCCTCACGATTCATCCACAATCCACTGGAGAGATAATGGCGGCGGTGTTTATTCCGAAAGAGAGACGGGTATGCTGAAATACTCCAAGATGTGTAGTTATGGTGGTTAATTCACATGTCCTTATCACTGGCTTTACCCACGGACGCCGCGGATTTCTGCATTACGGTGTTGGATTCCACTTTTGCTTTCAGATTACTGTGTAACACATGTACTTTCTATGTGAATTTTGCACCCATATTTTTGGTGTATTTTGCAATCTGCAAATTTGGTGAATATTCTCCGCCTACTTTCGGAGGTCTCATTGATTGGCCTAACTGCCCTTTGTGTCCGCCATCTTGGATTTCTTCTACAGCAATCTAACTGTAGAGAAATCACGTGACCTCAGGCGGAACTGGCATCAACGACCAACCTCGACAAGTGCAACTGTCTGGATTTATGTGAACTCTTGCTGAACATATAGCGCTAAACTAAAAACCGGTTGGTTTGTATTGCATTCGCTTATTTTTGCATTGACATTTTCCCGTAGCTCAGCTCTTCAGACCTTGATTGAGCCGTTTATGTTCAACAACCTTCCCTAGCTACTACATCTAGCCTTCTCATCAGTACAGTTCACCTCATTATGGCACCCACAAGGCCTAGCCTCACTCGACAAGCACAAAGTAGTGTTTCATACACCGCCCGTACAAAGCCAACAAAAACTGGCGCCCCGACCAAACTGCGAGCCATTCGTGATCCCATTGCTACTCTACTTTTAGTACTCAGTGATAAGGTCAACTCCTTGCAATCCCAACTCTCCGAGATGCGAAAAATAGCAACCATCGTCGAACCAATCCGTGATCAATTTGATACATTAGACTATCTCAATAACACATGGGAACGTCTTGATCCAGCCCAAATGGGAAAGGCAGGAGAGTTACTCGCCTCATTTGCCTATGAGGTACATGAACGAATGCATAGGCTAAGAAATGTGATCATTTTTAACATTCCTGGTAGACTTAGTTTGGGTAAATTTAAAACTGCAGTATTTACGCTCTGCAACATGTCCGAGATTAAATGCAAATGTCTTCGTCTGAAAAAGTATCACCTAAACACTGCCGCCCGATTGTCTTTAAATTTTCAACTCAGGAATCCACGAACCGATTATTGTAATCAGCTCACTATAGCCCAGCGGACCTAATTAAAAGACCTATTGATTAAACCAGATTGCACTCCTATACAATGATCCCTTAGTGATATTTCGTCACAATCACCAGCTCAAACGGCTATTCGGGTTAAGTGTTCTCAGACCAAATTTCAAATACAGCTTATCTAATTTGTAAGTAGTAGGGGATTTATTAGGTTTTTGTGTAGATTCGTCGCAATTAGACACAGGCAGACAGCCACCGCACCTCCAGGAAGGCGTTAGACAGCCGGTTCGTCCTATTGGGACTCGTCAGTAGCGCGCACCCGCCGATTCCTGCCGGATTCGAACCCACGACCGTACTTTTGCGAGTCAGCGACTTATGTCACTGAGCCATAGGCGACGGCAGCGGACCGCCATGACTGATATCTAACTGCGATATAGCGCGGCTCATCCTCCACTGTCTTGCATGTTATGAATGTGCAGAGGACAGGGCTGGCCCCCAGAGCAACGACTTCCTTTGCAAGCCGCCACCAATCGAGGTGGCATGTAAGCTGCTAAGGCGACTACTGCTTATTTGTAGGTAGTAGTAGTAGTAGCGCTTTCCTGGAGGTGTGATGGATATCTACCAGTGTCTAACTGCGACGAATCTACACAAAAGCTTACTAAATCCCCCTAAATCCCCCCTATTTTTAGTACAGGAGGGAATGGAGCCGCGGCCATTCCTACTGTTTACATACCCAGCAGAAGCCAACTACCTGTTTCCACTGTTCCTGCAATTTTTGCAGATGACTCGGCTAGCCAACTGCCACGCCAACCGCAAATTAGACTTGCTCCCTCAACCACCTCCATGTCCACAGCAATATCGGCAATCACAAATGACATATTACCCATATCACCACGCCTGCTAAGAATAGACTCGACCCCACTACTCCCACTCATATCTCCTGCGTCCATAGTACCTGACTACAACAACGCGTATAACAACGAACCGCAACACGATGACCCCACACCCAATAGTCCGTTTTCTGTACTTCTACTTAATGCCAGATCTATTAACAACAAATTGTACTTCCTAGGCATGCTTGCGCATATCAACGACCCACAAGCAATCCTCGTTACTGAAACGTGGTGCTCCCCGATACATTAGACTCCACCTTAATGATTCCTAATTATCAGCTCTTCCGAAAAGATCGCGGCACAGGCAAAGGAGGTGGATGCATGATATACCTACACTGTACATTTGCAGCAGAACTTCTTGATCATCCACAGCTAACAAATGTTCCCGAATCTCTTTGGTTGTCCGTCTCAGGAACCGGTTCTCACATTTTACTCGGATGTGTTTACAACCCGCCAACTGCGTCAACCGCGAGTGTTACCATCATCACTTCAGCTTTCGAGTTTGCTGCTGAGATGCCACACAGACAGAAGATAATTGCTGGTGATTTTAACCTACCAAAGATTAACTGGTCCTCTCAACCATCCTCGTCTACACATACAGCTTTCCTTTCCTCTCTCAGAATTGGTGGCTGGATACAGTGGGTTACTGAGCCAACAAGAGCGACCAGTATACTCGACCTCATATTCACTTTGGGGGTCACAAGTGCACAAACAGAGGTATTAGACAAACTCTCTGGTAGTGACCACAAGATGGTACGATTCACTTTCTGCGTCAAATTGGCCATCAAACACGCTTTTATTCCGCAATATGCAACCCATAGGATAAACTGGAAGCAATTCCAACAATTTATCCGATCATCCGATTGGGACGCATTCTTCCTCTCTAACAATGTGTGCAATGCCGTGGACTATTTCTACCATCGGGTCCATCAGGCCATTGCTGTCCTTACTCCCCAAGACAAGGGGATCACACGTGTCCAAAAAGACGCAATCGTGCGTTCAGTCAGCCGGAAACACAGAAGACTAATTGCTGGATACAGAAAGACGGGAAATTTCACCTTGCTTTTACAGTTGCACAACATCCTTGACAGGGTCAAGCACATACAGTTGACGAAGAGGATACACGAAGAACAAATGGCTCTACGAACGACATGTAAAACGAAAGAACTTGTTAAAATTCTGCGTCGCAGAACTAATAACCACTCCCCTTGATCGATGGACTGGTTAATGCAGACGGACAGTCCCTTCATGATCCAGCCGACATCTGCGAAGCGTTTAGCTCATCTTTCGCTACCTCCATGAGCCTGGAGACGACCCGTTAAATGCATGCATTGGGGTGCAAACAACCAACGCCCTGTGTAACATTGAATTTTCTATCATTGCTATCCAACATGTAATGAATTCTACTAAACCGTCTTCCCATCTGGATTCCGATGGTATCCCACCTGCCGTCATAAAACTGGGAGGGCCTGACATGCCGTTACTATTGCTGAACATGTTTACCCTTTCGTTGGAATCAAGCTACTTTCCAGACCAGTGGAAAACATCGCTCATCATCCCCGTCACAAGGGTGGCTCCAAACAAGAAATTAATAATTACCGGCCAATCCATCACACCCCTGTAGTAGCCAGAATATTAGAGAAACTGGTTAAGAATGGTGTGATGAAATTCATCAATTCGCTGGAGCTAATAGACAGGTCACAGCATGGTTTCCTGGACAAACGATCGTGCATAACCTGCCAATTACATTATCTAAACCATGTTTCGGATTCTATTGACTCAGGATACGCAATCATACTTCTGTTCCTGGACATGGAAAAGGCATTCGATCGAGTGCCCCATAAACGGCTGCTGAAAAAGATTGCTTCCTTTGGAATTCAGGACCCACTCCTAGGCTGGCTATTGTCATACCTGAGCGGCCGTTCTCAGGTAGTTACCATAGCTGACCACCACTCTTCACCACGTCCAATCACTAGTGGTGTTATTCAAGGGAGTGTACTTGGTCCGTTACTGTTCTTGCTCTACGTCAATGACATCAGTGCGGTTATCAGTCATGGCATGCCTTTCCTATTTGCAGATGACATAAAGATAGTCTACAAATTCCGACGAGCTGAACTTCAAGATACACTACTGCTCATACAGGAAGACTTCCACTCCCTTGAAAAATGGTGTGACACCTGGATGATGAAGTTCTCGATGCAACGGATCTAGCATCATGTATCTCGGCTGTTCGATACCCGGAGGATCAATTATACTCAACGGCGAACACCTTTGTGTACAACTGTGTACCCGCGACCTCAGAATTAGGTATTCTTGCACCAAGTTTTCCGAACAAGTGGAATACCAGCTGGCTAGGGTCAGAAAATCAATGACTACTGCACTACATAAGATCCGCATAGCCCCAGCCAGAGTAGAACTCTTCAAAATCCTCACTCGCTCCATTTTGGAATACTGCAGTATCATTTGTGGCAGCATGAGGAAATCTGACAGAGTATCTCTGGAAAGTATACAAAGGTCATTTACCAAACGTCTGCTAGGCAAAACATCCACTAAGAACTATCGGGAGCGCTGCCAACAATTCCAGCTCGATCCGCTTTGGCTACGAAGATTGAGACATAACCTGATGCTTCTGTACAACATGATTCATCAAAACGCCCACTGCTATTTGCCCTCCCTAGAACTACAACATAGTTCGACAAGGGAGCTACGCAATAAGGAGTTTACCCTGAGTGTACCCAGGTGCAGGGTAAATCTGCGATCTAACTTTTTCCTTATCAGATATGCTGTCCTGTGGAATAAGCTCCCAGTCACAATCAGATCGTGTGAGAGCGCAACGGCCTTTCGCGTTAAGCTCACCAATTACCTAGATTTGAACACGATTATGACCCTGTTCTCTTGGGAGAGATCACTTGATGATTTGTACCAAGAAGGGCCAGACAACATCTAATGAGTGAAAAAAAAAATTTTCATACTGTATGACACACCCCTAGTGCTGTTACCATTCACTATTCCAACTAGTGCACATTGCGTTGAAACACACCTGTGAGTTAATACAAACCGTTGAAACAGCAAAAGCTATGAAAATCACACATCTGTTTACCATTCATGCATGAGCATGACATATTCTGTAAAATATGATCTGTGCCAAATATGGCCACATTTTCTCACTCGATGCACAATATATTTCTTATTATAATTGCAACTTGAGAGTATGCATGACTTAGACATTATTAACCACCGGATAAGGCAACATACAAATTTTTAATGCGTAGCAAGGGATGCCTTTCCACGTTGGAAGCTTGACTGACACTTAACATTTAGACTCCACAGATACGAACGTACAATGAACAATGATATATTACAGGTAAAAAAGCGATTGCTTTACAAGTCCCGTAGGATGGTTGAAGTGAAAGCAAACATAAGTGTAAATCGTCAGTTTAAGCGTCTAGTGAATTCAAGTGCCCCTTATTCATAGAAACGTTGTAGAATATGTACTGAATTGTTACTGTAGAGTAATATGGGAAGTAATATGGGTAAGGCATGTCTTAAGAACAAGAGAAACGACCAACGCTTACTCGTGCGCCGCTTTCTTGGACTGGGGTAAATTGATGAATGCAGTTGTAAAATATCCGATACTATATTCCACAACAGCATTGTGTAAATAGTGAAGCACAAAAGCTGAGAATGAGCACCGTTTTTCTCGCGTTTGTTCAACGTGGACATCTCTGATTATATAGCGTAATGTAGGTGGATAAGCGAATCATCCAGACGTCTTTTGAATAGCGATAGCGTGGGGGAAGAAGCAACGTATGTGGGAAGAGCGTTCCAGTGTTGGCACACGCGAAGGGAAAAGGAATTCCGGCGGCATTCCAACCGGCTGTATTGTGTGGCCAGCTTTAGATGGTGTTCTCTGAGTGTTGTATTGCTATTCAGCTTTAGTAGGTGACGACAACAATGGTTTTGATTCCTCAGGACCATATAAGTCATTATCGAGTCGCCACGCAGGCGTCGATATTGTCCACTGTAGACCCCGAGGGTTTTCAGCCTCAATCGGTAAGGGAGATGAAACAGGCCCTTGACGTTCTTGGTCGCCCTTCGTTTTGGCAGTTCAAGAGCGGTAAGGTCTTGCTTCTGCCATGGCTGCCAAGCGTGGATGGCGTACTCAGAATGAGGCCGAATGTAGGCGTTCAGCATCTGGGAAAAGATGGAAGGATCGAAGCGCCCGAATGCCCTCCGCAAAAGGCCAAGGTTATGGTTAGCTTTTTTGCAGGCTTTCTCGGCCTGACGGGAACAGCCCAGATCTTCCTGCAATATCACGCCTAGGTCGCATTCCGTCGGGTTTGAGTACATAAACGATTGGGGTACCCCAATCCGAGTGTTGTATGGGCTTGATTACGCCTTCGAATTGTAGCCGTTGTATATATACTTCAAATTTGGGACGCATAGCGTACGGTAGTATATGTGCTTTGTGAAACTTGGTCTTCTATTCACCCGTAGATAGATGAAAGCTTTAAAATGTTTCAGCTTCCCTAATTTATTTTCGAATAAAGAGGAATATTAGTGCAACAAATCCTTTAGATGGCTGTCATTGATCACGACCTCACTCATCTGTGTCGTTTCCGGGAACTATCGGATCAAACTTTTGCCTAAAAGAGTTGGTGTGCTCCCAGGTACCACGATCAAGAGTAAAGTTAATTCCCGCTCACCGTGTCTGATTTTAATCATGCACTTTCCCAAGACCATAATCGGATCTCCTGTGTAGGATTGTAGTTTGGTGTCACATGGTTGTATAGGCGGCAGACTTTGACTTAATCACTGTTATATACTTGTAACTGCAGCCCATGTATGTAGTTTCGAAACAATCGGTTCATTTTCTATCATCAAAAAGTCGTATTCGTAAGGCACTAACTAGGTGATACGGTATTCTATTAGACAGAATTTAGATCGCCGTTTGGGTCTTCCAGAACGCCTTTCTCCGCAAGCGGCAGCTTAGTATGGCGCCTCGCTTGAGCAAGATTAGTCAGTGGGGCAGGTTCTGATCGGCACACGCGGACTAGGTGGCCTATTTTACCATCTTTTCGGCAGATCTTTTCTGTGTGGAGGAACTGATAGACACGAAATTGTTGCATCCCGCAGCGGTGGCACACGAACTGTCTTCGAGCTTCATCTGGAGACTGTGGTTTAGCAACTGCGTGAAGAGCATCGACGACTGGATGGGCAGTGAATTCATGTAGCTGGTGCGAGATATTCACTCTTTGTCGAACGATTAGACAAGAGTTCTCCCACGTGATATGTGCCTCTTTCAAAGATAAGATTTTTCCCGTGCACTTTCGTCCAGAATTCCCGCAATTAAGTACTATATTTTCATTTCTTCTTGTCGGGCGGAATTTCATTGGAATGGACTGGTGGATGTGTGCCATGAAGTCGTTGACTCGTTCGATCGGTTTCTGTACAAGCTTTGAAAAGCACTATCTAGCAGTATAAATATTCTGTTTCAATCCACACAGTGTGGCATATTTACCCAAGACAGATTTAAGTGTTAAAATTTTCCATATGTAGTACATCATAATATCACTGACCTTCAACCCCAGTACTTGTCTGATTAGTCTTATTTTAAGGGAGTCCGAAAGTGAAATCATGGAATTTAAAACCGGCAGTAGTTCCAAGTAGTTATTAAGTGATTTCTTCCACATCATTTAGTTTGTTAAGTTCGATTTGTTCTCAGCGGGATACCAAAAGTTGCAGGTGGATTAATGTAGGGTTTATTTTGACCCGTCGCCAATATTACCTAGTAATGAAGTCAAGCAAAGCACGCCCCCAGACCGTAATCATGCAGGACAAGAGGACAGTTCGGATCAGAGTGTATCGGGCTAAAACTCACGCACATGAATCACTTGACACATGAGTTAAAGCAGGACGCGAAAAGATATCGATTGATCAATGCGTGATAAACCAATAAGAAAGTGGTGTGGCTGAGGTAACTAATCTACATGACACTCAAATTTCTGACCGCACTGACAGCGAACAGACGACATCGCTTGTGGCGTCTCCAAGACAGTGGACTCAAGCTGAAGGGATCCAAATGTTCATATTTTCTCTGTTAGTGTTCACTTCGTTAAATTTCGTTTAGATAAATATGGTTTAAACCCCCTAAGGATAAAATGCAACCCATCTTTGACTTTCCGAGCCCACAAAACATCTGAGTTACAGTCTTTTCTTGCTATGATAACGCACCACAGTTATTTCCTATCTGATTTGATCATAACCCTCGCACCCCTGTAGGTTTTGCCACAAAATAACGCTGAGTGGCAGGGGTTAGCTAAAGAACAAATGACTTTCGATGCAAGTAATACAGACATGGATAAGGCTAATATGCTAGTATCTTTTGATCCAAGGAGTCCCATCATTTACCAACGCGATGCCTCGGCATCAGACCTCGGTGCCCTACTATACCACAAGATGGATGATCAGACCCAGAGACATATCGCATTTGCCCGTAGGAGCTTAGAGCCGGCAGCGAAGAGCCGCACACGACTGCATAAAGAGTTTTTGGAAGTTATATCCGTCGTTAGGAAATTTCACCCTCTTGCCATCTTCTCTGAGTTCTGAAATAGTCCTCAGGAACTTACAGGGAAACCCCACTTTCCCCATGGGTCTGCAGCTAAATGGACTTGCAATGACAAATATGGCATAACCGTGGTTAAAATAGGATCTCCAGCGCGCTCACCTGCTTCTTTACCCACTAAGGATTGGACAACTGGTTATGGCCACCCTAAATCCAGGGAGACTGAGCTATCGGGGATTTCTTCCAGAAACCAAAAGAAACAAGTGAACACTGCAACCTGCTTAATTCAGTCCCTGACAGAGGATCTAACGATCTTTATTTTTAACTGTCCAAACATTCGCCCATGACTTTACCAACAAGCATAGTCTCCTCAAACGAAAACCCAACTATGTTTTCTGCATGTTCTAGCGAATATCTTAGGTACACCTCAACGGAAGACGAATTACCTACAGTCACCATATTCCAGCAGCATCCGCCGCTTTGACCAAAGATATTCCCAATGCTCGTGGTAATCTTGAAGTTGCACAACGCCACTGAAGCGCAGGCTCTCCATTTGGCTGCGCTCAAATAATCGGTTAACGAACGCGTGCAATATTATGCGCATCCTGTAGGCAAGACCCCCGTTCTAAGTAACCTTACAGGCTCTGCCTAATATTTTGATACACTGCGTACAAACTGAGTTGGAACATCAAATTTTATAGCTTACTATCATTTTCTCCAATCACTATTCGGTCGATGTTCGCTACATGATTGTGCTTTTAAGTTTCGATCTTTTTATTAGTCAGAAACCCATATCAGCCTTGATTTTTGAACACAATTGCATCAACCAGATGTTATCTCCACGTATATACGTTTTCCCTCACTGCTGTCGATTTCCAATTACACCTTCTGTTATGTCCCTGGAAAAGCACCGGGATGGTGGATGCCTTGAGTTGGTCGCTGCTGAATCATCTTCCAGTTTGTGCATTGGAACCCGCTGAATTAGTCTAGTACTTGGACCAGGAAGCCGGTATTGAACACGGATATGCGCCGTGAGACGGAGCGGGCTGTACTCCTCTGCAAGGTTGTAGGTTTTCTCCTCCAAGGATGGTCCGATAAGTGTGACCCCAAATTGTTACCTTAATTCACCTGAGGTTGACTGCCTCTTATGGAGATCCAGAGCTATTGTACCGCCTCGGTTACGACAATATGAGTTAGAGGAACTGCATGAAGCTCACTCAGGTATCACCAGATTGTAATGGATCGCGCGGGTTTATGTTTAGTGGCCCGGAGTTGCTGGCGACATATAAAAAGGATCAGGCGCTGTGTAGAATGTCAGTGCAAAAAAACGCATCGCCGGTACCACTGAGTCCATGGAAGCTACACAACAAGCCATAGGAGTGTACTTATGCGGGCCACTTTGGTCCGCATCATGGGAAGATGTTTCTTCATATATTCGATACATTTGCTAAATTGATTAAGGTGTTTCCACTTCGGAGACAACGTTTTTCTGCATGGTAACATATGCGTGTAGGTTCGGCATTCCACAAGCACCAGGGACATACAATAGCTTTGTATTCGATAGACAACAGTTTCAAGAGTTCCTTCAAAATAACTGCCTCAGGCATGTAAAGACCCCGCTTTACCGCTAGGCCTCAATTGGACTAGCGGAAAAACCATCCAGATAGTAAAAAACGGGTTGCAGAAACAATCACCCGTTCCACTCAGAACGAAGTTGATGAATGGATTTCGCCAACATCAATCAAGTGCCAGGTATCTGCTGATAGCACGTGACAATTGAACTGAAAGGGGCGACGAGGGGACAAAAATCCATGTTATTTACATGGAATTTTCAAAAGCGTTCGATTGCTTGGATCATCGAATCCTCCTGCACAAACTGTAGCTCTACGGTATCGGGGATCCAGTATTACAACGGGTTGGCAACATTCTCCGCGAACAGCAATCGGAGTTAAGAACCCGAACCTCTCTGTCTGACCCGATTCCAGTGGCGTGCGGCGTGCCACAGGGTTCAGTACTTGGACCTCGCTTATTCTTGGATTTCATCAATGATCTAGTGAGAGCTATAACCACCAAATTTTTATTTTTGAAGATGACGTTAAAAGTTGGCGGGCGATCAAGGGAATGGACGACCACGAGATCCTACAGCTCGACCTAGATGGGGCCTAGCATTGGTCGTTGAAGAATGCACTGCCATTCAATGTGGACAAGTACCAAGTTGTCTAAATCCGTCATGGACAAGCCCATCTCTACAAACTTGGGGCTCACGATCTGCAGACGAGCCCTCAAGAAAGTGACCTCGGTGTGCTGGTATAGGACGACCTCGGTTGTTCCAGACAGTCAAAATCGGCTTCAAATGTGGTAATCAGCATGTCGGTCTCTCGCGGAGGGCATTTGGGAGTCTGGATTCATCCATCTCCTCTCTAATGCGCAATGCCTACGTGCTTCCTTACGTCGAATGCGCAATCCAGTCTTGGCAATCTTCGCTAAAGCGTGACCTTGCAGAGCCCGAAACTCCCCAAAGTCCAGCAACAAAATTTCTCAAGGGATTGCGCCACCTTCCGTACCAGCAATCGCTGAAGTCACTCTTAGTGTTTAGTGGACACTACCGGCGGATAAGTGGAGACCTAATATTAGTTTCCCAACTACTGAGCGATACCAGTCACGTGTGATACCACCTACTGAAACTCAGCCCGAACACCAACCTCAGAGACAATAGCCTGACACTGAGTCAACAACATAATCGTCTCGATTGTCGACGAAATTACTTCTCCCCCGGGTCTGCCAACCCTGGAGCGCCCTTCCAAACTCACTTGTCTGTGCCCCCACATTAGGTGTTTTCAAAAAACGGTTGGATATCGAATTGAACGTTTTACACTTTGTTGTTTGAACAGATATTCTAGATTTATTCTGGCTAACTTACCACTTTAAATTTAGAACTCACAGTAACGCAAGGGGGTGAGCAATCTGCTTTTACTTGCTATGAGTATTAAACATCAAAATTTTTTATTTGGTTTGTCTGTACTATTGCACCCCCATAATTATTCTTCTTAACACAATTACTCTCTTGCTTTGCCCATGCGTATTTTATTTGGCCCAGTTATGCAGTATTTACATCTCAATTTCTTCTATTACTAACCTACGGGCCAAGTTAAACCTGTGCTTTTCAAACATTATAAACCACTATTCCATTGTACTCGAATAGTACCTACTTCCCTTACACACGGAGAATCTCCACACATGCCATGGATGACTCAGATATCTCCGTACCTGAACGATCCATAAGGTCCCAACACCTGCTCTGAGAAGTTAGCCACCCATTCACGCTATGTGCGCATATAATCCAAACACTGATCACAGAGCTTCAAAGTCTGCTAGACGACTCTCTTATCCAGCGTCCCCGATACGAATGCTGTGCGTGGTTTGACAACCTTTGTCAGAGGTGGTTAACACATACTTGGAATTCATCCAAACTGCGCAACCACACCAAAAATGTCCAAAACAGAAACAATGAAGTAAACTCCCCTCGGTCACATCCAACTTCTTTATTATCTTGGCCTCGGGACGCAAAGGTGTTCGATGCCAGATGGCGAACCTCACATCTACAAGAAGGGAAACGAATCCTTGGCTTCATCGGGGTTTTCTCACAACCTCCAGCGCCTGACCATCGATCCCCACGCGTGACCATCCCGCCCAAGCTAGATCTTGTTGAACCCAACTCCGTATCTAAATTTTACTCATTGCTACGCCAGATGATTGGCTAAGCGCCTGGCGTCGAGTTAAGCACACCGAATGATGTTGAACGCATGGATCACCACTTCTTTACATCTTTTCTGGATTGCGTTCTTCCCGCCTACCCATACACTTCTCATCTTAATGGGGCTAGAGTTACTTCCATTCCAAAGACCCCGTCTCCTACGCTTCGCGAACACTTTCGCTCAATATCTGTTACCTCCGTTTTCCCTTGCCTATTGCACTGCATTCTTTTTGAGCGCTGGACCTACTTCTTCCGATCAAACCGCCTACAATTCGGATTCTTTGGAGAAACGGATGCTTCGAGGCCACATCAGCACTTCATCCCATAATTCGCTTCTCTCACTCCCACTGCTCTCCTTCTGTTTCGCCTGTGTGGAAATTTCAAAGGCATTTGATTCCGTCTATCATGACCCCATAATCAAAGCTACCTCTCTTTGGCAGCTATTAGCATTTTTATTGTTTATCCGTCTTCCCACCATTACTCAGCGATCTCAACCTTCCGGGAGATGTGAATTCACCAAGAGCGTGGCGTTAGACAAGCAGACCCAATGTCACCCCTACTGTTAATCATGATGCTCGACGAAGCCCTACAAAGCGTGCCTCCTGTCGCTGGATGTGCCCCATAGGCACGGTCGATTGTATTGCATACGCGGACGACGTGCTCATCGTAGCGAAAAGCGAAGTGCACGACAGGAACCACTCCTAACTTTCCACAAGCATATTGGCTTTTTCACAAACCAAATGAGAAATAAACCCGTAAATATCGTCATCGACAAATCTAGGAAGAAAGCGTTACTGATCACCTCTGACCTTCAAGTAAGACTGAAGAACCTACTATCGGTAAAATAGACGGATTCATTTAATTTCCTGGGTTTACCTTACAACGGGCACGACAAGCTACCGCCTCACTCCACAGATGAGCTGTGTCAGCAACACCAGTCAACTTCGTAAGCAGCATTAAAACCCTACCAACTGATTGTAATTCTCAGGACCTTTTTCAATCCACAACACATCCACAGCCTCACTCTGGTAGTAATACCTCGATACATCCTCAAAATGATGGACAAATTAGTCAGGATCAATGTTCGCAATGGGTTAAGATTATCCAAGAATACAGCCGTTACTTTTTTCCATGCATCCATTAATGACCACGGATTAGGCATTCCTAGTCTCTCAACCAGGTTGCTACTACTTCGGAAAGATAGACTGGAGCGACGCCTTTCCAACCCGATTGCCATCCTTAGCTGGGCCATTTGCGACCCCCCGCCTAGGTGAGACATCGGCTAGCTGGTTCTTCACTCACTGTATGTGGACAAACTGTGATGGATAGAGCCTTGACAAAGCAGGCATGGAAGTCTCAGCTACTTGACGGATCCCCACTAGGTCAAGCTCCAACGCATCCAATTGCTCATAGATGGCTCCGGCAACCTGCAGACATCTCCCCGCACCTACTTATCATAGCAACTCAATTACACGCAGGCGTCCTGTCTACAAAATTAGACGGCCCAGAGGCAGACCACTGCATCCTCTATCCGATCTTATCTGCCGCGGTTCATGTGGACAACACGAATCAATATCTCACGTGCTGCAGGCTTGAAGCATGAATCACGGTGCACGCTGCAAACCGCAAGGTGACAGCCGACAAAGTTGCAGCGATTCTACGCGGTCGGATAGCTACAGTTACTCAAGAAGTACGCATCTCTACTCCAACGACCTGCATCAAGTCAGATCTACTTATAAACCGGGAATCCACTGCTTACGTGCTGGATACTGCTGCCTGTGCCGCACACCAGATAGACCAATCTTACCAAAACAAAATTGATTAATACCGAATCGGTGGTCAGGCAGTGGCAATCAGTAACTATGCCCAAATGATACGGTCAGCAACCTCTTCTAAAGTGCTCTGTTCGCTCATCTTAAACAGTAGATAATATATTTATCCGGAGTCAGCCAAACATCTGTTGTCATCGAGTCTCTGGACCTTGGATAGTATTCATCCGAGCATCTCCACCATCCGAAAAACCATACGGGTCTGATGTTTATATACGTGGTGCACTCTACCCAAAACAATCAATGTAAGAGCACAAAAACAAGCACGTACTGCGCGTGCGGACCTTGACCGAGTTCCCCTAGCTTTAATTGAGCAACTTGCTTAATATTATTGGGGGAAATTCGTCCCAACATGGCAAATTGCTATACTGTTCACATCTTGAGCCTTGCATGCTGTTGTGTACCCTGTCACTATGCTTGACTTCTAGTCTAAACAGACCCGTGCATACAACTCCAGACACACACAGAGCGCCTAATTCTCTGCTTCCCTATTGGTTCATCCTCCTCCTTGCTACACCTTATTGGTTGGCAGCATCCGGTTTCGTATTTGTCTGTCGCTGTGGTCAGCCACAGGACTCCTGCGCCTACGGCGGGACTATGGGTGGTTGCGCTGCACCACCCACAGCTCCAACCACACACCCCATATCCAGTGTAAACCCGAAGCATGCGGATGGGAGCCACGTTTCATCAACGGAGCCGGCTCACACTCCTTCACAGGCAAACACAAGCACGCTGTATTTGGGGAAACAAGCGCACACAAGGTGGTGGCTGGATCGTAGTTCGCTCCACACTAAATGCTTGGGACCATTCTTCGATCCTAGCAAGTCCACAAGGCCGTGCACCCCGTCCCCTCCAGCAACGACCAACTGTCTCCTGGAACCAGTATGGACGAGGTGGTGGGTAATAGACAGGTAGGCACCTTGTCAGCATGCACATCAAGCGC
This sequence comes from Dicrocoelium dendriticum, assembly GCA_944474145.2. Lineage (NCBI taxonomy): Eukaryota > Metazoa > Platyhelminthes > Trematoda > Plagiorchiida > Dicrocoeliidae > Dicrocoelium > Dicrocoelium dendriticum. The sequence goes on along the minus strand of OX104065.1, from coordinate 81,421,938 downwards.
AGCCACACCTGGGATGTCAAGCAACAGCCAATCAATTGAAACGACACGAGGAACTAAAATAAATCGAATAATGCATAGAGATACGGTGACATAACTCTTCGTCAAATTAGCATATGAAATAAGTTGGTTAGCAACGAAACTGCGATAAGTAAAAGTTGTCCATAGGTTACTTAAAAATGCTACAAACGCAACAAAGTTACCGAAGATAAGCGCAATGAGCGTAAGCAACGTGGCCAGTTAATAGAAGCTTATTCAGGTAGGTAGAACAAACCAAATAAAGTGGAATGAAATGTCAGTGTTGGGAAGAGCGACACCCAAGTATATCCAAAGTGGAATGAAATTTATAAAATGCACGAGCCGAAGTAAAAGGTCGCTTCGTTGAACGAACTACTGTAACATGCTATTTGTCTAACTAAAGGTGTTCTTCCGACAACTTAATGTACTCACGTAGTTAGACACATACCAGATTACAGTAGTTCTTTTACCGGAGCGACCTTCTTACTTCGGCTCCTGCATTTTACTTTGCGTGCACAACACTGACGTCGCGGCTTACGAACCTACGCCATGGAATTACATCCTCCTACAGTTTACTGGTCTGATCCAACCTTATCTCCTACCGAAAATGAATAGGATCAGTGGAAATCCTCGTGTACAAACTATCATGACCTACTACCTGCGGCTTCTAACTACACCGAAAGCCAGAAACTGAAACTTCTCCGACACCAATTCGGTGATGAGGGACAACGTCAATTTGATGCTTTGGAGCTCCAGTTACAAGACACCCTATTGAAAGCACTAGGGGTGCAGGCCAATTCATGGAGCCCGCGTACAAACCTCTTCATGGCTGGTCTCAAATTCGGTCGACTTTCACAGGAATCATTGAAAACTCTAGACAGTTCTTCTATCGCCTCTTTCGCGGTGTACGAACCTGCGAGTATCCAACCATGCCGAAAAATCGAATCGAGGGCGTGATGCTAGTGCAGCAGTTGAATAGCGGTCAACCGCTCCTTTCGTGCGCGACCTCGGTGTGCTCTCACGCTGCGACCTAAAATCCATTGACAACACGAATAGGCTGTACCAAAACAGCCTTCGTATGCTTTGGGCCCTCAGGCGCAGCTTCAGCACTTGGTCCGAAGAGATTGCTACTCACCTCTTCGTCTCGATAATACGACCAATGCTAGAGTACGGCACTCCCGCATATTGTCCCATCACCCGGGGCGAAGTAGAAAAGCTTGAGCGGATGCAGTATGTAGCCACCAGGCTGGTTCCCAACTTACGAGGTATGCCATACGAAGACCGATGTAAGAAACTAGGGTTATACACCCTATCCTATCGTCGGCTGAGAGTTGACCTCATCATGACGCACCGGATATTACATCTGGGTGATTACCCCATGTTGAGACAACTACTTCATCTGCGCACACCAAGCTGCACGCGAGGACACCGGTATAAACTTATCGTCCCGGATTTGAAGCGGGTCGCCCATCAACTCTGTTTCGAACGCAGAGTGGTGAATGTCTGGAACGACCTGCCTCAGCATATAGTAGAAGCCAACACAGTGTCTAAATTAGGAGATGCTACTAGACCGACAATTTGCAGAGGCAAAGTACAGAGAGCGAAACGATAAATAAAAAGTTCATGTCCGAAAATGACGAATGATGCAGCTACTCGCTGCTTCGCACCAGTTCTCAGTTCTCAGTTCTCACCAATAACCGAATTCGGGAATGTCTACTTTCCGAAGACGCTTCCAAATTGACTTGGGATGAGACTGTAGAACTAGCTCGCCTCAAAACATGTATGACCGAAGAGTTTTGATGTTTCGCCACCCACGCAGACATACAGGAGGTTGCCAAGATCCATCGCTCGCCAATCGAATTCCAATCCCCACAGAAACGCTTCCGCTGCGGTAGCCTACAACATAAAGCCAATTTTACCAAGTGCCCTGCCTTAGAAATAGATTGCAAAAATTGCGGTAAGCGTGGACATTTTGCCCGTTGTTGTCGTTCAGTACGCATTTCTCAGTTGCTTCCTACAGATTTCGTTTCCAGTCAACAGTTGCAGTCCTCTGAAAATGTATTTTTCATTGATAACACAGATACTGTGTCTAACTATCGTTCCAATTGTCCATAGCCTAAACTACCTATGCCTGCCATTCGTACTGTTACAGTTATTACATGCGATAGAACAACACATGACATGGAACTTGATTCAGTTCCCCTATCACTATAGTACCGAGTAGTTGTTATGACATTCAAATACATGACATGTCTATACCTCCTTCAGTCCGTCGATTTGACAGTTATACAAAGGCCCCGGTAGAAATACGGGGATTTGTGGTGATTTTGTTGCAACTTAGGGCCGTGAAACCATCAGTTGCTGTGTACGGCACCCGAGGAAATAACCGTCCCCTACTCGGGTACAAAGCTATGGTTGCACTGGGAGTCACCCCGTCCCTACCTTGTATGTGTATCATGGCAATTAACCTATCAGACCTACAGATACAGTGCCCGAAACTGTTTGAACAAAAGTACGGCACGCTCCCTACTGCGTTCACCGCATATGTCTGAAGCTGGATGATAAACCGGTAGCTATTGCCCATCCACGTCCAATTCGTTTGGCCAGAAGCGAGGCTGCATCGTCAGCATTACGGCAAATGATTGCAGATGACCTCACTGAACCCATTAACTGTTCTGAATGGGTCCAACCTATGGTTACAGTCCACAAGAAGGACGGTACAGTGAGAATATGCAATGACCTGCACGCCCTAACTCGACAAATCGTGTTGGAAAAGTTTGTACTTCCAACCGCGGATGAACTATTAGTCAAGTTAGCCCTCGCCCGATTGTTTTCAAAAAGGATCTTAGGAAGGTTTTCTTTTACATGCCTCTAATTAAGGAGTCAAGACCACTGACCGCATTTCTTACTATTGACGGACTCTTTCAGTATAAAATCTTGGCAATGAGCTTGGGTTCAGCCCAAGCAGTTTGGCAAAAGTTTACGGTTCACACATTTGCCAATTTATCTGGTCAAATAGTACACATGGACGATATCTGTGTGTTCGCTAGGACTCCAGAAGAACATGATTCAAGACTGCATGATTCAAGACTACATCGACTACATGATCTTAATTTCCGGTTAAACCTCGAGAAGTGCAAATTTAATGCTAGTGAAATCGAGTTTCTTGGCCACGTTATAACTACTGACGGTATAAAGCCGAGTTTTGACAACCCGTATGTCATCACCGAGGCTCCTTGTCCACAGAACTCCACTGAAATAAAGCATTTTCGATGTATGTGTTCTTATAACCTACGTTATCTGCAGGATTTCACGAACATTGCTGAACCACTGCGTGAACTGACAAAGAAGAAAAGTGTATTTGTTTGGGGTCACCCCCAACAAAAGGAATTTGACGAGATAAAACGCCGTATTGCTTCTACACCAGTCATGGCGATTTTCGACTAGATGTTTCCAACGATTGTCTATACTGATGCATCGAACATTAATTTGAGTGCTATCCTACACCAAATTCAAAATGGGCATGAAATAGTTACTGCATACGCTTCCGGAAAATTGTCGGCGGCAGAGCTTTCTTACTCTGCCGGGGAAAAAGAAGCCCTTGCCTGCGTTTGGGCCTATGAGAAGCGGAATTTATTCTTGTTCGGAAGACCCTTCACTCTTCGTACAAAACACGCAGCACTAACTAGCTTACTTACACGGGGTGCAAATGGCATCTGGCCACTTCTGATACACGGCTGGTATGCACGATTGTTAACATACGATGTTAAAATTGAATTCCGCTCCGGACGCGAAAACCAGATAGCGCATGGGCTCTCTCGAGTGCCACTCAACGAAAGTGAAAATAATGTGGATGATAATGAAAGGTTACTAATGTCTGCCCTGAGTAAGGAACCAATCTCAGCCCTGACTAAGGAAGAACTCCAGAAGGTGACTCAGGTAGATGAGACACTTTGCCGCGTTCAGGGGTTTCTGCTAAACGGTTGGCCACAAAAGAACAAAAGCACAGGCAAATTTCGTTCGTACGGCGTGTTGCGTCACGAATTTTCACATAGATGAGTGTTTAATGCACGGCGCAAAATTTGTGACTCTTCGGAGCTTGATGCTAAAGGTAATGCTATGTGCTCACGAAAGCCACCTTGGTATCGTTCGCACGAAACTCAAGGTTTATGCCTACTTCTGCTGGCCCAGAATGTCACACGAAATAGAAAAGCTTTTTCATGTCTGCGCTTCATGTCAAAGGGCAGACAAGAGTTCAAGGCCAGTTTCATCCCCTATACAACCCATTGACAATCCTTTGCGACCGTGGGCCAAGATAGCTCTTGACATCATGAGTCCATTTAGCTCAGCGCCTCAGCATCAAAGGAACTGTTTTGTGGCGACCTGCGTTTACGGTAAATGACCGGAAGTCCATTTGTGTAGAGGGGTGAGTATTGCCAGCATTATTCGATGGCTGAAATACATGTCTTCCCGTTTCGGATTACCAGAGGAGATAGCGATGGACAACGGCCCGCAGTTTACAAGCCACGAGTTTCTTTTTTTCTTTTAACTTTACGCTATCCGACACTCAGCTACAGCGCCGTATAATTCAGCGACAAACGGCATGGTAGAGCGGTTCAAGCGATCATTGAAACAGAATATCCAAATTGTTCGCTTATCTGGCACAGGTTGGGAGGATGCAGTTCCACAAGCACTATTTTATTACCGAACCGCATACCACCGAGCCATAGACAAAACGCCAGATGAACTCGTGCTTGGGCGTGCCCTTCGGATAAATTTGAGTGACGCACTTTCGATTCCTTCAACCAATAATTTCGATGAGTTAGATCGTCGCCATCGATATCAGACCACTTACTGGCAGCAGACTACTCCGCTCCAGCCAGGAACATTCGTGCGCGTGAAGGTAAACGCTACATCAAAACGACAGCCCGCGTTATCAGATCCATTAAGAATAACGTGTGTATGTGGGCCAGGCATTTACCGGCTGGAGGATGGCCGCACATTAAACGCCCGGAGATTATTCACAAGTATCAGACGAACGGAGAATATACCACCAACCTCCATTGACGAAACTACGCAAAGCACGCAGCTTCGCAGGAAGCTCCGAGAACAAAGACCACCGAATCAATATGGTTTCGACGCATCACAAGATTAAGCGGAGAGGTGCTGATGTGTATTCTGTCAGCATGTTTGACTGCTAGTCTAAACAGACACGTGCACACAACCTCTGACGCACACACATAGCGCCTAATTCTCTGCTTCCTTCCTTCTGCTTACGACACCTTAATTTACTCACGGAGTTAGACAGTTATCAAATTACAGTAGTTCGTTAACCCATTACTAAGCTAACGCGACTACACCGGACCATCGCGACGAGGCTGGACTCCTTCGCGACGAGACGGTACCTTAGCGTGGTGCGATGGTTTGTGCGCCTCACTGATCCATTGCGCTATGCTGCGTGATACTATTTTGCACCTTAAGATCCACTCATACCAGATTGGTCAATGGTTAGATGCCAGACAAACTCGGTCTTCAGTTCGGGGTTTGGAGTGAGAGTGCCTCCTTACTCCATAAAACAGGCTCTCTGTAATCCAGTGCCAAAACCCCGCTGCCTTGCGGGTAAGTTTTTGAACCAAAGGCTTTGGTTGGGTACCATAATCGTTCTCTTGTCTAGGTTTGGAAAACCTGACAGTATCCTGCCCACGCAATACAATGCATTTTTCTGCAAACAGTTTCCGGATGTTCTGGCTGTCGTAGCGGATAATAAACGACTCCCTATCTGCTGCATCGAGCAGGGTGGATAGGGGTTTGGATGCTACTGCTCAAGCCTTCTCGTCTTCTTTTCCCCCTCTTACGCCTTTTTATTCTTATCGTCCCGCTCCAACTTTACTTTTATCCCCCATTTTCGATCCTAATTCTTGGCCTTCCCACACCTTGCTTCAATAATCGCTTGTCTTCTAGTTTCAACGCACGCACAGTCGCAAGCCGTCGCTCCACTCCCGTCGACAAGTACATGCTCAATCAAGCAGACAACGTCAGTCCATCCGTTTCCCTTTAGAGTCCTCGAGTTTCGCTAAGACTGGCATGCCTTAACATGTGCACTTTGCTACAGATTGGCCAACACGCAGCACTTGCCCGCACACTAAATACCCTATCGATCGAGATTTGCTGTTTATTAGTAATATTCGATCTCCGCGCTTACCCTACCATCACCCACAAATGACACTGGCGGCACATTCTCATTGCGCCTGTCTGGCGATGATGCGGCTTCAAATGCTGGCCAAGCTGGCGTCGGCATTTTTTTGAGTCCCCTGGCTGAAGCTGTTCTGATCGATTGGATCCCAGTAAACAGTAGGATGTGCGCCGCTAGATTAGCTGGTTCGTTCCGTGCTACGAAGTCGCGCGGGGACAAACGGTGCCTGTTTGTCATTGCGGCCAACGCCCCTACAAACTGTAGCACTAATGCTTCGAAAGATGATTTCTATCAGCAACTTCGCGATCTCCTTCGTTACAGACGAAACACGGATACTGTGGTGTTGACTGGCGATCTAAAAGCGAAAGTCGGAATATTGTCATCTGATGGGCTTCATCTGGGCGGCCAACATGATGTAGGCTCCCATAATGATAACGGTGAGCGACTGCTACAGCCGTGTGAAGATACTCGTCTCTTTATGGTGACCACAAACTTTCGACACAGCACCCGCAAAAGGGTGACTTGGTGCACACCGGCTTCGCACCAGACATGGGCGCAAATGGATCGTATCGCGATCGGTTACCGCTGGAGATGCAGTGTACCAAACTGTCGCTCGAATTAGAACACCAGCGTGGACTCTGATTACGCACTTGTTTGCGCCGACCTCCGGGTGCATTTCGGTGGACGTCCGCAACGTCGATGTCAACGGATTGACAGCAGCCAGCCGGCGAAGCCAGATGTTCTGAACGTGTATCAAAGTGCGCTGACATTCGGGCTGAGTAAGCGTTCACTGCACACCGTCGAATATCACTGGTCGCATATTTGTCAAGCGTTGCTGTTAGCAGGCATGACCTCATGTGGCAAATTAAATGGTCAAACTGGCCGTTGGGTCTCTCCACAGTCTCTGGAACTTATGGATGCTCGCCGACGTATTCCGGCTGGAAGCGAATACAATGATAGGCGTAAAAATCTCAGAGCAAAACTGCGTGCTGGCCTGAAGAGAGACTGCGAAGCCTCATGGTCCCATCATGTCTTTGATATGGAGACAGCCGCTACCGTAGGCAATCATCGTAAGTTATTCGTTCTGAGCATGAGACCTGGTATTAGCTAGACCATACGCGACGAGAGTGGGCAGCCGATCCACAGCCTGTCAAAAAGCTTGAAGGGTTGAACCGAACACTGCAACACAATTTACCTAACCTGAGTTATCACTTTCTTTTTCGAACATTGAGCGCTCTTCTCCCTGGGACGTCTCCATGGATCAGCCAACACGCGCAGAAGTTGAACGTGAGCTCGGGCTGTTGAAATTGCATAAGGCCGCAGGGGCAGGTAGAATTCTCCCAACCCTCTTCGTATTCGAGGGACCTGCTGTAGTACGTAATTTACACTAGTTGCTGATGATACTTTGGGAGCAGGATACTGTCCCGGCAGACTGGAACCGCTCCGTCATTGTCACAATTTCAAGTGAAACTCCCGTTTGGAATGCGGCAATCATAGAGGGATCAGTCTGATTTCGATTGCCTCTTAATTGCTTGCCTCTGTCATTCTCCACAGACTGACTGGCACTCGTGAAAGCCAGATTCGTGAAGAGCAAGCCGGATTTCGTCGATGTCGGGGCTGCATCGACCACATCTTCACCTTGAGCCAATTGTTGGAGCACCGCCATGTTTACTGGCGACCCGCCGTTGTCGTGTTTCTTGACATAAAAGGTGCCTTCGACTCAGTCGATCGGTGCCCTTTAAGACTGTCTGCTGAGGAAGGATGTGCCTGAAATACTTAAACCTTATCAAAACGCTGTACGCGCATAGTTGGAGCAGAATTAGAGTTTATGACAAAATGTCGCCAACTTTCAGTATCACCAGCTGTATGAGCCAAGGTTGCCCGCTGTCACTTTCCTATTTGACTTCGCATTTGACGAATTCATGGAAACAGCAATCGCTAAATACTACCTAGAAGATGTGAAGTTACTACCTGGCGAACGACTTCTAGACTTGCAGTATGCGGACGATATTGCCCTAATCTATAACAGCTCCCAGGACAGAAACTGTCAGCTCATTGGCAATACGTCGCGCACGAAGCAGAAGTCATGTATTAAAATTGCGCACCTGATCGTCAGCCCTCGGTAGCTCAGTGGTGGAGCAGCGGACCGGAAATTCGTTGGATCGAGGTTCGATTCCCCGTCGAGGCACATTATTATGTGTGCATTTTAATCGTGACTTCTACTTTCTACGAACTCCCAAACATGTCAAAAAGCACTGGGCCGATTAGAATTGGCTGTCTATCGTTTGGGGCTATGCTTTGCTCTATTAAAACGCAAAGCACTTCTCCAAGACTGGCAGGGATCCACCCTTGCACTAACGCTTTTTGATGATCAGTTAGAAGTCGTTTAGGAATTCAAGTACCTGAGCAGCTAAATTAGTGCCCGTGGGATCGAAACTGAGGTTACGAAGTGTATAGCAAAAGTTCGAGGTGCTTTTACCAATCTCCGCCACCTGTGGTGCAAACGCGACATTCGCGATTAAGAGCCGTCCGTTCAACTTTCGTATTTGGTTGCGAACCTTGACCCATTAGGTCGACAGACTTATAGAGGCTCGTCACATTCGATCATCGCTGCATTCGCAACTTAGCTCATATCTGGTGGGAGTACCGCTTGAGGTAAGAGCGTGTTCGTCGTCGCGTATTTGGTGCAAGAAGAGCGAGTGAACCGCTCTGCAACATTATATCAAGGAACAGGCTTTGATGGATGGGCTAGGTGTTGTACATGCCAGCACACCGACTCCCGCGACGTGAATTGTTTGCATGCCGGGGGTGCGGCTGAAAGAGAAGGAGGGGAGGCCAAGAGATGACTTCTTCGAGAGGAATGAAAACCCACACTTCGAATCTGGCGTCGGTTGGTGTATTCCAACTGCCTGGCTGGGGTCCTAAGGACGATGAACACGTTTGGTTGGACACACTTGGGATATGACGAAGAGCCGGCCCCAGTGGCGTTTGTGTTATGAGTTTATTTGTTCTTCCCCCTCCCTTGAGGTTCCCCCTCCGATCCCCATCTCATGCCACGCACTATATAATATTTAACATCCTATTTGTGTTGTGTAATTTTTTTAGTCTCTTATCTGTTTGTATTGCGGCACATTAATTGTGGTTGCGTTTCTCACCGTCAGCTAACGCGTACTGATGATGATGTTCAACATCTGTTCATTATCCTCTTGGATCATAGTGATATTGACGTTTAAGTCAACTGATCGTTGAAAGCTTTTCTGTGCCATTTGTTTTCTATCTGAGAGTGCAAACAAGTAAGGTTTGTTTTCGTATGTAATTGCTCTTCCGTAATATCACACCAGATCACGGATTCATTCCGTGCTTTGACCAATTCGGGATAGGATATTACGCCGCTGTGACCTTTAAAGAAAGATCTCAAGGGATGAACACTGAAAGAGAAGATTAATCTGCCACACTTTCTGGAATGCGACAGCCAAAGAAAGACGGCAGCAGAATTTATTTTTAGCAAGACGACTATTAGGAACATCTAACAATATAAGCATGGTTACTTAGAGAGATGCGATGATGAAGGAAGTGATCAACAGCGGAAGCGGCGGAAAAGTCCCAAAATGGAGTCAATGAAGCTACACTGTGCTAGTTCAAACAAACGGGAACAGTAAATGTTCAAATCTCCGGGCCGATGGTTTAAGAAATTGCCAACACTATTTCACTAGAATTTTGAATTGCAAATTTTCAAGCATTCAATGTTTGGCTAAAGAAATCTGAACTGCAATACAACACTTACCAAAGAGTCTGTACTGTATTCAATAAAATTTCTGAAGAGTTTGTCCAAGAATACACCGAACAATTTCCAATTTTCAGTAAATGTTTAAGCGATGGTGACCTTTTTACCGCTGACGAGTGAAGTAGCTTTTACAAAACGATACATGGCCGGAGCCTCGTTATAACGGGTGATGAATGTAAGAGTGGAAAGCATTCCAAAGACAGTTTTTCAGTTGTGCTGTGGGCTAGCTCAAGTGAAGAGAAGTTAAAGCCTTTGGTCATTCGTAAGGCACCTAGACCACTTGTGTTCAAAAATCTAAGTCCCGAAAGCCTTCTACTCATCTGCAGGTCAAACAAACTGGATGGATGACTGCTGTCATTTTTGACGAGTGAATAAGAAAAATCGACCGAAAAATAATGAGGAAGAATCGATTCATTCTACTGATAGTGGACAGTTGTCCCAGTCATGTCCATGTCGTGAATTTCAGAAATACAAAATTTGACCTCAAAAAGGGCACCTTGGACTGAGGAATCAGCAGACTATTCAAACTGCTTTACCGTACCGAGCTCACGCAAGAATGGATACAAATTATCTGTATGCAGCAAAAACATCTGCTGCTTTCATCAATGCTCCAGATACTGTCTTTTGGACAGGGTCCCCTTGGCACAAAGTGTGCTGGGAGTATACACTCGAACGAACCTGCGGTACCAGCGCAGCAAGGAAGCCGTTAGGCTGCCGCAAGGAAAGGCGGCAGCTGATTGGACGTTCACACGCACGCTGATTGGCCAACAGTCGGACGTATTGGAGTGAGTTTGTTTGAATGAATCAAAGGAAAAGTGTCATGCCTTCACAAAGGTCGTTAATTATGGATCCAACTAGTTGTACATACCGATATGTTCACTCGTCCTCTGCCTGCGTTTTCGCCTGGTCCTTTCGTTTGCACAATATACGTTTTGTCCCTGAAGGACCGACTTTTTACATGGTGTCAGAGAAGGAGAAGAACATTAGTACCACCCAGACGATGATTGGAGCTGCACCGGCTATTCAAATGCCTGCCCCGCTGAACATGGAGGAACGCAGTTTGGCAAGCAACTGGCGTTTGTGGAAGAGCAAATGGATGGATTTCTGCACTTTATCGCGTCTGGACAAACAACCGATGGCGTACCGCTTAGCCATGTTTCCACACGCAGCAGGAGATGATGCGCGCCGCATGCTAGAGACATTGTGTTACGACAAGAGCGAAGATGCCAACAATCTGGAGACAGTTCTTGAGAAGTTCAGTGAATACTGCGAAGGCCAAACAAACGAGACATTTCAACGCTACCTCTTCTTTTCGCGGAACAGGCGGCCAGGTGAATCCGTTGACACGTACGTCACTGAGCTAAAGATTTTGGCCCGATCCTGCAGTTTCTGTAAATGCATGGCGGACAGTCTCATACGGGACCGCATTGTTCTTCGGATCAATGACGAAGGTTTGACGAAGCGACTATTACGGAAGCGCAACCTATCTCTTCAGCAATGTATCGACTTCTGTAACAGTGAGTCCTCCACTGCCTATCAGTTCCAGCAGATGACAATCACAGGTGATTCAGAGTTGTGCGCCGTTTCCAGGAGCAAAACTACGAGGGCCACGACCGCGCGACAGGAGCCCTGCAACTTCTGTGCAACACGACATCCGAGGAACCGCGAACAGTGTCCGGCGTGGGGCCGCATTTGTGTCATATCTGGGAAGCGCAATCACTTCGCCCGCTGCTGTCAGTCGACAGATGTCAGTGCACTCGTTCCAGACAAATCAACAGAAGACACCGAACAATCGATTGGTCACGTGTCTCGGAAAGCGTCGCAGAAGTGTGTCTATGCAAGTCTTCTGATCGAGGGACGGTCTGTGCGATTCCAGTTAGACACAGGCGTGACGATCAATATTTTGCCCAGAAAGCACTGCCGCGGCGTGCGAATTCAATCGGATCAAGATTATTTGCGCATGTGGAATGGTTCCATACTCATGCCAAAGGGCTCAGCTACAATTGAAGTGGTCAATCCGAGAGACGGTGTTTCGCATCATCTGCAGTTCGTGATCGTGGATGAGGATCTCACGCCGATTCTCGGCATTGATTCGATTTTATCTCTTAGCTTTGTCATTTTTAACCATGATCGTTTTGTGTACGCTTGTCAGAGTGAAGCCGAGGTTAGTGACATGTATCCGTCTGTGTTTAGCCCGGGTTTAGGGGAATTTGAGGGTACCGCTCACCTGTCGTTAGATCCTTTGGTACGCCCGATTGGGTTACCTCCTAGGAGAGTCCCATTTGCGCTACGTGACTGATTTTCCGCGGAATTGAAAAAGCTGGTTATGCAGGGTGTGATTGCAAAGGTTGATGAGCCAACAGACTGGGTTAGCCAGATCGCAATCATTACGAAGAAAAATGGCGAACTACGCGTATGTATAGACCCGAAGCCACTGAATGAGGCCCTGCGTAGAGAACATTATGCGTTACCGACGCTAAAAGATGTTTTACCACGTTTGACAAAAGCTAAGTTTTTCACGAAAGTAAACCTTTCTTCCTCATTCTGGCATGTTGTTCTAGACGACGAATCCAGTTTCCTCACCACATTTGCTACACCGTTCGGACGTTATCGTTGGCTGCGATTACCGTTTGGCCTGAAGGTGTCGAGCGAAATTTTCCAAAAGCGTTTGGTGCAAGCAATAGATGATTTAGATGGCGTAACCTGTGTGGCAGATGACGTTCTGATTTACGGTTCTACCGAAGAAGAGCATGACACTAAGCTACACCGGTTCCTGAGGCGTTGCTTGCAAAAGAACATGAAGCTAAAACGCGAGAAAGTAGAGCTGCGGAAAGAGGAGGTGATTTTCCATGGGCATGTGTTAACATCCGACGGAATCAGAGTTGACCCAGGGAAGATTAAGGCGATACAAGAGATGCCGTCCCCTAACGATGTGAAGACAGTCCATCACCTAAACGGAATGGTGAATTATTTAAGCCGGTTCCTACCAGGACTCGCTGATGTCATGACTCCGATTAGGCAGCTAACTCACAAAGGAGTAAATTGGAGCTGGGGAAAGGAACAGGATTTGGCTTTCGCAACCATTAATAACCTTATCAGTAATGCGCCCGTACTCGGATATTACGATCCAGCACAACCATTTGAGGTACAGTGTAATAGTAGCCAGAGTGGAATAGGTGCTGTTCTGTTGCAGAACGGAAGACCTTTGGATTTCCGCAGTCGAGCACTCACAGAGGCCGAGAAGCGGTACGCACAGATCGAGAAAGGGATGCTGGCAGTGGTCTATGCCATGGAGCGTTTCAATGATTATACTTTTGGAAGAAAGACAACCGTGCACACTGATCATAAGCCGCTGGTTTCGATAGCCACTAAACCACTGAATAACGTTCCTCGTCGTCTGCAGCGTATGCTTATCCGGCTCCAGAAGTATGACATTGACATTGTGTACACACCTGGCACACAGATGTTCATCGCGGACACCCTGTCGAGAGCACATCCGCCAGTGGCCGAATATCATCTAGAAGAGATCGAGACAGTTAGCATGGTGCAGCATCTGGCAGTGACAGAAAACCGTTTGAAAGACATAAGGCGTTTCACGGAGGAAGACCAAACTTTTGCAGCTTTGCGAGACGTTATCCTCAATGGGTGGCCAGAAACAAAGAAGCAGCTCCCGAAGGAATTAACACCCTACTTCAATTTTCGGGACGAACTCACTGTCTGTGACGGTCTGTTGTTCAAGGGAAGTCGAATCCTAATCCCTTCTTCTCTCCGAAAGGAGATGCTGGAGCATGTCCATCTCGCTCACCTGGGTGCAAATTACACCATTAATCGAGCAAGGAACTGATGTTCTGGCCAGGAATGACAGGTCAGATCAAGGATCATGTGTCTAACTGTGAGGTGTGCCGTTCACACGACATTCGGCAAACGAAGGAACCGATGATGCTGCATGATGTTCTGGACCGACCGTGGCAAAATATAGCAGTGGATCTATTCTGGGACAACGGAAAGGATTACTTACTCACGGTGGACTACTAAAGTGATTACTTTGAAATCGATTTACTCACCACCACGACCACGGAGGCAGTAATCAGCAAACTCAGATGTTAATTCGCACGGCACGGGATACCGGAGGAGCTAGTCTCGGACAACGGTCCCCAGTTCAGCAGCAGGGCATTCCAGGCTTTCGCAACCAAATGGGAATTCGCACACCGGCAAACCAGTCCCTATCACAGTCAATCAAATGGGAAGGCAGAGTCGGCAGTGAAGCAAGCCAAGCGACTATTAGCGAAGGCTAGAGATACTCGGGAGGACCCATACCTCATGCTACTGGAGAGTCGCAACACTCCTTCAACGGATATCGGCCTGAGCCCACTACAGCGCCTATACAGTCGAAGGACCAGAACTGTGATGCCTGCATCCGCAACACTTCTGCGCTCTGTCACGCCACAATTTGAAAAGGCGAATGGCTACTCAGAAACGGTACTACGACAACGGCGCACGGGAATTACCTGAGCTGACAGTGGGGCAGGAAGTATGGGTTGAACCAATTCCCGATGGACAGGAGCGGAGGTGAAAAGAAGTCGTGGCTGCGAAAGTCGATGAAAGGTCATACGAAGTAAATGTTGGAGGGAAGAAGCTGAGAAGAAACCGAGTACAGCTGAGGAGATGTGCGAAGCGACAGCATGAATCAGGGAGAGAGTGTTATACTGCGTGCGGCAATGAGGCGACATCGGCAGATCCAACAAAGAGGACGCGGAGTAGTAAAGTGCATGGACTATTTAGCAAAGTACAGCAGCAAGAACATGAAAAAAGGAAGGATGTGATGGGAGTATACACTCGAACGAACCTGCGGTACCAGCGCAGCAGGGAAGCCGTTAGGCTGCCGCAAGGAAAGGCGGCAGCTGATTGGACGTTCACACGCACGCTGATTGGCCAACAGTTGGACGCATTGGAGTGAGTTTGTTTGCCTGAATCAAAGGAAAAATGTCATGCATTCACAAAGGTCGTTAATTATGGATCCAACTAGTTGTACATACCGATATGTTCACTCGTCCTCTGCCTGCGTTTTCGCCAGGTCCCTTTGTTTGCAGAATATACGTTTTGTCCCTGAAGGACCGACTTTTAACACAAAGTACAGCCAGAATCAACACAGAATTGCTTCAATAAACCTGGATTCGTTCCAATTTGCGGGCAATACGCTATTAGTTTAATAGACATTTCAGCTCAAATCACCGATTTAAAGAGAATAGATTTTCACGTTGTCGAATTGGATGATGGGTTGACAACCTGCACTGGACCAACCCAGTTGCTGCTTTTAAAGTGATACTGAGAGCTATACACCCCTACGAGCGCATACAAGAAGCACCTGATGAAGAGGAATAACTATGTGAAGATGAGATGGAAACCACAGAAACCCCTAAATGACTGAAGGCGGGCAGTTTTTAATGCTAGTTAAATCCTTTGCTGGGGATAAATGTCCAAGCCTGCTGAGCAGCGCTGCTTGTGCCGAGAGCGCTTTTTTCCTTACCTTAGGGATAAATGAATCAGCCAAGTGTTGCTTTTTCTTCAAAAAGTGTTTTAAATTACGAAATACACGCCGTGTTCTGAATTGTTCTAACACTGTAGGGTTGATCTGCGTTTACTGTTACGTGGGACCTCGTGTAAAGTGCGCGAAAGGGGACTATGTGAAAGGAAAGTTTATTATAGTACTCACAAGTGGAAAGTAAAGATCTTGCACAGAACCGTTTATTGACCCCCACCAAGTTGACCACTTCGGTTATTTCCCCTAGGTACTCCTAATACGGAGCTTCTACTGTATTTAATCCTAAGGAATACAAGCCCTTCTTGTCGTCGTCTTATTAATCTGAATCGCAAAACCAATTTGAGAGGTTGCCAGCCACAGCTGGCCACGCAGTACAGCCGGTTGGAATGTTCCCTGCATTTCTTTTCCCTTCGTGTGGGTCAAACGTTTTTACGTTATTTCTTCCCCTACATCAGATGTGTGCAAAAGGCTTCTCGGGTATACATTCATGCATTTGCTCCATACTATATAACTCTTTCTGTGCTCCTGGTGACTATTCCGCACGTCAGCACCTTTTCCGTGATCTCACTAAATCCGGAGTTACCATTATACTTCTCGACAAACCTTCTGTCCGCGCTCATTTGAACCAGTTCGGCGAACGCTACTCAGTGTTTAACACCTGTTGGATGATAGTCTTACTTGTAGCGGACCGTTAACAAATGTTCCAGTCCAGAGGCAAAAGGCAATCTTAGAACGACCAAGCACATTTACGTTATAATCCTTCCTTCACTTATCGTCTGTTCGATGCCGACTAGTGGTTCCAAGACATAAAAATGACTACTAGCAACACGTAGCGGCAGCACAAGCACAGGCAGCAGCAAACGAAATCAGCACGACGCTAGCGGGTTGAAGATGCAGTATTCAAAAATCGTTAATTTAAAATGGTGCAAAATGGTCGGTAACGGAAGTGATAAAAACAAACATAAATATAGTGTAAGGCCAACCGCTACATGCTCGAGTTCACAATATTCGCACAATCTTTGCCGAGATGTACGTGTGAAAACACCTTACTTTGTCGGCTTTATACCCAAACTTTTGCATTCCTACGAAAAGATACTCTCTGGGCTCTCTATCAAACGTATTATCACCATTATTTGACATACTGTACTAGCTGCATCCACTTTTGCAACTGCTAGCCATGCGTCTGTTTCCATTATTTTCCTACATATGTTACGGTGTACCTATGGGTCGTACTATTCTCGCCATTTTATTGTTCATCACAGTGGCTTCACTCATTCCACACGGGTTTACCGGCTCTACGAAGTGAATAAGAAATTGCCGGAATCTCCTTATCGTTTGATACCTTATTCACCTTGTGCAATTTAGCTGTTGTTGTCAATACGCACCGACGGAACTACTACCTTTTCAAGTCGCGGATAGATTTTTTGTTCTCACTCAGTAGAGCTTTACCAAGGATAGATAAATATCATGAACTCCGGCTTATCTAATACTTTGTTTAATCACTGTAGCATATTTTGCAGCCTACAGTCCACTGCCGTTCTCCAACTTTCCAACCGCACAAAACACCCGGTTTTGTAGTTTTACAGCAATCGCTATTGATCGGAAATCTACACCTCGCCCACTCCCGTTTTGTATGAGTTGTGTGCGTCAAGTCTAGCCTGCCCAGTTCAGAGAACTGATTGCGTGAGCCATATGTAAGTCTGTATGTAGTCAACTGCTCCGCTCCATCTCTGAGACTAGAAAGAGCTATAAAGCTGACAAAAACGAGGTTCAGCCCATTGCTAAGTCTAGTGTAGCGCTGTCAAAAAGCATGCTTAGCCACAGAAAAACAGTTGGAACTGGCATATTGATTTCTGGATGCAGTAAATGTTCTCACACCAATTGCATCCGTTTAAATGCAAGGGTATTGAAAGAGCAGCATAATAAAATCAACTTCTTTTATTTCTGCATAGACTGCATGGCTGTCCGACTTGTTAGATGCATAGCTATTTTGGCACAGAAATGGTTGGACAGGGTGTGATGCGGTCTTTGTTTTGGGTCCATCAGTATTTCAAAGTTCGCCAACTTCTGGTTCAACGACCCGCCGAAGAAGGAACACTCACGGAATCATCCTATCGTTCCAGTCCCGCTTGAACTTGAACGTGAAATGCAATAACCTAGCGGAGGTGGTCGGTGGGTCTGGATCCAGTTAATGTTGCCCATATGATTCAGCGACATCCGGGATCGTAGCCCAAGTGTTCACAGCCGAGATAGTAACGGAACCAGAAGAAAGCGCAAAATCGTGAAGCTAGTTACACGGACAACTCCAACCGGAAAGCAGGCAAGCAACCAACTTCCACCTACTGCTGCAACTCCCACCATGGCCCAAGCCATATTGCGTAAGAACAACCCTGGAGCTATCTATATCGGCACACGGGAACAAGTGCGCTTACGCTAAAGGTGTAGCTTCCTACGCATCTGTTGCTGCTGCAAAAGAATCGGCATCAACTTCAATGGTTACACCTGTAGCGATCATACGGTGTGCCAGAATGATCACATGCGCGCCCATCACTTCACTAAGAAAGCCGATACTATTCCCTCACAAACTGGTTACGCCTTGACAAGCGCAAGGGTCGCCGACGAGCATATGTTATGGCGTTCCCGAATCTAAATCATCCTCCATATAAGCCAAGTTGCTGGACCACCGAAAACAAGGGGTTCCACATGTCTGCTAATAGGCGTCCGAGCATGGTCAACTAGTGTGATGTGCAACATGTGGCACCTAAACTAGACCAATTACGGGGAACCAAGACCTCTACAGTGATCGCTACAATAATAACACTATTTTCTGGTGGTTCATTAGTCAGCCACCCGCCTTCGGGCCGACTCATTCGACATTCGGATTTCCCTACATCCCTTGACGTGTTTGAAAGCTGATGGCTATCACCGTCCGAGCAACAAAGCGTCACTTTTTCTTGGTCTACCGGAGCTTCAAGCCTCTGGTTATCGTAAAGCTCAGACCAGTGAATTCGCCAGGCGCTCCCACTCGACAAGGTGATCTTCAAATCAAAAGTAAGACTGCCCTCATCATCAACGTACAATGGGCGTGTTCCAAGCGAGACACGGTGTAAATTGCACCTGAAACCTGGCGAATGTGGCGTGAAATGATCCCCTAGGAGCTAAAAAAGAAGCGCTCAACACCAAACCCAAAAGGACCGAGAGAGAACAAAGTCACCCGGGTCTGACAGTGACTAGACTAAGTCTGACTTACGAAACGGACCACTGCGAAGCACAACCGTCTATTGAAGGAGCAGCGACTTTCTCAATACCTAATGACCGAAACTTCATCCTGTGATCACTCTACCAGGCAATATGAAGCGGCATAGAGTTCAGTGTCAGTGATGTACCAAAGTATGATTAGATACGGACCTCAGAAGGGCCAGCAAAGCTGAGACCCGTCACCCACACCTTCGGCCACGGTTCTAACTTCCAAAGCACTCGCCTGTATGTATACTAATGCTCAGGGTATCTACAACAAATTTTCCGCGCTTTAATCCCGTCAGACCTCGAGGTCCATGGACTTGTTACCGCTAACTGAGAATTAGCTGTAAGATGGAAATGCTTGTACGGAAATTGCTTTATCAGCTTTGTCAGTACTACCTAAAGATAGACCTAGTAGGGGACGTGGTGTAATTTTGTACCACCGCAGTGACCTGCGTCTACAAGTCGTTGATGACACAAAGATGCAGGTTTTTGACTCACTTTAGTGTTACCTTTAAATAAGAGTTAATCTTATAACCTACCTCTGTCTGCGCGACCCCGGTAGAACTAAAATCGTTCTCTGCGAGCCCCGAATCCCAGCCGGAAATCAAAACACAAAGCATGAAGGCAAAAGCGTTTTGCAAATCCAACTACCGAAAAGGAACCAAGTAGTGTGGAAACCAGTGAATATTATTTGGCCAACCCATGGACGTACGCGTTTCGAAATGGCTAAAACAGCTGCGCTGACTTATAATTCGATTGCTTAAGCCAGTGGAAAGGTAGGTACATGCGTCTTATGCACGCGAACGTTCCTGAAACCACTTGATGATTCTGTTGTACACCATTGGCTCAACTTGTTTCCCAAATGAATTATTGAGTTTACCTGGGAGATTTTTCTCTCCCAGACTTCTCTCTCCTTGAGATCGAGGGTGCGTAATAGGATGAAAACCTTGGGTTGACTTGTAGTCATAACATCTGTCTGTCCGTCCATCGCCTGGGTTAAAGTGACTTTGGAGTTTGCTCCGGACAATTGAATGCATCGCTGGATTGACTGCGCCTTTCTCTGCCTGGTCTCGATAAGTTGAAATGATCCACAAGATGGTTGAAAAGCAGTTCAGTTGGATTCTTCGTCTCTAGCTGGCACAGCGTTGGGCATAAGTTATCTACATGACGGACCCAAGTTTACGATCCAATGAGCACATCGCAAATGACGTCCACATTTTCCGTTTGATCTCACCTGGAGTCCATGCTGCATGGCCTTTCCGATAGTCATCTAAGAGTACTGAATCTCCGGGGTTGAATGAGGGTTGCCCTGCTCCATGCTGCTGATTGAATTCCTGCTTCATCTTCCGATTCCTTTCGCTGTATGAGAACGCAGGAGCAGGTCGAAGTGTATGGGATGACTAGTGGAGCTTCTTGCTCATGAGTTCTGTTGGCGACACTTCATCCGGTGCTTGAGGATTCGGCGTATTAAGGTTACGAAGCTGATCCAGGGGGCATTAAAGATTTCTAACCTCTTCATCCAGTCGATTCCGGGAAGATTAGGACTCGGTCTGTACGTCAGGTGGCATGTTCTGGTTTTTCCACTCCGTTAAAGGTGATTTTGCAACCAGCTTCAGTACTCTGGCAGACGTGTTGTGAACCATTTTGTCAGAGGCAGAAACCAACGCGATTTTGATGTGGCTCCAAGTGCTTTAAATGTTCTATGTGTCTGAGGACGTGTCCAACTACCTCTTCGAGGGAATTACCTTTGTACGTACAATAAGGAACGGTCGGCAGGGTTTGGAGTCACACTGGAAAGCGGCAGCCACTGACACGGATTCTACAATGGTATTTTTCTTCTTCTTGAAGCTGAACGGTTTTGTGCTCACTGGTCAAAACTGTTTGCAGGGTTGTTCTTTGTGGCCTCGCTTATGGCAGTTTTGGCAAATATATTTCTTGAATGGACAGAATCGGGCAAAATGTCACTAACCGCCTGATCAACAGGCAGTAGCGGTCTGTTTTGTGACTTCTGAGCGGGACTGGCAACCTGGTTTCTTTTGAAACCCGTCAGAGCATGGACGTTTCGCCGTTGCGCAGAAGAATGCTCAAACATGGCTGTGTCAGGTTTCATAGTAACCAATCGTTGGCACTTGGCCAGTAAGCAATTCGGTGTCGTTTCTGAGTCTTGATCTAGCTTGGAAGTAAGTCTTGTTTGGATCATGACATACTGCAGAAACGGTAAGGCACCGATAAATATGAGATATTTGAATTGGTCTCCTGTCAAAGATCGCAGCTTGAAGCTTCACACTCACGGTTGACCATGTCTGCCAGCGCCCCATATTCGCCTGTGTCCCGCTTGACGATTTTCAAACAGCTTGTGGCTGTTTTGGAAGTTTGTGATCAGCGAACCATGAATGGCCGTTTGTACTCAGACTACGGATCATCAGGCACACTTTCCAGGAGTCGTCCTGACGGCTGGAATCGGTCGCTATTTGTTATGATCGAGCTCTGTCTGAGCAATTCTGGTCGAACTAAAATCGTTCTCTGCGAGCTCCGAATCCCAGCCGGAAACCGAAACACAAAGCATGGAGGCAAAAGCGTGTTATAGAACCAGCTACCGAAACGGAATCAAGTAGTGGGGAATCCAGTGGACATTTATTGGCCAACTCAGGAAGCTACGCGGTTGGGGACAACTAGGTCAGCTGCCGTGATTGGTAATTCAGTTCCAATGAGGAAGTAGGTACGTGTGTCTCATGGACGCGAATGTTATTGAAACTAACGTTCCTGGAACCACTTGATGTTCCTGTTGTACACCATTAGCTCAACTTGTTTTATCATTGATCTTACTCTCCCTAACACAAGATGAGACATGTCCGGTTGCTCGCGTAGTGGTGCGCGTCCTCGCGGTATACTCAACCCGCGCGCGACTGGTGGTGATCGCGCAGAAACGTAGCGCCGTTACGACGTACAGACGACTTATTATTATTATTATTATTATTATTATTATTATCTGATAGGATGTAATAACATCGAAATGCGTCATAGTAGTGCAATGTTTCCGGGCGGACAACGTCCAATTTCAACTTGCACCTGCTACGGTCCTCGAAATCGAAAGACCAGCGTTCACTTCAACGGGAATCGCGGTTAACATTGAGATTGCACATCGCAATCCATCCACACAACGCGTTCCACAAAAATGACCCTCAACATCGTTTATTATTATTATTATTATTATTATTATTATTATTATTATTATTATTATTATTATTAAACTTGGTTGCACTAGTATGCCGTCCTCTTATATCTATTCTGGATATAGACAGCCGTCTATCTTCTGCGCTAAAGACTGTTTTGCCTCAGATTTGTATTCACGTTCTCATTGTGGAGGCTCCGCCCTTCCTTCGTGAGCAGTTTAAGACCGAACTGCTAGAAGTAGTCGATGGATTGCCAATTACTTATCACGTTACTTTCCCTACAAGATTCAGGACGGGGAACAAGCTTTCCAATTTAAACTTTATCTTTACCCATATGGAAATGATGATGGCAAGAATAACAATGAGTAGCCTCTTAGGACGAAGTGATCACACAACACTGTTGTTCCGTTACGTCTGCATCTCAGAAGTGTTCAACGGGTCCATCGCAGAGCTTCGACCTTAATATAATCACTGATTGGTCGTTGCTAGCAGAACTACCCCAGCTGTCGCGTGGTGAAAGTTCGTCAAGCAGTACGGTACACTAGTATCAGACTCACCGATGACTAAGATCGTTAGTTCAAAACGTAAAGTTTGTCCTAACGAGCAGGACAGGAAAACAGATGAACCTGAAACCTTCACTTTGGAAACATATAAATGTGCTCCAAAAGTAGGAAACTGGTTTGTCCATCTTATCGAGCGAAGTCACTGTGTCAAATATTTCCGCAAAGACAAATTGATGAAGCTGTTCTACCTTAAAGACAAGCTAACTGGCTTCACAAAGTAGAGCGTGACATTCCGTCTCTAAACACCGCATATGGGCAAGTGTGAACTGCCCAAGAAGCAGCTAATGCTCCTAGACATTAATTCGCTCGTGCTTTGCAGAACGTTAACCCATCATAACGCGGATCACGTCACCACCAGGATTTAGCCATATTTTATTGCTGTGGATGTGTGGAAGCGACTGATGTCACTACACGAGTACAGTTCACCCGGTCCTAATAAAAAGGGCCAAAGTCCTTGAAGTCAGCTGCCACCAGCTTAGCTGGACCGGTATCTCGGTTTTCCAGCTCACATTCGACGAGATGCAGGTTCCAACTGTGTAGAAGCGTGGAATAATCACCCACATTTACAAGGGAGGTAATAGTGCAATACCCGCAAACTACCGCCCAATTAGTTGTTGTGGAGTTCTCCGAACTGGGCAACTTGATTGCAAACGTTTCGCCACCATTCCAAGTGGCAGCTTCAGTTCGGGATTGATAGCAGTTAAATAGAAGTAGCTGGTAGAAACCAAACCCAATACTCTTACTCTTCTTCCTTTACTTGTACTTCATGGAATCTGTCGTTGCAGAAGCAGTCATGGGATAGCTAAAGGAACAATAATGTCGTGATTGAGCAGCATGGGTTCCGCCACAAGGTCTCACATACAACGAACCTTTGTTAGCTCGTTCGACTTGGAGGGAATCCGTCGATGCTGGGGAAGGAGTCGACTCCGTCGACCTCCTTGACTTTAAGGCTTTTGATTTTCCAGACCACCTCATTGTTCTGTACAAGCTTTGGACCTATAGGATTTGTGACCTTGTTTTGGGCTGGATTCCTTCATTCCTACTCCAACAACACTTGAATGTTCGAGTTCGTAGCTTTCTGTCCTACGCGATGATAGAAGATCACTACGGTGTCCCTCAAGGCTCGGTACTGGTATAGCAAGAAAGAAGCGGCAAAAAAGCACAATCCTTAATGCCTGCAACCACAGTTCTTCTATCTGCGCGCATGCGCGCATTTATCGGCCATGTTTCCGTCCCACAGCGCAACATAAATGAGAAACCAAAATATTTCGTATTCGTGCGTCGTTTGTTCGCAATTTTGGGGACCTTGGTTGCAAAGTCTGAGCCCGTATCTTCGTTTCCATAGCTGGCCTCCCGATCAGCCTAGTTATTCTAAAGCTCTTGATATGCTTGATCTCGGTTACGTTAGTCGGCTTGGGATTAATCCTAGATGCACCGACAAAGGCGTTTCTGTCTGATTTATTGGTCTTTCGCCACATGCCTTTTCTGTTATCCTTTGTTCAGGCTCTTTCACCTTCGTTGCTTGTGATACGTTCTGCGTTCATATTGTGCGGTTTGCGTTGCGCCGTCTGATCTCGTCCATGGTGTCTGCGCCTGTTTCGGTCTTCGTTTGTTCTAGTGGCTTTCCAGTCTTCCGCATGATCGTTAACTTACGCGCTACTATACAAGGACCACGACTATTCTTATTGTTCATAAACGACCTCGCGAGCGTGTTGACGTCAAACGTTTTTCTCTTTGCGGATTAGCTCGAGATTTGTCGGACAATCAAATGAGTGGATGACCACAGCCTTGTCGTCCGTCCAGCGTACTTAACCTTACATGGGCATGTGAACCGGTAGATTAACTTTGTTTGGGGATGATCAGGCATTCGGTCTTGGAATTCAGGAACTAGTAAAAGCCTACGCGTAAAAATCAGTTCTAACCGGGCCTCATTAAAGGTCTTTCTATAAATTTGCTTTAGTCTACTTGTGCATTCCTCAGTTACGCTATTTGCTTTGAATGGCAGAGTCAGAAAAAGCTGTTTATTTAGATTGTTTGTTTTGGCACTTTTGGTATGCTTCTCTTCATGTGGGCCTCAATAAAGCGTTCGGGATAGCTGTCCTCCAAAAGTGCTTATTTGCTCTGTTTGAGTTCGGCTTCAACGGTGTCTTCGCTGCAAATCGTTTATGTCTGATCACTTAGGATTCGTATCTAGGTTCTTTTGCGGTTGATTGTGATGAAACTGTGAAAGTTCATGTATCGCCCTGTACAATACGGCTTCCTGTATACTTTTACTTGCATTGATCTGCCGTTCCTTCTGTCAGGGCTTGTGTCTAAAAAATTCATCTGATTGTTATTTTCTTCCTCAACAGTAAATGTGACATTGGGCTGGGTTTTGTTGAAAATATCGGCGGTCTGCTGCGGGTTGATGTTCCCATCACGAGATTTTACCGAAAAGATGTCTTAACCCTGAACTGTTTTCTGGTCTTGATTCATCTGATTACAATGGGAATATTTGCTGTGTTGAAAAGCAGCACTGCCCGTGATTCCTTGAAAATAAGGGCCTGTAGAATTTCAGACAGGAACCAACTTGTTTTAGTTGACTGTCTTACAGCATTCCCATAAAGGCATCCGCTAACCGGACCAAACCGAGATCCCATTACTACGCCATCAACCCGTCCCTATAACTGGTTGTTAAATCAGGATTGAGCGTTGTACGTGTATCTGAGTACAAGTGGCTTCAGTTGTTTGGTTGGACTCCCAGTGCTCGTATTTTGCTGTCCAATGTTTGTGCATAGAAAATTAACGGTTTTGTCACAGGCACGTTAGTAAACAGTGACACCAAATCTACTTCGTTCGGTATGCCAAGTATTTATGTTTCGAACTTCGTCCACAAGCTGAAAGATATATGTCCGTTGATGAGGAGCAATCATTTGCCTGATGATGTTTCGTATTCTTGCCAAACATTGTGCAGTTATTGTACGGTTAATTCTTCACACCAACTATCCGCCTTAATGGTGTATCTGGCTCGTGTATTTTGGGGAGGCCATAAAGACGGGGCATAGTGGAGCCTGTGAGCTGAAGTTAGCTACACACTACAGCCGGTTGAAATGAACCGGAAGTTTGCTCCTTTCGTGTATCCCAGCCATGGAACGTATTTCCGCATTCGGTCTTTTTCGCTCCTACGTTGGCGACACTTGAAAGCCTGCTTTACGGTGCATTACACCAGTTGCATTACATGATTCTGCGCAATTGTCTGGGACAAGGGACAATGTAACCAAACCATGGGTTAACGCAAGATTTTTCGGAAGTCCCCTGCTAAGTTTTATTCTTCATAAGCCTATTGTTGAACTCATTATTTACTTAGGAAAACTATTAAGCGTATTGCTTGTTATCCCTGATGAATCCATTGTTTCATTGTCAAAGCCAACGCCAAAATCGAGGGACCAATCTGCCGCCGACCTGTTTTGACGTAGCTGCAACAACCGCTAAACTTTGTACAGTCATGATAAGGTTTGGCGCATTCAATCCTCCGGCCGTCAGTCATTTCATCTAGTAGGTGTGTGTGTCACATACACGCCTAGCTCACCGAACGTCCATCAAACGTGTGCGAGCGCCAGTACCACAGTGACTGCTAGGATGGACCACGCGACAAACACCACTTTAACATGACTGAATTGGTAACCTACATGGCACGCACTGCCTGCCCACGGAGAGCAAAGCCTAAAGCATTACAATTTAAAGTTAGGTAGAAATTTGTCACATCTAGACACACTCAGACAGCCGTCACAGGCCCGTAAAAACATTGTGCGCGCGTTTCATCCTTTCGAGAATCGTCAGCAGTGCGCATTCAATCGGACCCTGGTAGGGCTCGAACCTGCAACTCAACTGTTGCCAGTCCGTAGTTGAGACCATTGAGCTACGCGCGTACAGTGCTTTTTCGGGCGTGTGACGGCTGTCTGAGTGAGCCAAGATGTGACGAATTTTTACCTATATCACTCAACTCCCCCTACTACCCCTCTGTAGTAAGTACGTAGACCAAACTGCTTATAATGCCATAAGTTAATTAGCAGCTTAAGTTTGGTAAGCTCGTCGCTTGGTGAGGGGGCTACCCTGGCCTCTGCACGGCAGTAACATGTAAGTAAGTGGATAGTGAGCGGCACTGTATCACATCTATTAACTAATTCACGATGGTCGTTACGGTCCCCCGTAGCTCAGTGGCCTCCACCAGGGGCTGGCAACAGTTGAGCAGCAGGTTCGAACCCTACCAGGGTCAGATGGAATGCGCACTGCTGACGATTTCCGCAAGGATGACACGCGCGTACAGTGCTTTTCCAGGCGTGTGATGGCTGTCTGATCGAGTATAGATGTGACGAATTTCTGCCTATACCATTCAACTCCCCCTACTACTCTGTAATTTAAAGTTAATTGTGCAAGCTGATTTAATAATATACGGGCTGGAATAGAATCCTTATCCTATCGTAAAATATTCTACCCTATTACTCTTTTCTCGGCCTAAGCGCAGTAGAGGGGAAATACTACGACCGATTCATGTTAGTTCTGCACTAAGTGTATGGCTATTCCAATCTTCAAAGGTATAATAAAGCTGGTGCAGAAGTGCTACAGGCTGACATAGATTGTAGCTCGAGCAACTGCCATAAGATCTGCTCCACTGGATTTACAGTAGTCATTGTCTATAGCTGGATGTACAATATTAAACTCTAATTCGGAGCGGAGGATCTAAACGGAGCGTGAGAGCAGTGCTCCAGAGCTAGGTACTCCAATCTTGCCAACATGTGCCCCTATACGGGGGCCGCTGCTATTGATGCGCTCGAACAGCACACTTCAGCGAAGCCATGCGGTGCATGCAACAATACTTGGATGCAACAACACACAAGTCCAAGCTTGTCAACCACATGACAGACACCATCCACCATAGCTCCTGTCGTTGCCAAACTATGAGCAATTCGGGCCGCTAATACTACCAAAGGACCTACTATGACACCTGTTTTCTGCCCAAAGAAGGCGGCCATACAACCTTCCAAAAAGTAGAAGACTAGGCGGTACCGTTATCCACTTACTGTTATATGCTCCAATGCGCCTGAACCCGAGGCAAGCTCCATAAAAGGAAAGCTATTAGACGACCAGAAACAGTGTGACACCGTGTCTCATTGAACTGAGGTCCAAGCAAAGCTGTCCAGTTTGACGCGTCTCGAGTGTCATCCGAACTCGGTACCCTACGGTGAACCAAGATTACTCCAAGTAACGCTTCATTCAGGAAATAATGCAGAGACCTTTCTCTTGATAGTCACTCGCCTACGAACAACTAAATGCACTGTTCGCACTTTCCCAGATGTTCTATGGAGCGAAGGCTATAAATGCAAACTAAACCCGGAGGATTACCGCAAACAAAAGACGCAAAATCGTTCATTGTCAACTGTGTCCCCGAGCTTCAAACATCAAGCAAACTAGAGGCCCAAGCGCATGACTGAGCTTCATGATGCTTCATCCGTGAAGTACTTGCACACAGAATGTGATCGCCAATTCTATCTCTAGGTGGCCCTCATCGCCAAACTACAAAGAGAGCGTTCGGCGAGTGATAGAAGTAGCATAGCAAACCAACTCCATAGCGGAAACTATGCTAAAAACGTGGCTCAAAATGCGTAGGAAGCGGTCATCCGAAATACGTATAAAGTCGATGGACACCCGGTCACAATGAATGAGATAACGATAAGAGTGCAGCCCTTGTGTGCGACCCCGTCCGCCTGCCCCTCAGACCGAGATTCAGTCAAAACACTCCCTCAACTGTAGGATGTCTAAGTTCCTACTGAGGCTGAGAAATCTACAGGCCAACCCAAAATTAATCTGAGGCCTGCGATTACAGTACAACATGAAAACGACCGAAATCCGATTCCGAAAGGGTCGGCATAACCCCTCACCCAGAAGCCGCATCCACGATTACACTACTAGCCTCTGACATCCTCACCTGCTTGCATACCAACGTTCAAGTTCTTATAACTAATTTGACCGAGCTTCTTATTCGTCAGACCTCCACTCTCTATGTCATAGTGTTGATAACTGCAACAAGCCTGTATACCGAGATAACTGATGCTGAGATAGTCCTGCGCGGCGTGATTCTGCTGCTTAACGATCGACACAGCAGAGGAGACGGAGTGCTCTTGTATCACCTATCTGACCTGCATATTAATACTATCGACGATCCAGATGAGCAAGTTGTCGCTTCGTTCTGGTGCCGCCTAGACTTGATGTGTGTTTAATTACAAGAGTTTACTGCCCTCCAAGATCCACCCTAGAAAAGGAGCACCGCCTGGCGTCTGGGATGAGACGAAACCTTGCACGGTTATACACGTTAGTCCTTCTGGTAAGGGAATTCAACTTACAGTCAGTCGAAGTCTGAGCTTCGCTCGGCGAACAACTCAATTGCAATACGTAATCGCCGATATACCGCTACATAACCACCTACTTCAGAACTGGCGACGAACCCTTTGTCTTAGATCTTGTGTCAACCATCAAGGAACTAATGTCTGATGTAATAAACATAAGTGCGCCGCTTGGCCTCAGCGATCATGCGCTACAGCACCTCCTCTAAATCAGCTACACGAAATACATCTGTGGAACCAGCGATAACTCACCCATTCTGGTACACCGTCTGACCTCATTCAAGAAACCGACTGGTTTTTCAAAGCTGATCAGCATCTCGACGTCGCTTGGAAGGAAATTGTCACCCTGTTCACCAGGTTAGTGACAAACGCATCGGAAACCAAAGTATTTCACCCGAAACAAACGAAGTCCTTCCTTAGGAGCCGGACACGAAAATGTATGGCTCTAAGGGATTTGGTCTGGCGCGTTTATAAAGCCTCTCTGGGTGTGCAGGCCTAGGATGCCTACATAACTCAGCGCAATCATTGTGTCTGATGGGTCTGTGAAGACAAAATCAAACACTAACAGGACTTAATGACGAAATACACGACTAATCCTAAGGTGCTCCCCAGGCACGTAAACATGCCCCGAAGCGTGGAGTGCGGGATCCCAGTTATACTGCAGTAGATAGTCTGACGCTCGCTACACAAGGTGTAACTAACGCGCTTTGGCAACAGTTTACATGCACTTCCAAAAGGGAATCGGCACCCCAACCGTTCATGACACAGCTCATTCCGCTCCCATGATTAAGCCACATATTCTTTCCCGCAGTAACTGTGATGAAAAGACGACTGTCGTTGCGCGTGCACAGCTCTCCTGATGTGGACAATATTAGTTAGAATGTATTAAAATCAATGGCCATGTACCTTGCCGAACAGTTGGCTAGATCTTTCCAACGGAGCCTTGAGGAAATGCAGGTTCCGATCATGTGGAAACGGAATAGTTACTGCTTTTTCAAGAGTGGAAATCGTGTAGAGCTTTCAAATTACAGTTCCATCACTGCCCTCCCGGCGTTATCGGAAGTTATGGCAGGAATTATCGCAGAGACGCTGATGAAATTCCTTGAGATTATCCGCATCTTAGCGCCACAGCAGCATGGATTCCACCGTAACCGGCCCTGTACCACAAACTTTTTGCTAGCCTCAGCAAGCTGAACGCAATCAGCCGATCCCACACAAAGAGTCCACGTCGTATACTTGGACTTCTATAAAGCATTAGATCGCCTGGACCACCGCATTCTTCTTCACAAACTTCGAAGCTATGGATTTGGTGACCCTGTGATCGGTTGAATAAACAAATTTATCTAATTGGAGGGTCAAGTTTGGACTACACGTTGTGTGATTGGATTGCGACACGCAACCTCAATATAATGGACTGTGAATCACAGTCCATTACATTGAGGTTGCGTGTCGCAATCCAATCACACAACGTGTAGTCCAAACTTGACCCTCCAACTAGTCATTTACCGTTGTGACAAAAAGGGTTGCCCACCGTGACCCGGTAGCCCAAGGGGTAGTGGTGTGGGCTACTATTCCAAAGATCGCGGGATCGAGGCCTGCTGTCTCCACCTGATGAGATGAAATTACATCGAAACGCGTCGTGGTTGTGCAGTGTTTTCGGGTGGGTAAAACCCAATTTCCATAAACAAATTTATCCTTCAACATTAGCTGAATGTGAGAGTTCGCAGCTCCAATTCCGACCCAATTGAAATCCAGTGTGATGTGCCCCAAGGATCAGTAATGGGACCACGGTTATTGCAACTATTCCTCAATCTTCTAGCTAGTGAGCTCCAATGTCATGAGCTGGCACGATAATATGACAATGTATGACAATGCGGCACTACAAAGAGATTTCGACAAGGCCTATACATGTCCATCCGGAAACCGGCTCCAGTTGAATCTAGCGAGATGCACAGTTCTTGGCATACGACATTCACATTCTCATGAATATCGACTGGGAGAGCAGCAGCCGCCACATGCTACGCAGGAAAGCGACATCCGGTTAACCGTGTAGGAGGAACTTGGCTGCTCGAAAGATTCAGAGAAGTCATGGCGAAGAACCAGTCAACTCCTTGACCCCTTGCGCAGTGCGTTCGGAAGTTGCAGTCATCAATCTTTACAGAAATGCTGTACGCCGACGTGATGCCGCACGTGGAATACGCGCTCCAAACCTGGCAACTCTGAGGCAAAAACGATGTCGATGCACTTGAAATGTCACAACCTGGGGCGACAAAAATCTTTAGTGGACTGTTTCACCTCCCTTAATAACCCAGATTGAAAGCGCTAGGCCTGTACATCGGTGAATATCGGCGCCTGCGAGGAGACCTTATCTTGGTGTGAAAAATACTGGCTAACCCCAATCACACCTGTTGCGATCTGCTGCAGGTCAACCACAATACTAATCTGATAGGACAGCAGCTCAAAGTGGCCACACGTCATAGTCGACTTGATTGCCGGATATCCAGACACTGGAATGCTCTTCCTTCTCACCTTATTTTCGTCCCCACATTAACACTTTTTCAAAACCAATGAACTACGCTATATTTCATACTTTATTCGGAAGACGAAATAACACAAGCAGTGTGCTCACCAGCCATTTCCGCTACGTAGTGGGGAGCAGACCAGCGTATGTGTTCATGTAAATAAATCAATGAGTTACCTAAAACCAGAATGTTTCCTGTCAGTTTAAACTATTATTTTATGATCCCCACTCCGATCATCCTACGAAACTTGTCGAGCAATCCATTTTTTGCCTGTTATAAATCTTTTTCATTTTTCATTGTTCATGACTGGGCGGCAACGTAACAGCAACAAGCCGTGTGTTCGTTTTCACTTCCTGCATCTCGTTAGCTAAAAGCTGCAACTGTGGAATGTCGTTAGGACGTGTTCAAACCACATCAACATATCACATCGGTCTAATGAAACGGCGCGATTGAACGCTTTCATTTATTTTTATTTTTCCTCACTAACTACGTCAAATATAATTGCTTCCCATATCGATTTTTGTTTGCACATGCAATCCTCATCACACCACCGTTATTCAGCAGTGAATTTAAACCGGTAGACGTTTAAACTGGTGGTTCACTTATCCTTACATTCTTTTATTTTTCACCCAAACCATCCTACAGGACCTGTCAAGCACCTGCCTTTTTATTATTGGTAAACCACTCTTCGTGCATTCCTTGCTTGACCCCTCTGAGGATTTAAACGCAACTTTGCTTTTCGTTACACATCACACACAGCCTTTACTTACATAGCGCTCCTCGCTCATTCTGTGCCGACCGCACCTCTATATCAAGGCTGATGCCGTATGCGTCGTGGTAGCGGGCTGTCATCTAATAACACGTTGGTGAACAATGGTAACTTCTCAGTTTCTTCTCTAAGCGCGTGAAACCAAGGAAATCCCGCTACACTTTTGACAGAGAACTGATTGCCATCCAAGCTATTTGCCCATTCCGTCAAACACGGAGGTCGTACTTTCACGGTCTACACTAACCAGAAGCTCTTTATCTTTGCCTTCAACTCATTTGACAAACTCTCACCACCGGAAACTAGAGACCTAGACCTTGTTACCCAGTTGACTGCCAACATGCGTCATGTCTCAAGTGACGACATACCTGTCGACGACGCTCTGTCACGTGTCATTCTCACCTCCCAATCTTGGTCTACAATCGCCCTTGCCGCTATGGCATCGACACAGCTTCAAAACACTGTAGTCCACTTCACTGTAAGTGCAGCAGCTTTTTCTTCCCACCACAGACGGAACGATCCTGCGCGGCACTTCCATAGGCTGCCCTTGACCATTAATGTCCGCCTTTTTCAGACGCGCTGTCTTCGACGCACTTCACTCACTATCACACATTAGCACCATCTTCGAAACAGAACGTTTCGTTTGGCCGAGCGTAAAAAGAGGTTCCCGTACATGGATTCAAGCCTGCCTGCAATGTTAACGCTCCAAAAATACATCTACACATACGTAGACCTCTTGGCGCATTTTTGCCCTGAGCTCTCTGTTCTCGCATAAACATTTGGACCTGGTGGCCATTTGCCTCCTACATGTGGATTCGCATGCAAGCTTAGCTCGTCGATTGTTTTTTCACCTGGAGACAAGCCATACCCCTAACAGACTATACCGCCGCAATTTCTTAAATAGTTTGGTCTCACACTACAGATGCCCCATCATCACAGCTGAGGCTTGAACACCTTTCGAATATTCAAAATTCCATAGGTTTTGATACGACAACGTTTCATCCAGCAGCCAAAGGATTAGTTTTTGGCTTCCATAGACAGTTTAAAGCCTCGCTTTCCGCCTCTTCAGACCCTAACGGGATTGAGAACGCTTCGCTTGTGTTCTAGGTATTCACAGCAGCATCAAAGCTGACTTGTAGTGAACGCCATCAGAGCTGGTTTGCGTTGCAACACCAAAGTTACCGAGAGATCATGTTTCATCTCCCTATACAACAGCTGTTCAGCCGTAGCCAATTTGTTGGCGACCGAGTGCGTCTCCAGGTTGCAGATCGAAGGATGACTATTTTGCGGAGGTAAAGGTGAATATATCTCATGCTTTGCATTGAGATGAGTAAGTAGTCGTAGACAGTTCATTGATGGTGCTGCATGGTGTGGGAAGTTTTCGCTTGGCAAGCATACTTCTTATAAAAAGCCTCATAGGCTGTATGAAAGCACTGTGAAGTGGCGTATATGACTCGCCACTAAATAAAGTCATTGCAGCCGGGAAGCTTGGACCCTTGGTATGGCTTTTAGCCATCCGAATAGCGTATAAACCGAGCAATTATGCATTGGCTCCCAACGAGTGCGAGTCCCTCCTATGGTTAGGTCTTTTGACCAAAGGCTCGGGGAGGCGGTCCCTTAAAAAACCCTACTTTGGCCTAGACAACCGGGCAGTATTTCGCTTGCTGATGAACTATGCAATAGAATAGAACTACACTCGCCCTCTCTGCTAATGGTTTGTTCTACTGCTACTGCCACTATTAGTTTTCAATCACCCACCACCTACATCTCGACATTTTCTCTGTATCATCGTCACGGCTATCATCTGACCCCCCATTCATCAGCAACATCGTTCCCTATGAGAAAACTATCGCTGTACCAACCATACAGCACAAAACCTGGACAAGCTAGTCTCAAGCTTTTCTCTCTCAGCTTCTTCAATGCAAAACAGTTCAGTTTGGAAGCATTCAAAGTGCGTACCACCTCACAGATTTGATCAAAAGCCGGCCTCGCATGCACCCTGGCATATATTTCAACAGGTGTCTGAAACCCAACTTCCGGATCCCAACACGGTCTACCAACTCCCCTCAGCCATACATCCGTTCCCTTCTTCGTCTTTCTAGCGACGCCGATTCCATCGCAGCTGGAAAAGCTGGTGTTCGGAGTGTCCCTATTGCCTGGGCCAAAGGTGCCCTTCATGAATGGATTACTATCAACAGTCGCCTCTGCGCAATGAGGTTCTGAGGTCAAGATTTAACAAACCACAAAAGGACAACCGCGCTGTATTTGTTTTCTTTGCCTATGCCTCCATTGACTGTGGCCCGAATACAGTCAAAGACTTACTCTATCAGAATATTCATGACCTGCTTCTAAGAGCCCCCAAATCGGAGATCATTGTTATGACGGGGATTTCAACTGGCGTGTTGGTCGTTTAATGCAAAGGGAACGCCATTTCGGAAGTCTGCATGGGTACGATAACGTTCGCTCGGATAATGGAGAAAGGCTGCTCAGTCTATGCGCCGACCGCAAACTTTACCATCAAACTTGAAGTTTCGCCATCTGAGACGCTACTACGCTACCTGATGTGCTATATCCTCTTCGTTACATTGGTCGCAGACTGACCTCATGGCTATAAGTCACCGGTGGCGTGGCAGTGTTCGAGACTGCAGATCCTATTGGTCAACTTTTATCGATTCTGGTCATACGTTGGTATGTGCGACGGTACACATATGCTTCGAGGACTCGTCTAGCATTAAACAAACTCGTTTGAACATTGTTAAATTGGAAGGCTCGCTGCTCAAGTGCAATAGCAACAGACGATCCGTGAAAATCTCAATTTCCTCCTTCTCTTGACGTTGACCGGCATTGGATACGTTTACCACAGGTCATGTTTCCTACAGGGCTGTCTACCTGCAGTTTTTTCGTTCAACAGCTAAAGGTTGGGTCTTGACGACATCATCGGAAGTACCTGACCATCGACGGCCTATTCCGTCAGTGTGGAGCACACTGAACTCCGACAGATCATTTCACAACAATCAATAGGTAGTCTTCGCTATGATCGTGAATCCTGATGGTCCAAAAGAGCCACAGAAATGGAATCCGCTGCCGCTGCGAAGAACCCTCGCAGATTATTTTATTTCATCCAATCCACTGGATACAAATCACAGCAGTGAGACAGTCTGCACGTTAGACGGTAGGAGGATCATTAACTTACGTAAACGTCTAGCTCGTTGGGCATAGAACGTTACTCTTCAATTTAATTATCCAGCTCAACCACCTGTGACATCCCCATTGCTATCGTGTGCTGCATGGCCCGTGTTCACAGATCCTCCCAATGAGGCAAAGATTCGGAGAGAAACCCAAAGTCCGAAGCGATACATAGCCCTAAGGCATGACACACAACGATGCAACGGTGGAAGGATTACAGTTGGTAACGAACTGCTCTCGATTTTCAAGATGTGGTTTAATGAGAAGATTCCCAACTCATGGGGTAAATCTATCGTGGTTTCGATTTACAAGAAAGCTTCCGCAGTGATTACACCCACTACCGAGGAATATCATGTATCTCTCCGAAATGTGCGATCATTTTGTAGACATTTCGTTGCCAGACAAGGCACTACCATCAGTGCAGCTTCAGGGGCCTGGTTCGCAGTGACTCGTAAGCTACTTCAAGATCCAAGTCGATTACGAGGCACTGCGAATCAGGCCCCTGAAGCCGCACTGATGATGTTGCCTTGTCTGTCAACAAAACGTCTTCAAAATAATCACTCATTCGCTGTCACCAACGGAGTGCGCCACGATTGACCTATCCCACCGTCCTTACAACTTTGTCATCGAGGAAGTTCTCCGGCACCACCGGAACAGACAGTTGCGACGCTGAAACATCCCGGAGACAGAGTTGAGGATCTGGATTATGCTGATGATATCGCTTTACAAAGGGACAATCCACAGGCCATTGAAAACGTTCTGAACCCCTTAGGGACCAAGGCATATGATATGGTTTGTATTGTGAAAACTGAACACTGATTAACGCCAGTTAAAAAAAACAGTTACCTGAAGTCCTGCAGAATGGTGGGGGTAAAATCTACATCAACTGTAACTGAGTTGTCTATTTGCGCATTTGTCGAACAGATACGCCGCTGAATAATGGTAGTGTAAGTGGGAATTGAATGTGAACGACGACGCAACATGGAAGCAGTTACGATGCCCTTGCTGAGAAAAGTAAAAACAACAATACTCACTTTTGTACCGCATCCTTAGGTTTATAGTAAATATTAATCCGGTTTGAAGGGACAAATAATAGATTCCATGGTAGCACAATTTAGGCCACGAAATGTTGGGGCCAGAGGCAATATCTTATCGTTATTTGAAAAGTTCCAAGGTGGGGAGGAAATAACTAAGTTTGTGAGACAGTTCCAGGGTTGTATAATTCCAAGCGAAAAATACTTTTGCCGACATTCCAGGCGGTTATGCTGTTCACACAATTTCAAAGGTAACCCTCTGAGATTGGTCTTATGACTGAGTTTCAGCAAGTGACGGCATACGTGATTAGGCTCACTCAATATTTGGTAGACTAATATGAGATCGCCACGCAGCCTTCGGTAGCGGCCACTGAAAACTCCCAGTGAGTTTAGCCTTTGATGGTAGGACAGATTTCGTATTCCCTTAAGGTTCTTTGTGGCCCTGCGTTGTAGTTTCGCTAGCACTTCTAAGTCGCGCTTCAACCAAGGTTGCCAAGCTTGGATGGCGTATTCAACGTGAGGGCGCACATAAGAGCTGTGCATCACCGGGTAGATGTATGAATCGAATCTTCCGAAGGCTCTCCGCAGCAAGCCGACGTGCTGGTTGGCTCTCTTTGCAGTTGCCTCCGACTGCTTTGAACAGTTAAGGTCAGTTTGAATGAGCACACCAAGGTCGCGTTCTTGGGAAGTTGTTTGCAATACATGTGACCCAAGCCTATATACATAGTCATAGTTATGGAGCAATTGAACAGCGTGGCATTTTTCCACATTGAACGGTAGTGTATTCAGAAATCACCAGTTTGAAATCGTGTTAAAGTCACACTGGAGCTTTCCGTGGTCGTTCGGTTCTTTGATCGCTCGCCATAACTTGATATCATCCGCGAAGATTAGGAAATCGGAAGTAATTTCCCTCACCAGATCGTTTATGAAAATCAAAAATAGCCGGGGCCCGAGCACCGAGCCTTGTGGTACGCCGCACTCCATCTCAGTTGCGTCGGACAGGGCCTCTCGTACTCTCACTACCAACAAACGTTCTTGCAGGAAATTCCCTATCCAACGCAGCGGTGGGTCACCAACGCCATAGAGCTGAAGTTTATGGAGGAGAATTCGGTGGTCTAAATGATTAAACGTTTTTAAGAAGTCCAAGTAAATGACATCAACTCCTACTCCACCATCAACTGCATCAGTCCAGCTATTGAGTGCAAGTAACAGGTTCGTAGTGCATGAGCGCTTTTGTCGGAAGCCATGCTGCTCAGGTGCCATCATCTTGTGAGTTTCCAGATACTGCATGAGTGCATAATCGATGCTAGACTCCATAAGCTTGGAAAGCACAGAGAGTAGCGTTATAGGACGGTAATTGGTTGGATCAGTGCGACTACCTACCTTATGAATAGGAGTGATGACCCCTCGCTTCCATATTGTTGGAATATGGTTCTTCCCCATACAGCGCTGATATAACATAATCAGACGTTCCTCCAGATCACTGGCTGCTGCCTGTGAAGCGCTCGGTCGAATGTTATGGACACCAGGAGAGCTGTGGACAGGCAGGAACAACCGTTTCTTTGACACACTATGCAGTAAAAGTAATATTTGATAAGGTTAACGGTGCGATAATAGAAACAGGGATAATTGTTGGTCCCGTTACTCCCTGGAACATTTGTGCGTAATGGAACCGTAAAAGATTGGCTGCTTCCGTTGCTGATCGCGTGCATCCGTCAGTCCTGATCGGTGTTGGAATTCCGCGTTGCACCTTAGGAAGGCCATTAACATGTCTGTATAAGCGTTTGCAGTTCTTGCAGGATCTCTTCATTAACTCCTGCTAATGTGTCACCTTGTCTGCACATGTGGCAGACCTCAGTGAGGAAGGGAAGTATAGTTAGTTTCGCAAAATTCTTTGGCGAATGACTCGAGAGCTCCGTCGCACTAAAATGCTTGGCGGACGGAGAAAGCGAAGAGATGGAATGCTACGCCGAAAGCCGCCAACACAAGGAATTCTTTGACTCATTAAAGACGGTGTATAAACCGAGGTTGGAGCAGCTGAGGACTGCTCGATGCGACTATATGCGCTGCCTGTACACAGACTGCAGACATAATGCACATCTGGCGTAAACACTTTGATTGTCTCTTGAACAACCGTTAAGAGATTGACTGGACTGCGTTGTAGGCTGCAACAACGCGAGATGAAGACTTGTCTTGCCGACACACGGACTCTGGATGAGACGCAGTGAGCACTTCCTCAGCTGTCAAACGGCAAATGCGCCTGTGTCGACAAGATCCCGCTTGAAGTATTGAAATACGGTGGACTCGCGTTGGTGAATGCGCTGCACCAGTTGGTGAAACGAGTGTGGCTTGAGGAGGAGCTGCCTCCTGAACTGAAGTATGCCCTTGTGCTACCGCTGTACATGGACAAAGGGATCAAGAAATGTGCCACGTATTATCGTGGTATCTACTTGCTGAGTTGTGTGGGTAAGGTGACTGCCCGCGTCCTGCTCAAGCGCCTCCTCAGCCAGATTGTGGAAGTAAATGTGGCGGAAGAGCAATGTGGATTCCGTTCGAGTCATAGCACCATCGATGTGGTGTTTGCGGCTCGTCAGTTGCAGGAAAAGTGCAGAGAACGACACAAGACGTAGTACTCGCTTTTTATTGATTTCACCAAGGCATTTGATACTGTGAACCGCGAGGCATTGTGGCTGGTGTTGGGCAAGTTTGGTTGCCCGCGTAAAAATGTAAATTTAATTGGATGTCTGCACAGTGGTATGCGAGCGAGGGTGCAGCTGAGTGGACAGACCTCGGATGACTTTGCAGTTGTCTCTGGTGTGAAGCAAGGCTGTGTCTTAGCTTCTGTCCTGTTTACTATTTGTCTTCATGCCATAATGTCGTGTGTGTCTGTATGATGTGACGTGCTTACTGGTTCTTGTGGAGCACCGTATTGTTGTTGCGTTACTGAACAGTCGTTTCGATGCGAGAACCCTAGGGTGTGAAACAACTATCCATAGGTTGTAGTTCGCTGACGACTATGAATTGTTTGCATACAGCACGGATGAGTTGCAGCACGTGACTTCAGCTCTCTCTTCGAAAGCGGTTAAGTTCGGGCTCACTAACAAAGCAGGCAAAACTGTTTGTCTATTGCAACCTTTATCGGAAGCGCAATCTGCCATAGTACTGCGAATCAGCATTGGCGTTGAATTGCTAGAAATCACCTCGCGCTTCTGCTACCTTGCGAGTGTGCTGTTTCGAATGGCTTGCAAATAGACAGTGAACTTTGTTTACGCATATCGAAGGCAGTGATGGCATTTGGTAAGCTAGAGTACTGAGTGTAGAACAACCACCAGTTTACCGTTGACACGAGGCTGATGGTGTACAAATCCATGGTGCTGACTGTTCTTCTATGTGGCAGCGATACCTGAACGATGTACCGGTGAGATGTGCGATACCTCTGGCGGTTTCCTCAACAGTCTACGACGGATTCTGCTCATCGTTTCGTGTGACAGAGTGGCGGTCAATCAGGTGTTGCGTTGAAGTAGAATGTATGCAGCGGACTGCATATTTTTTCTGCGACACGTGAGGTGGCCCGGTCATGTGTGGTGTATGGACTCGATGAGAATATCTAATTAGCTGTTATATCTATAGTTTTGGTGGTTTTGTGAGTAGTGTAATGTTTGTAGAAAGTAAAAGCCACGATTAAACTTTGCACCATAACCTGCTTTTATACCGTCAGACGATTGTGCGGAAGCGGCATGTGGGGAACCGAAGCTTCGTTACCAGAACATGATCAATTGTGCCTATCACCTACTAATGCGGTGTGCATAGAGCGGTCTCATCATGAAGGCAGTTGCAGAGGTGCAGGAACAATCTCTCGTGCATGCGGAGAAGAAACACCGGGTGTGTAAGCGTCAGGCGCTGCTGGAGTGTACTCCATCGACATCGAGTGCAAAGTGCTGTAGTTCCTGAAGTCGTGAGTGTCTGAGTCAGGCGGACCTAATGAGCCACAAGTGAGGCCACTCGGGACCAGTATGGATACGACGACGAGCGTGGCTGAGAACGTAAGCGGGAAAGGCCCAGGTTTATTAAGCACAATGCATGCGCTTCCATTCGATTCACTAACGGCGCACTTGCATGTTGAGTTTATTTCTTTCAGGCATTTGGTTTACTATATTGTCTTAATACTTCTTTTGTTACCTCGTCTTAAAGTCTACCTGGATAATCTGCTACTTACTTGAGCAAGTCGCTTAAATGAAAGGTGTGTAACTTCCATAATTTTTTCATGTTTGATGCATTTTTTGATCTCTTGTTCTGACACGGAATTTATCACGGGTTTGTTGGTAAGACTTTTATTCCATCTGATAATTGTGTCGGCATACCTGTATACATAATTCGATATATTTTATTTGCTATTGCCATTACAAGTGATTGCCTGTCGCTTGACGTCTTCGGTGTGGCTGTGATTGCTGTGGGTGTTGACTAGGAGCATAACTGTCTAACCAGCACGTCGACCTGCTGCGCAAGACACTAGGGTGATTAGACGCATCAGTCTTCCCAAGAATATAAAGTTCATACACGCGTCCTCATTTTGAATAAGTCATCCGCGTTTGGCAACCATGGTTGAAGCTTGACAAAGACGCGCCCGGATACCA
Organism: Dicrocoelium dendriticum; assembly: GCA_944474145.2. Classification (NCBI taxonomy): domain Eukaryota; kingdom Metazoa; phylum Platyhelminthes; class Trematoda; order Plagiorchiida; family Dicrocoeliidae; genus Dicrocoelium; species Dicrocoelium dendriticum. The sequence continues at coordinate 81,380,903 of OX104065.1, read as the reverse complement.
CAAAGATCGGCAACAAAGAATGCCAAGGGCATACGCAATCAATTTTACCAGAAAAGGCTGAAGTTGTTGGGAGTTTTCAGCTGACTATACCGAAGAAGGCGATGCGATATCGTATTGGCGTAATAACTACTGAGTGACCTCAAGGACGCATGAGCCAGTCGCTGAAACATATCCACAAGACCAAGCTCAGAGTGAGCAATGCAGCCCTCTATACCTTTTCTAACTTGCTAACATCCTTAACGCAATCACTTACATCCTTAGTGCAGAAGCTATCATTCTCGTTGCAGAAGCTTTCCTCCTTAATGCAAAGGCTATCATCCGATAATCGTCCACATAACACCCACGTAGCACTGTGTGGGCAGAGGCTACCAGCCAATAGAATTAGGCATAGCGTAGCGACTGAAAACAGTTACGCGCAGAATACTCACGCTTTCGGAGATGGGTAGGAAAACTGTGAGACTTGCGTGAGACTAGCGTGGTCCAACTAAAATGGGCTGCAATGGAGGCTTTACTAAACGGAGCTCAGCCGGTGCACAGTGTGCCGCGCGCCCTCACTAGACAATGGTGGTGTCTGAGCCATCCAATGGAGCGCGCACAGTCCTTGAGGGAAGGGAAACGCGTGCACTCAGAGCACCGGGTATAAGCATTAAGTGGAGTCAAGCCACTTTTGTAAGTAAGCAAAGGAGATGTCTGAGGCTAGGGCGCAACTGATGCACGCAAGACAACAGTGAACAACGTTGGCTTAGAACCAAAAAGGTGCTCTAAACAAGAGGCGCAGATAGGTTGCCTCGTTTTGATAGGTATTCAGGCTATTTCGGCGGGATAGTTGCAGACGCAGTAGAAGCTACCTTTTGATCTGGAAATCAAGTTGTCGTAACATAAGGAGCGGAACGATCTCCGTCGCAGCAGAATGGATACCAATCACTACACTTAACTTCTTTCTTTATACGACAAAATATCACTTTTGTGACGAATCCACAGGTTTAAGTTGAAGGTGGGTAGAAGTAATCATATTCTAAACAATTCGCCCCCGTACGAAACACAAGTCAGATCTGATCGAGGTAGAAAGACAGCTGCCATGTGGAATGATATAATCACCAATGGATCGATGAAGGAGGCACGTGATAGATGTTTGATTGTAGCCTTGCAATTTCCTTTCAAAGGATATGTTAAACGGTGACTTATATTACTTTCCTCCTTGTTCCGCAAGTACGCAGACATGTAGTGGTTTCTTGCGAAGGGAGTAAACTACAAGGACATGGTCTGGCGAAATATGGGGTATAGTGAGCCGATGCACTCTACGGCAGTGACTCCCAACCTTCGTATCGCCGTGGACCGGTCGGCGTTTGAAAATTACAACCCGGCCAGCAGATGGGGTTTGTTGAAACAACGTTTTAGATTGTTTTCAGTGAATAAGTTTAATGTGATTGTGATTGAACATGCCTTGAAAATTGAAGTGTCGGAGCTCCACGACTGCTTCCACCCACTAACGGTAGTGAGAACACCAACGACCGACCAACAAACAATGTTCACACAGCAAGTAAAACCGGTCACCAAGCGTCTGTCTGTGCAACTCAATCACAATATTCAAATTAGCGCATATCACAGGCTATGCGAAAAGGCTGGCATTCGATCAGTCAATGCTGGTCTAGTTCAAAAAGCGGGGGATAAATAAGTTGCCACACGAACGAATAAAATACATAAAGTAAAAGCGAATAAGCATAAGCTTTAGTGTCCATACAAGCTAATCACAAATGTGAGACAAAAGCGAACGTATGCGAGGAACCGGAAGAGAGGGCAGAGTGAGTAGGGGTGAGTGGAGCAAAACTCACAAAACAACGGGGAGCGATGGAGTAATCTTACCTTCTCTATAACAATAATAAAATTCAGTGACACCAACAAATAGATATAAAGTGATCTAATACGTTAACTCACTAGAACGCTAAATTATGGACAACCATGAGCGTGTTCCTCTGCAACGAGACTGCTCCATCTGAGGGAAATAGGAGACAATGTCGCTCGATGTGTGCTGCCTAGGTCCAGTTAATTTGATTGCTTTGTTCCGGCTGCTGACACTGCAGAACAGCCCGCTTCACACAGCTAAGTTGTCCGAAATGGCAATCTGCGCGTAATTCGCTATGACTTTAATTGCAGAACACCGACGAATTTGTTGGTCACCAACGTACTATGAAGTCCGCCGTCGTTTGCAAACTCAGTAGTGGTATATAATGTGGGATAGATGAGTTATAATAATGCGATAATGGCACAGATTGTGAGTCAACACTTTTGAAACCGAATTGCAAATCGTCGGAATCCACAACCTTTAAACAAATCGTACGCACATTTCTATTGTCATAATCATTATCCACCAGATGAAAAAATATCAAATGTAGTGTTCTGTTGCTTGGCAATTGAAATAAAGGAATTTAGTTTATCCATCACATCCAGAAGATGTGCAAGCATGCCAGTGTGTCCGCTATGTATTGCGTAGGAGCGCGAAATATCAACTTCACCCTGTGCGTCTGTGAACGTTTGTAGAATCCTGTTCCTGCTGGTAGTCTGATTCATTATTTACATCCGCAGCTGCTAAAATTGATGTGGTTTGCAGGTCCCAGTTTATTTCTGTTTTGTGACATGTTTGGAAATAAGAAGCAACCAGATAGCTGTCAGCCAGTTTGCATCCAAACGATTCCTCTGGGAGAGTATCTATAGCAATTGCGTTTGTAGGAAGCACAATTTGCTCATATGTCTCAGGTCAACTTTTCATTGTTCTCTCAGAATCTGTTTCTGTAGTACAACGAAAGCCCGCTTTAAAAAACAGAGATGGTTGAGTTCTGCCCCTCCTTCCAGGTAGAAGTTATGTAGAACACGACGTCTAGCAAATTTACTCGTCTCATGAAATCAGTTCCGGACATAACTTTGTGGGATTCCATGATCGTTATAAGATGGAGATGCTTTTTCCTAAACTTCAATTTATACCCCTGAATGACACCCTGGTCGTAGGGCCGAAGTAACACAGTGGTGTTGGGTGACATGAAGGGCAATTTGCTATTAAGTATGTGGAATTAGGAAGGGAAGCGGCATTGTCGAGAGAAGGTATGACGTTGCGTTTTTTGTATTTTGATGTTAAATCTTCGGAAATAGCTGCAGTCATCCATGCCTTTTTATTGTCCTTCTAAAGTACCCGTAGTTTTCACGTTGATACATCTAAAATTCGAAAGATAGCTGATTTCCAAATCACTGCAGCCGGTTCTCGCTTCCCCAATGTGGTAGTGCACAGCATAACTGTGATACGCGCCTTGCTTCTTTTCCCACCTGCGCATTTCTATCCTTTTACACAAAGCCTTTATCCGACGTCGTTCTGAATAGCAAAGCAGTTTCACGTGAATTAAAATGTCTTGAGCTGTGTAGCCAGAACATATTTCGGGCAATTTTTCCGCCTAGTCGGATGCAGCATACATATCTGAGTAACTTGAAAATTCCCATTTAAGTCTATAGAACAAAAGACCATCTGGTGAGCAATTGCTTTCAATGATTCATCATCAGACCATTCCAATCATATAGAGGCTAGAATGAGAAATCGACCCAGTTCGTTCAAAATGACTTGCTCACGTGAAGGGCTATGTCAGAGCACGTCGAATCTGTACGGAAGACACCCTAGACGCGGCGTTATTGTTTATACAGAACACTACGTGAAAACGGTTATCCCGATAGATTTATATTAAGGAACCTGCAAGAAAAATCCAAACCAGTGCCCGTGTTAACGGCACCCAAGAAAGAGTTGTTTTTTCGCTTGCCAATCAAAGGGGACGCGGCTACCGAGCGTCTAACCAGAAGCCTTTCGGCCGCGGTAAAGTCGACCTTTCTAACAGCCTCGTTGAAGTGCGTGTTCTCAACGGAACCACTCATTCGTTCACAAAACAAGGACAAGCTGCCGATGCTGACCACATCAATGGTAATTTATCAATTCGTGTGCGCCTGTGGCGCGACGTTTATTGGTCGAACGGCGCGGCAGTTATCAAAACGCGTGAACGAACATTGCCCTCGTTGGCTGCGTCAAAGGGGCACCGGGACCATTAGTAGCTCCATTCTGGCCCACATTGTGGACACCGGCCATGAAGTGGATTGGAAACGCGGTTCCGAATAGTTTACAAGGTTCGGCCGCACCGAACGAAAGGTTATCGCCTGCGTACGCTTGCGACAGCTGAAGCAATATGCATTCGATTGTTCCAGCCGTCCTTATGCTCACAGAAGAAGCTGGTCCAGGCTCTCCAGCTTCCCTGGCCAGCGAAGATGGAAGACACCCAGGTCGACTACCTTCGGTAGCAAATAGCTAGCTCTCTAAGATCTAATTCGTTTCCTCAACTCTGACATAGCCCTTCACGTGGTCAAGTCATTTTGAAATAACGGGGTCGAATTCTCATTCTAGCCTCTATATGATTGGAATGGTCTGATGATGAATCATTGAAAGCAATTGCTCACCACATGGTCTTTTGTTCTAGAGACGTACTGAGTCACGGCTTTCGCCCGATTGCTTACCAAACACAAGATCGTCTACTGCTGAAAGCCTGTAGCCAACTGTTTGACGATGTAAAGTCTGTGTTTCGTAATTCTTTTGCGAAGTGTAATGCTCGTTCTTTAATCACTTGTCCAGATAATGGAACTTTCCCCTCAGTGCTGACTGGCCCTATTTCCAGAAATGTGCGTTCATGTCTCCGTTACCCATTTTCTATCATTCTTTCTTTTCAGTCTTGGTGTGTGGTTCACAAAGTCATTCAAAAACGGCTTTCCTCTTTATATTACATGGATTAGTATTCTTCTTACTCTGAAATTTTGCGCCAATGTTAGCGAACTGTCCCTTCTTAACATCGTCGAAGCACTGATACCATTTCTTTAAGTGTGAATGGCTTTGGCTTTGCTGCAATGGACCTAGCCATTTTGTCCTCCGTAAGGACATTCAAAAAGAACTATAAAAACGAACATGAATAATCCGTAAGGAAGTACGTCAGCAATACCCGCTCAGTTCTGACAATAGAAAGGTTACACAGTAAACAAATACACACAGAAAGTGATAGTCACAGTATATATGTATTTATTCACAGTCTGTTAACAGATATTGTGCCATCAGAACCACGACAGAAAAAAATGGTGAAGAAGATGGGAACACTAATGCGATTAAAAAATATGGGAAACGATTTTTTTTGGTTTTACACACGCCATTTTGTATTTTTTGTTTTGTGAGTTTTGTGTGTATCAAAGGGATGGTGAAACTGCGGAACAACATTGCCGCCACTGATGTCTGTTGCGGGCCATGACGTCCAATGTTTCCAACCACTGCAATTCAGCATCTCGTGGTCCCCAACCTGGAAGGCGGACTGGTCCGACTGCTGCCAAACTTGAGATCGCCTTCTTCATACTCCTTCTCCACGTCATCGGCTGTCCACCGCGGCACTTTTTCCAATCGCTCCCTAGGAGTGCAAATAGCGCTCGACGTGGAAGGCGATGGGCTGGCATGCGCAGAACATGCCCGAACCAGCGCATGCGATGGCGGAGAATAACCTCTTGAAGACTGGCACTATTCGCCCCAAGCACGCGGTCTCTCAGCTCTGCGTTGCTTACGTGGTGTTGCCACCACACCCTAGCAATCCTTCGTAGACAGCGATTATCAAAGACTGATAGCCGCTTCATATCTTCCGAGCGAATAGGCCAAGTCTCACAGCCGTACAAGAGTATTGCAAGGACGGGAGCATTGTACACCCTGCCGTTGCGCTTGAGACTGACATCACGACGACGCCATAGATGTCTCAGTTTGATGAATGCAAGGCGGGCCTTTGCAATCCGTTGTGAGACTTCATCTCCAACACCGCCACCAGCCGTGATGCAACTCCCTAGGTAAGTAAAGCAAGGGACTTGCTCCAGAACATGTCCAGCAATGGTGAGCGCGGGTTCAGGCACCTGCCAATCCTGGAGCAGCGTTTTACATTTTCCCGGAGTGAAGCATAGGCCGTACTTAGACGCCTCCATCGCCAAGCGGTCCAGAGCGCTCTGGACGGATTGTGGGTCGTCCCCCAGCAAGGCGATATCATCGGCGTAGTCCAAGTCCGTGAGTCTGTCTCCAGGGAGAAGCTCAACACCGCAGTCCTGGACACCTTCCAGTGCTCTTTGGAGAACATCTTCGATGGCGAAATTGAAGAGGAAAGGTGAAATAGGGCAACCCTGGCGAACACCGCTGGTCACAGCGAATGAAGAGGAGTGCGCGCCGTAAGCCCTAACTTTGCCCGACGTGTGACTGTAACGTACTTTCAGGATGGTTACAAACTTGTCGGGCACACCTTTCTTCAGTAAACAGTTCCACAACGCAGATCTATCTACTGAATCAAATGCCGCTCGGATGTCCAAAAACACTACGATTGTTGGCCGCCGGTGGATGTGATGAAGTTCGAGAACTTGCCGAAGCGTGAAGATTTGGTCGATGCAGCCGCGGCCTGGACGAAATCCGGCTTGTTCTTCTCGGGAAAACTCCTCTCTAGTCGTTGAAAGCCTGCCAAGTAGGACCGACACGAAGATTTTGGATGCGACAGAGATTAGGGAGATTCCGCGGTAGTTGCAGCAATCGGCGCGGGAACCCTTCTTGTGAATCGGGACAATGACCGATTCTCCCCATGAGCTCGGAACCTTCTCCTCAGTCCAAACTTTCGTGAACAGCGATAGGATTTCGCTGATAAGTACACTCCCACCATCTTTGAATAGAGCTGGTGGTAGGTTGTCGGGACCCGAAGCTTTGTGGCGTTTCAAAGATTGGACTACATTTAGAATCTCTGCTTCATTTGGGGGTGGGTTGTGGAGACAGGCCAAGCATCATACATTGGGGCTGGAGGTGTCTCAGGGGACTGTGTTGGGTGGTTGAATTGAAGAGCGAAATGCTCTGACTAGCTACCCAATCGTCTGTGAAGGTTGGTGATCTTCGTACCGTCTGCCTCGCAAATCGTCTGGCTGATAGCGTGGAAATTGCAACCAGTGGCCCTGATGATGTAAAAAAGACGGCGGAAGTTGCCAGCTGATGCAGCGGCTTCCATCTCACCAGCTTGTTTTGACCACCAAGATTCACGATCAGAGCGAGGCTTGCTTTCAGCTGTTGCGTAATAGACCGGCGGTGTTCGTTGTACTCTGCGCCAGCAGGCACCGACCGTCGACGATCCAGCAATTCTGATGATCTTCCCGAGATCCAGCATTTGGGAGTGGAGCGAGTGAGGCCACAGCTGGACAAACCGGCCGACAACAAGGCTTGTTGCAGACTTGACCAGTGTTGATCAACATCCAGAGTGTGAGAGAGAGGGAGCTTTTCGCGAAGCTTTTGTTGATAATCTCTCTTCACCATTGGGTCCTTCAACTTGTAGGTGTTCAGTCGGGTGTGTTTTGACCTAGGCGAACCACCAAAACGCATGCAAACGGTCGCACACACCAGTTCATGATCGGTGTCGACGCATGTTGACCAAAATGATCGGTAGTCGCGTACACTGCCGCGCCACCTGCGACTTATAGCTATGTGGTCAATATGTGACCAGCGCTGGGTTGATGATTGGGGGGCGCCAAGTGGCGTACTGGCGTCCAGGATGACGAAAGCTGGTGCTGGAGAGGAATAGTTGATGATCAGCACAAAGACTGAGCAGTCTCTCTCCATTGTCTGAGCGAACATCATCATATCCATGCGGTCCTCCGAGGTGACGCTCACATGGCAGCAGACGACCGACAAGCGCGTTGTAGTCACCTGCCAAAACAATGATGTCTGTTTTCGGAGCCCTTCGGAGCAGCTCATGAAGGTTCTGGTAGAACTGGTCTTTGACGATATCTGAGCTACAGTCAGTGGGCGCGTAGGCAGAGATCACGAAGAGAGCACGCTTTTCGACTCGACGTCTGCTGACTTTACAAGAGCCATGGAGCGTCATCGCGCAAAGGCGGCTACTGATCGGAATCCAGTCAATCAAAGCAGTCTCGGCTCTAGCACTGAGGGAGATTCCAACACCAGCTTGCCCAGATGTGGCAGACTCGGCGTCACCAGAGAGGCGGAGATGGAACCGGGTGCGTGGGTGGAGCGGTGACACCAGCTGGTAGACCGAGTTAGAGTCCTGGAGTTGTGTTTCAGTCAGGCAGCAGATATCAATTCCAAGGGTCTCTAGCGTGCGTGCAACTCCAGCTTGCTGACTGATCTGCAGTAATGTGCGTACGTTAAAAGCTGCAAATTTGAACTGCGTTCCGGATTGCAGGAGCGAAAATGGGCGACTTTGGGACCGGCAACTCTCTGTTGAGTACTGTGTGGTTGAGTTGGCAGATGTCACGGGAACAGGTTCATCAGTGTAGGTGGGATTGATCGTTGTAGAGGAATCAGGTCACAGTACTTGCAACTGTATATCGGTATCACAAATCCCACAGTGCCCGAGAAGAGTACCACTGCCCTTTTATTTTGTAACATGGCTCTATCAAATTTGTTTATTGCAAAGCCCATAGCAGCATACATGCATTAGTTACATTAGGTGAAATCCAGGGGGGGAGTGATGCGTCACTCGACAATTTCCGTGTGGCTTCTCCATGTCATAGGTTGTCCACCGCGCCTGTCCAGCAACCGCGAAGAACGCGCGACACAAAAGACCATGACCGAGCATACACAGTACTTGTCCAACACACGCAGCTGACGCAGGGGGACGAGCTCCTCCAGCAAATGGCTGCCTCCACCCAAGCCACGATGTCTAACTTCCACATTGGTTACGTGGTGCAGCGGCCACACACGGGCAATCGACCGCAAGCAACGGTGCTCAAAGACAAAGAGACGGCGCAGGTCAGCGATACGAACAGGCAAAGTCTCGCAAAGGTACAACAGTACAGCTCGGACAGTTGCACAATAAACCCGAGACGGCCTGATGGATATGACCCACAGTGGACCATTAGGTGAGAGTGAAATTCACGGTCAGGTGTGTGGATGGACATTGTACTTTTAAGGCACCGAATTGCCTATTGTAAAATCTCCCTCTTTCAAAACACGTTTTCCAGACTCATACGAATGAATCGCTGGGTTCACCTGTAAATGTTGTATAGGTTTAGTACGCCACATAGTTCTCCCAGTGATTCTGTCGCATGGGTCTGCGCACGTTTCTGTCGGTTCAATACGCCCCACGATTTTTGATAGTTCAAATGTGTCCAGCAATATATCAAACGGCAACTCAAAAATAAAACTGATTGTCAGTTCGATCTGTCGTTTGCGTCACTGATAAACGTGCTGTATGACAGATAACGTTCTGACAGACGCCACCTACAGCACAGAGCATTGTCTTTATCGTGCCACTGCAGGTTGCCAGGTTTGGTGGTTTGGCCATGCATCTAATGCGTACACCGGCTCCCCTAGTAGAAAACGTCTGTTCCAGCCTGACGCCAGTAGCCGTTGCGTAACCTTAGGGAGTACTGCATTAATTGGAGGACATGTCTCACACCCGAACATGGCTTCCGCTGGGGATCTGCCACCTGGTAGAGAGGGGTTTTGCGTAGCCCATATTACTTAACAGGAACAGCTGTATGATATCCACTGTTGGTCCTTCCCCCCGCCCGCAGCTTTTGAAGTAAACGTATGATGGGATCCACGAATCTTTCTGCTTACCCGTTGGACTGGGGATGCCCCGGAGGCGACCGGCAGTGCTTGATACAATTACACTGGCAAAAATCACAAACATCGTCGGAGATAAATTGCGAATTGTTATCGGAAACCGAGGTGTTTGGTGAACCGAACGGTGCAAATAACTGTTGTAATTTTCGTACCGTGACCGCTGTCGTAGTTGTGTTCATCAAGTATAGGTCCGGTCACTTGGTATACGCATCAATCACAATTCAAAAAACTGGCCTTAAACGGGACCAGGGAAATCAACTTGAATTCTCTCCCACGGCTTAGAGGATGGCATACAGGGTTGATGAATTTACTTGGAAGTTTCGCTTCTGATGCACATATGCTGCATGTGGGGACACAATCATGGATAGCATTGTCTCTGTGCTGCTAACCAAGTCGTGGAAGAAACAAAACACCGAATCCTGCTGGATCAAGGTGCATTAGGCGCAGAACACGGTTCCTTTTATTGGTCACCTTCTATCATGTCCGGCTGTATGTTCCTTAGCTGACTCACGCTACCTGACAGATTTCAAACCTGCTTGCGTCCGCCCTGGCCAGCTGCATTCGCGCTCACTCACGGCTGTCATGTAGCCACCTGTCTCATGCTGACGGACTGATTTCCTTAGGTTCCTGCGTGACTACTTCGTGCTACCGCCGGTCAGGTAGCAACTTATGTCAGGATGACAGACGTCTCAAAACCGCGTCAACTTCTTAGGTTACGGCCTCCGATTAGTTCACCTTTCGAATTGAGTCTGCTTGCGTATCGTTCAAACTTGACTGTGTTCATGGATGTTCGCCTTGGTCGGCATTGGTAGCCATTCTTGTCGTCTCCTCTGTCGGGTCGGCTTGCATTGTGGGTCATTTGTTACTTGTTGCTCTGTTGTGCAACACGTAGCCGTACAGCTTCATCTTTTAAGCCAAACGTGTCTAGCGGGATTTTCAACGGTAGTGAGGACGATTCCGATGCACTTTGAGTCTTGCCGTACTTCGCCCTTTAGTTGATTGGCGTGCCTGACCCACTTCATATTTCATACCATTAGGTCGTTGATGTCTCGACCATTTCTGCAGATCACTTTTCCTGTCGAGCACAGTGTCAGCTAGTAAACACGCGCAAGTAGTGAAATAGGTGGAACGTATTCTGTGGACTGACTGGCAGTGAAGTTCCCCGTCGACACCACTGTTCGGCAATGGGCAATATTTCATGTGGTACTGCGCAGAAAGTCTAGTGCATGGTCACCTCGGACTCTGAACTATCAGTGTGGGAGGACAGATGATAAATTTTGGGAGGGCATTCCACGCTTGACAAGCCCGCATAAAAAGAAATTTCAACGGCGTTCCAAGAGACTGTAGTGTACTGCCAGCTTGAGATGATGACGTCTCAGATCGCTATTGTAACTGAGCTGCAGTGTATGGCAGCACGAGTGGTTAAGATCCCACAATATGAGTTACCACAAAATAATGTCCTCACGCAACAGCCGGTGTCATCCACTGACAACTCCGATCACATACAGCCTTTATACATTGGGTAAATAGTACAAGCCTTTGACATTCTTGATTACCAGGCGTCGATGTATCTGCAAAGCAGTGAGATCTCTCCTCAGCCATGACTTTCACACCGGTATTGCATGTCTTACTTGTGGACATACGTTCGAACCTAAAAGCTGTCGAGGGAAACGAGTCGGAGCGAATACATGCCGCAAGGGGCCACATAATGAATTTATCTTCTTGAAACCTTTTCAGCCTGATCCGAACAGCTAATCTTGGCCTGAATGAAAATGACTAGATTCTTTTTACTGGAAGACGTTTGGAGCTCCTGGTTTGCCAGTTTATAGCAGTTCACTAGATAATACCGTAAGTGTGGTACTCTACATTCTTTCACCCCGAACAAAAGTAGATTCTGGATTGACCATGCATTAAACCTATTTGGATCGGCTTGAAGTAGTGTAAAACTGTCTATTGAATTGATAACTCTCTATACCTTGTTGCTATCGGCATAGAGCGAACAATTCGAGTTTATGTTGTATGTACTTTTGTTGATGTATATCATCCTTGTAGGCGCAAGCGTCCGTTGCCTATCCCCAGGGAGGCTGCAGTGACAAGCACATTCGGAACGGGATGCGGCCAACCATACATCTAGAGCGACTCTGGTTCTCCGCACTCGACTTGGATGGCATCTTACACGGATTCTGTTCCACTTAACTCCAAGCGCCAATGCAAAAGAAAGCTTTTAATCCACCCTGGAAGAGGGTCACTTATGCCGAATCGCTGGGGCTGAGAGAAAAAAGTGAAGTAAGTGCAGCAGTAAAACAGGTGAAATGGCCTGGAGGAGCCAAAAAACCACCTCAACTCATACACCAGTAACTACTACTTCAGTCCAGCTGGATAGGGCTAGCAGTAGGTTCGTAGTTCACGATCGATTTCGTCAGAAGCTGTGCTGTACTTGTGTAAGCTAGGTATTCTTTCACTTAGGTTTTCAGCTCCTCGGCATCAATAGCCTTCATGACCTTAGAAGGCAGCAGTAGTCGGCCGGATCGAACCGACTAACTTCCCTGTAAATATGAGTAAGTATCCCGTGTTTCCACATGTTGTGCATGCACATTTCGTCGAAACAGTGTTGGAAGAATCAAGCGAAACGTCCAGATAGGCTCTACCTTATCACCGCAAGTGACCGGCTGAATATTATTAACTCTGGACGAAATGTGCCTCCGTATATACAGTAACGTCTCCAGTACAGTTCCTAGCCTGACAGATAAATGCTTGAATTTTGGTGGCTGGACAACACTCAACGTAGAGTTAGGTGCCTGCTGAATGCGTCGTAATGTTGGAGCATATAGCACACCAAAGGCACTCGTCGTATCTTTTATAGTCACTGTTAGTCCATTCGCTATTTGAAGAGTAAAAATTCCCTGTTTCACATTACGCTGGCTGATTACATGTTAACATTGCAGCTTGTGCTTTGAAACCGTGCAGATTGCCAACGTCTGCTGGTATGGCATTTTATCCGCACCGACAAGTTGAGTACTGTGATCGCGTTGAGTCACATAAACCATCCAAGTCTCCGTACTCGGAGATGTCTTATGGATATGTCAGATCGAGTTCCGCACCGCTATACACTTGCGTTTCATGCCTCCTACAAAGGAGGCCACGTTTCTCCAGTGGACAACCACAGTACCCGATGTTTCCACAACACTACTGTTAAACTGGCCGACGAAATGTTGTCAAGCGCTAGCTGGTGTGTCGTCTGTGGGTTAGATCCAGTTAGTTGTCTCACCGACTATAGCTTATATGTCCTAGTGTATCATAGTTCTAGTTGCTTCAACAATATCTAAAGAATATTCTGCATAACAGATATTTGCGATGACTAAGGCTACATGATCACTGCGGTCCAGGGAGACGTCGACGAGCACCCACTTGAATACAAGTTCCTCGTTGGTAAATATCTAGCCTAGTATAGATGGCTTGTCTGCCTCTCTAAGTCTATTAGGTTGTCCCGATAGCATCTGAGGTTTTGGTATATTTTGTCAATCAATATTCGTTGTAATTGTGCAAGAATATTTGATCAGTATTGCATCCATTGTTATCGATGACATATTGCCAACGCTCAACCATGCCTCTCTCATAGAGCGGGCTGACCTGGTTGTCAAAGCATTGGGCAAGGTATTTTTTGGTGTGGTCTAGGTCATAGAAATTTTTGTCGTTGGTGTGATTGTGCAATGAGTGAAAGTAGTGGTAGCCAGTAGGAGCAACGCCCGAATTACATGCTGGATGCATAAGCCTTTCGATACCGAACTGCTGCATCTTCAGATGTGTCATCATACCACAGAGCGACGTGCATTGTCATACAGGAGAAGGATTAGAGCTGCATTTGGACAAGTTTTTCGGGGTTTGTCAGGCATTTTTGTACACTTTTTAGCTGCAGACATCGGCAATAACCGTGTAATTGCCAGTTAGCAATTCGCAGTAGATGACGCCGTGTTGATCTCAGTAAACCGACAGGACCACTTCTTTGCCACGCAACTCGCGTTTCGGGACTTGTACCTGAGTTTCATCCTCCACCATCCACTGAAGTTTCCTCTACGTTTGACATGGAGTATCCACATCTCGTCTCCAGTAACAACATCGTCCAGCCATCGAAGGTTGCGACCTCGGGCGTGCAATGAAAGTATGATGGCATTGCCGCTCAAAAACTGATGAACAGTCAATGCGTGTGATGCAGTGGCCCTAGCTTTGTGACCATTCCGGATTAGCGCAAATAATGACGAATGGTGGTTTTGGGGTGTGTGGAAACTACACGCAAACTTTGTCTCGGACCCTCCGGTACAGTCTCCTGGAAGCTGCGGACAAAGTCAGCTAGCTTGCATCCTTGACCTTCGAAGTATGACAACCCGTAGTACCTACCTTGAATTCATGAAATTAACATACTACCATATCATACATTGGAGCATCCGTGCCTAGTACGCCACGCATATTCTAACAAGCCCCTAGCCATTTGTACCCCTGTATGAACAGGTACAACTAGCATCCATGAATAGCACGTTGATAATTTGTCAATATCGCAGCCATTGCCAAAACGTAACATAAATGGATAACGCAAGATTATTTTTCCATTGTGTCCTCTTATATAGCCATAAAAATCCTCTTTGAGATGCTTTCAGAAATTCCTGGAATGCCATCGAAAAAGTTAATTGATTTCGACTCAACATAATAGAGGGACCGTTCATTTGGTCATTGAACATAAGATTGGGGACAAGCTTTTGAACAGTCGCTTTAAGCTGCTCTCCAACATCTGCATGGGATTCCAGGGTTTAGATATTGAAACGACCGGTGAAAAGAACGTGACCGTACTTCTTGTTTATCAGTACGGATGCCATGTTAAAATATATTTCTGGCTTGCAGGATGGTGGGTGATAAATGACAGCCAACATGCACGCGTCGTCCAGTTTCAAACGTACATGACAGCAGTTCTATAATTAATGTTTTGATCGCATTAAGTTCACCACCATCTATTGTAACTGTACAGCTAATTGCGGTATCGTCGTCCCACTACAGCTGTAGTGAAGCGACACGAGTGGTCTAGTATTCGAGCGAAATATGGCGCCATCAACAAAAAGGATTTCATGTATGTGCCGCAATTCCACTAAGTCAACAGCATGGGAATCCTCATCACTAGCTGTCAGTGGCTCTGGCTCGTAACGAACATAAGGATTCTTTTGCTACTTCTCGTGTGGTGGTTATCTGCATCACTTTTACCACGCTGGCCTTCATTCCATGGGATATTAATAGAAATGCGCATCTCACCGTCTTCACTCCAGAGGCGGTGTGCAGACAAAAGCACCACTACAACATTATATGTGAATACTAAAGTTACGCGTAAAAGTTGTGGCACGTCGTAGTGCATCGAGTTCGGATGTTCAGTGATACGTATTTAGTTACTCAGGCTGGCCTGAACATCGATCCGATCACAAACGATAGTCTATTGGTTCAGACCAGTCTGCTGTTTTCCATTTAACCAGTTCACCTGTGATTCAGGAACGTTTGTGCAAATGAATTTTGGGGCATCATAGTTCCCCCTGCGCTTCCATGAGTTGTGGGGCGCGGCGATCGGTGGCTTTGTCGCCGTCTCTGTATTTTGCAAACGGTTCTTGACACATGTTGTGCCTGCAGTGGTTGAAGCTGCAGGATTCGTAATTTGTAAACATTGAACCAAAACTATTGCACATGTGGATCGGTCTTTAGAGAGGTTCGGCCTTATGTTGGTCAATTGAGAGCGTAAGTATTGCTGAGGTTTTCTCAGTTGATGGATTGGACAAGAGGATAGGGGTGTTGTATCCCAGTGTGTTTCATTCGTGATGATGAGGTGGTTTGGAATTCCCAAGCTACTCGTTGTGGTGATATCGTAGGAACGCCTGAACCTCCAACTTGGTTTCCAGGTTGCGATGAGATGCCAGCCAAGCTATCCTCTCCTCGGACAGTCATTCTTGCATTTGGACGACGTTTAGTTTCAGCGACTGGACTGCTAATTGGACTTTTGTGATCATGCTAATAGATCTTTTACAAGGAGAAACGCCTTACACTCAGTAAGGAACCAAAGTGAGTCCGGTTTATTTTCACAATTATCTGCTTCGGCTAGGGAGAGACTGGCATAATTCGTATAGTAATGCCTAGTAAAGTGAGTACACCCAGTCGTACTTTTACTACGCATTACAAGCTTGAGCAGCTCAGAAAGTTATATTCAGGCCACATGTCGTGATCAATGTGGCCGAAGAGACGCTGCGTAGTTTATGGGTTGGTGGTGTCTCGGGATTTGTTAACGTTCGCACGCCTATGGTTAATTTTATGTTAGATGACTAACGAGTCGCTTCTGTTGTCATACGAATTTGCTAGCCCGAAAGTGCCCTAAACTTTTCTATTTTACCTACGATTTGTAGCGCGAAATAGCCCCATTTGTGTGTACTTTAGTTCACTAGGTAAAGTATTTTTATCTAAATTACCTCAAACTTCATTTCACTTATCAACTTGCTTTACCAACAGTGTGCCGCCTCATTCCGCTCATGCGATCAATTGTTGCCATCCCAAGACCAATGCGGGCATAGAAAAGTTGATACCCAGTGATAGCTAATTGTTACTAATAATGTGCGTGGCAGTAAGAAGTAAGTTACCGCCTTACCATCCTGTACACAACTCATAAACCCCAACCATAAGGGAAGAAAAACGGGTTTCTAACCGAAATTTGCTTAAGTACATCTTGAAGTAAATGTATTGGTTCGTTTGTTTTAGTCACGACAAATTTCATGATAAGTTTATTCTTTAGTGTCATTCGCAGCTTCATTGCCCAGTTAAAGCTTCGCACTATCGTGCCGATTTGTCTTGTGAGGACTCCTGATGGTTGTTTGTGTTACAGGGGAATGTTAATGCGGCTGAATCCTCCTCCTGATCAGGGGCCCTCTCTGCCTCGTATGATCTGCCCTCTGTCGGAACAATGATTGCCTCTGGTGGATGTGATTCGAATGGTGGAGGTGGAGATGCCGAATAGCTTGGTAGAGTTGGCAATAGAATTGGTGGTATGAGAACTAGCGGGTAGGGAGCTGTTGAAAATGTAATATGGTTGAAAGTAAACGATATTTTATTGCCGATTCGGAGTTCTTAGGTAATACTGTTGCTCAAACGTTAAGAAACATTGTATACCGGAAAGTACATTTCGGTGGCATTTTACATTTCAATGTAAATGTTTAAGCTGTTTAAAAGTACCAGCGCCTTTTTTGAAAAAACGTCTAGTCCACTTCATCCAGTAGTTGGTTTTCCTCCTCTTTTTTAACCTAGGCATTCTTTGTTCGAGCTGTTCGGCTGCATCCAGGATGTAAGATCAGGTCACTGACTGGCTTTTGGGTAAGAACATGACAACATCGGATAGCGGCGTGTCACGTGCGTCGTGTTATTGAATCGACTTGTAAGGTTGCATTAGCACCAGCCCATAAGTTGCACGAGTGGGGATCAATAAAACCACAGTCAGGAATATTATTTTTCGGATATTAGCAGAGGCTTTTCTTGATCATCATATCTGCTTGACATCTGCAGGGGGATAGTTCACAGGGGGTGATTACTACCTTGGTTTCAAACCAGAGCTACTAACTATCTAGAATCTGTGCCTCTGTGCTGTTGCCGACCTCCTCACCAGCTGTGAGCTTCGTATTGAGTACTCTGAACTGCATAGTTCACAACTTTAGGCCGAAATTAATTAAGGTCCTAAAGCTGCAACTGCTACATGGCATTTAGGTTGCTGTGTGTAAATCGTGTGCATGCGACAGGTAACAACATGGGTAGTAACCTGAAAAAGCAGCAGACCGGAGCAGCACCGGAACGGATGTATGGAAAACACTGCACATGTGCGGATTACAATCAAATAGGCAAACTTTAGAGTTACAACCAATCAGATGCAAGCGCATATCGCTGGGCCAATAAGTGTTAAGTAGAAGCGTGGGTGATAGAACCGAATCGATAGCACAAACAAAGCAAAGTATCGGAACACTACATTGTCCCCTCCGTTCGTAAAAATATATGCACTACGTGTCCATGTACGATCTAATATAATGTCAGCACCTCGAAGAAAATGTCATGTGGTGTTACCTGTTAGAGCATATCGGTAGACAAGGCGGCGTATCCGACCGGATCACCGTAGGTTTGTAATAGGTTGTATCAAGAGCTGTGTTGCAGGTGTGTTTGCCCGTTCAACACAACTTTGGGAAAGCGCTGTAGGCAGCCGTCTTGCATTCAAGCTTGTCCCATCGGCCACCTTATATGTTCCCCGCGTGCACACTGGTTCCACACGGGTCAGGGGTCCGAACACATTACCTCCTTTCCGAAAACATTGTAGTCTGACACGAACAAATGTCCCTGGGGGATACCTTCTCCCAACCCGTCTATGCTTAGCCTGTTAAACAGCCGGTCTTTCGAAGTCTCTGTGATCGGTGCTTTCTTCGGATGAAAAGGCTGCATTTTACTGAGTTCGAATTGTTCGCCCCAGCATTAGCTCTGTGGGGGGTCCTTGCAGTTGTATTACTAGAGTGGTTCTGTATACCACTAAGGTAGATACTATGGCATCATCCCAGAATTCACCCGAAAGTCGAAGAACTTGTAGAAATTCTTTATAAGTACGAGTAAGTCGTTCAGTTATCCCATCCGCAGAAGGATTATATGGTACAGTCCTCGAGTGTCTGATACCATTGCGCCTTATAAATTCGGCGTACTCGTTACTTCGAAACTGTGGGCAGTTATCAATGATCATTTCTACTGGTATCCCGTACCTTGCAAACAAACAACGGAGCCACTTTTTGATGACGGTTTATTACGTCCACGCACAGAATAGCCTCTGAACATTTGCTGTAGAAGTAGGTAGCCACTATCACGTTTCGCTTCTGCTGGGGTGCATTGGCGAACCGACTTATAACGTTGATGGCAGTTTTTGCCCATGGCTTTATTTGGTACACGATAGTTTGAACTGGAGTATATAGGGGCAAGGCACTCTTATCGGGTTGTTGGCAGGCGTAACATTCCCGAATGACCGCCGCGAAGCTGGAATTCAACTTCGGCCACCAGTACTATTGTCGTATCCGAGCTTTTGTCCGCACAATCTCCGGATGGCCATCACACGCCTTCAGCCACCAGAGGAATAAGGGTTGCAGGCGCAACTGTTGCGGACACGTCAAATATTCCCGCAAAAACACACCAGAAACCCCAGCAGAATGGCTATGGAAAAGGAGCTTCAAGCCCTCCCCACAACGCAGCAGAGCTCAGCCACTCCGAGACGCGGCCAAACTGCGCACCTTCTGACAATGGTCATTTGCAAACTACCACCTCTTCGTGGTGACTGTTTTCCTTAACTTAATAACCCATAGCATTGGCTGTGATCGCCCTTTGTTGGTCGTAAAAGAGCCTACAGAAGACCACTTGCCTTTTCTTTCTCTTCGCCTCAGTTGGGAGTCGGTCGGGTCACGTGATTGCGCGTGAGTCGTTAGCTGGCCAGCCTTCGCGTCTAAGTCATTAGCGCGCGTCTATCATAACCCCCTCTCGAGTGTGTCTGTTCCGAGGCTCAGCGTCTATCCGAACGGTGCGGCTAGGATCGTTCACACGCTCGCTCAGTTTTCCGTCTCACCGGCTAAGCTAGCGTCATCAGGTCAGCGCAACTCCGTTCGAGTGGCCAGCGTTACAACTCGTCATCCTAGGCGTGCTCCAACCGTGCCAGCGACAATCTTATCAGGCAATTACGCAATTAGAACAGAGGCGGCTTTCCCTCAATTATAACAGCAACAATCTGCTCGCCCCTGATAATGCAGTTACTCAAAGTAGAAAGCTCGTGCCGCAGGGTATAGTATGGAAGCAACACAGGTTGGATCTTGCTACGACTAAGCTATGAAGTGGATATGTAGTTCCGAAGATTCGCTAGGACAGGGTATTTGTCAATGTGCTCTCGTGTCAGGTCAAATATTATAGTAAAAGGTTTTCCGCCTGAGAGGTGCGCTATCATTTTTCCATCCTCTAAGTCCCTGTTTTCCCCTTCCTTGGGCAGTGGGAGCATCGACAGGGCACCTGCAAGCTAATTAAAGCAACCTGTTAAATATTTTATTTCATAATCGTATTTCAATAAACTTGAGTACCAGCGACTCAGGCCTACCGGCTTTTGGCCCTTGGTACCACGACTTAGTAGGATTGTAAGAGCAGAATTATCGGTGAGCAAAGTGAATCGACGTCCGAATAAGTAAAAGTGCCATTTCTCACACATACAGACACATGCGAGGGCCTCCTTCTTGTCGCTGGACTAATGTCATTTAGTATCAGACAAGGTACGCGATGCGTACACAACCACATTCTCCTCAACATCGTGCAGCTATGACAGAACTACACCCAAGTCAAAATCTGTAGCACCCGTTGGAACAAACGTTGGACA
This sequence comes from Dicrocoelium dendriticum, assembly GCA_944474145.2. Classification (NCBI taxonomy): domain Eukaryota; kingdom Metazoa; phylum Platyhelminthes; class Trematoda; order Plagiorchiida; family Dicrocoeliidae; genus Dicrocoelium; species Dicrocoelium dendriticum. Next base: position 81,360,813 of record OX104065.1, on the reverse strand, counting down.
ATGCTCATTGAAATCTCTACCATGGGAGTGCATTCAATCATCGATCGTATGCTCATGTAAGCATTGTCTTAACGTTTTGATTCGTTCTCCGAGCTGAGTAATTTAATGACAAACGTTTCACCACTTCCCTCAGTGGCATCTTCAGTGCACTGCTCCGTAGAGGAAAATCTCACGGAAAGTGTCGTCGGGACGTAGCGTTTGAAATTAGCCTCGTCGATCTGTGTCCCGTGACCTCTGTTTGTTCGATATTTGGCCGTCCATTTTCGCGCTTTCTCAGCTGTAGGTACACGGGATCGAGGTCAATGCGGAGGTTCAGGGAATTCTCCGTAGAGAACCATGCCTCGAGGAATTCCCTTCCTTTTCTTGTCCCTCCGTGCGCCAGAATTTCTGTTTTCTCCCAGTTAACGTTGTGTCCTTCCTCATCGAGGTGCGCTGAGATCTGTGACGATACATGATGGTATCGACACGCACGCTTGTGCTCTTGTATTCTTGTGGATAGTTTTCTCCCCGTTTGACCTACATAGTCTTTGTCACAGTTCTCGCATTGTATCCTGTAGACGACATTTTGGTGTTCGTGTGCCTCCAGTCTTTCTTTAGGTCTAGATAATATTCTTTTCAAAGTCGCAGTTGGTATGTGAGCTATCGTCAGGTTGTGCGGTTTGAGGAGTCTGGCTGTCTTTTCGGATACGTTTTTGATGTACGGCAAGGCGATGTGTTTCGTCGTTGTTGGTGCAGGTGCGGTAGTTGTGCTCCTTCGCTTTAGGTGTCTTCGGATGAAACTGCGTGGGTAGCCGTTGCGAATGAAAGACATAAACAGATGTTCTTCTTCCTTTCGTTTTGCCTCCGCAGTATTGCAATGCGATTCTATCCTACGAAACAGGGTCCGTATACAGCTTATTTTGTGACACTTAGGGTGATTGCTGTTAAAGTTCAGGATTTGGTCGGTGTGTGTTGCTTTTCTGTAAACTGATGTTTGTAATTCGCCTTCCACTGTTCTGGTAACCAGCACGTCCAAAAAGGGTAGTTGGTTTTCCACCTCTTCTTCCATGGTGAAACGAATGCCTTCCATTGCATTGTTAAGTAGGTCTTGTGCGGTCTGTAGCTGGTTGCGTTTGAGAAGCACAAACGTATCGTCAATGTATCGCACCCATAATTTCGGACTAGTAACTAGGAGCATATCCTCCAACCTCTGCATGACGACTTCCGCAATAAGTCCAGATATGCGGGATCCCAATGGAGCTCCTCTAACTTGCTCGTAGAACACTCCGTTGAATTTGAAGTAAGTAGTAAGACACAAGTCGAGGAGCTTGCATATGCTTTCAGTTGTTAGCTTCCCAGTCGTTTGTCCTCCATTGTTCAGACGTTCTTTGATATTTTCTTTCGCTATCTGTAAGTTGATGGAGGTGAAAAGTGCGGTGACGTCAAAGGATACCATCACTTCTTCATGGTCTATCCGCATGCATTTGAGCTTTTCCAAAAACTGATGAGCATTATTGATCAAGTATTGCGATCCGCTGGTCAGATGTTTGAGGCCTTTCCATAATTCTTTAGCCAAGTTTTAAGTTGGTGTACCTGGGAGTGATACTATTGGTCGTAGCGGCGCACCCTCTTTGTGTACTTTAGGAAGCCCGTAAAACTCTGCGATGTTTGGATCACGAGCCTTCATTCTATCATACTTTCCCTTTGTGAGTTGATTTAATTCTTGAAGTTTCTTAAGTGTCTTATCTAGTTTATTTGTTAACCGTACTGCTGGATCGATCTCCATGCGCCGATAGGTTGTTGAGTCGGCTAGGAGATGACTTGCCTTTTCCATATAATCAGCTTTGTCCATTATGACAGTCATACGTCCCTTGTCCGCAGGCAGGATTACGATGCTTTCGTCGGCCTTCAAGGATTTTAGCACCCTCTCCTCTTGCTGTAAAAAAGAGTTGTGTTGCTTGTTGCGTGCTAGAATCAGAACCACGGCATGCCTTATTTGTGTTTTGGTCTCTTCGTTAAATCCATTGCGGAGGAGGTGGAAAACCAACTACCCTTTTTGGATGTGCTGGTCACCAGAACAGTGGAAGGCGAATTACAAACATCAGTTTACAGAAAAGCAGCACACCCCGACCAAATCCTGAACTTTAACAGCAATCACCCTAAGTGTCACAACATAAGCTGTATACGGACCCTGTTTTGTAGGATAGAATCGCATTGCAATACTGCGGAGGCAAAACGAAAGGAAGAATAACATCTGTTTATGTCTTTCATTCGCAACGGCGACCCACGCAGTTTCATCCGAAGACACCTAAAGCGAAGGAGCACAACTACCGCACCTGCACGAAACACATCGCCTTGCCGTACATCAAAAACGTATCCGAAAAGACAGTCAGACTCCTCAAACCGCACAACCTGACGATAGCTCACATACCAACTGCGACTTTGAAAAAATTATTATCTAGACCTAAAGAAAGACTGGAGGCACACGAACACCAAAATGTCTTCTACAGGATGCAATGCGAGAACTGTGACAAAGACTATGTAGGTCAAACGGGGAGAAAACTATCCACAAGAATACAAGAGCACAAGCGTGCGTGTCGATACCATCATGTATCGTCACAGATCTCAGCGCACCTCGATGAGGAAGGACACAACGTTAACTAGGAGAAAATAGAAATTCTGGCGCACGGAGGGGCAAGAAAAGGAAGGGAATTCCTCGAGGCGTGGTTCTCTACGGAGAATTCCCTGAATCTCCGCATTGACCTCGCTCCCGTGTACCTACAGCTGAGAAAGCGCGAAAATGGACGGCCAATTATCGAACAAACAGTGGTCACGGGACACAGATGGACGAGGCTAATTTCAAACGCTACGTCCCGACGACACTTTCCGTGAGATTTTCCTCTACAGAGCAGTGCACTGAAGTTGCCACTGAGGGAAATGGTGAAACGTTTGTCATTAAATTACTCAGCTCGGAGAACGAATGAAAACATTAACTACCAACCCGAGCTACAGGTATTCCGAATCATTGCAATCATTTTCTTTTTCAATGACGTAACGAAACTGCTTGTGCTTGCGTGTCAACCTCCACAACTACTCGGCATAATTCGCAAAATTCAGGAATTGTCGAAGGTAATAAGAACACAAAGCCAAGTAATATTTCTTCTCCGTGACATTACATGCTTTGGACAATCAGGAATGGCTCTGGTGTTCTGCCCCTTTGGCTTAGTACCCGAGGTTGAAATGACATGTCCAGTAAACTCGACCTCCGTTACAGAAAATTGGCTTTCGCTGGTACTCAGGCGGAGATTTAGTGCATTCAGTCTATGCAACACATTATGAATGTTCTCATGATGTTCGGTGGGGTTACTACCAAAGACACAAACATCATCCACATACACAACACTTCCTTTGAGATCGGATAGCGGTAGAATAATAAGGTTCGGCCAAACGGTTACGGTACTAGTAAGACTTATTGGTAGCACTATGTACTAATAAAAACCGTCTTGCTTGAGGAAAGCAGTTAAATGTCGGGAATCTGAAGTTAGTGGCACGTGGTAATATACACTGCGAGTATCCAGCTTCGTGAAAATGTTGACGTTTGAAAACCTAACCATCAACTCGTTAACCGAAAGCAGAGGGCATTTTTTCACAATTATATGTCGATTAAACGCGCGAATATCGGCGCGTACAAGAAACAGAGCCAACTTTCTTTTGAACGGCAATTAGTGAATGGACCCATTCAGAACACTGTATGGGTTACCATTTGTTTTAAAGTTTTCGACAACGCCTCTCGCTTGGCTAGAGGTACAGGCCTAGGTTGTGAAATGATAAACGATTTGTAATCCGCCCTCAACTGAATGTGGTGCATTGCTTTTGGGACTCTACCAATATCCGCAAGAAAGAGAATTGGGTAACTGGACCGTGACGAATTATGGTTGATGCTGGCAATAGTCACCCGGCTGGCGTTACGTCCCAATAGTAGCTTATATCAATTTTAGAAACATTAACTCCAACTGTACGCTTCCAGCTGTTTCTAAGAAACATTGAAACCGTAAAAAACCAAGTATGTGAATATCACCAGGTGAATAGCTGCTAAAAGTGTAAGCGGATGGATGCACAGTTAACTAGCCAAAATGCAGTTTACAATGTCAATATGGCGCCACTATGATTGCTGACGGAGAATCTAGTTCCATGTCTAGACAAATGCTTATGATTTTAACTTCAAAAAACACATCGAATATCTGGGAAAAACACTTCACGTTTTTAAGTGGGAAACGAAAGTGAATGTTCGCATTCACTAACGCCATATATGAAATCTTCAGTGGTGACTGGAGTTGCCGTTTTTAAGAATCAACACAAGAATTGGCACGGGAAGGACAACTCGAGCAAGATGACCGATGTTACCTCAATTCCGGCAGACTGCACCCTTTACAGGACACGATTTATCATTTGCCCGGTGTTCAGTATTTCCACAACGGTAAAACATATTTCCAACCGAGGATCGCGTCAGAGAACGTGTTGAATCCAAACGGTCCATTTCAGTAGCTATTTCGTTACAAAAGAATATTTTGTTCTGTTCCGTAACTGCGACCTACGCGCGAGCCATGTTGCACACCACCCAAGTAGACTTTTCTGCTTCCTCCATTAACAGACTCTCTCTCCCTCTCTGATACGAGAATCCGCGAGACCAGAAATCATTTGTTGTATAAGCATACTATCTTCCACTACTTTTGGGAATACTATCGTAGTCACACTTTCGAACAAAACAAACTAAACGAGAAATGAAGGCATCCACTAATTCACCAGATGGTTGTTCCAGCTGCGAAAAATTGTACTGGGAGGTTTAAATGTTTACTCGGACGCCCCAAAGTTTATTGAGTGCCGATAAGGTAACTGTTAACGTGGGCTTCTCCCGAAGGTTTGGAGCATCAAGCACCCTTCGACGCTCTGAGCCGAGATGCAAGCACAAAAGCTTTAAAGTATCCCCTGTTTTAGCGTCACAGATGGATTGAGAACTGGTAGCACAGAAACGCAATCCGAAAAACTGATTTTCCGGTTTTCTCAGCATTTTGCATTTGGGGTAACCGCAGGGTGAATCCACTACGGTGCAGGAGAAGCAGCATGTAATGCCATCGGTCCCACTCGACGCCAATTTGTTGTTTTCCGAAAAGCAGCAGACCGGAGAAGCACCGAAACGTATGTATGGAAAGATGCCTGCAAATGTGCGTGTTGCAATCAAATGGGTAGACTAGAATTACGACCAATCAGATGCAAGTGCATATGGCTGAGTCAACGAGTGCTAAGTAGAAGCGTGGGTGGTCGAAACGAACCTATGACATAAACAAAGCGAAGTATCGGAACACGACAACAAGGTGCGTGCGTTAGATACACCGTGTATGCCTAATTCTTTCATTTAGCATCCAACTGTTCAATGAAAGGACCGAGTTCTTTCGTAACCTTATTAAACTGATCCCAACGAAGGATTGCTGGAGCATTGCAGTTTTTATCACCGTTGTCTGTTCAATGCAATCTTTTGTACACAGTCAACTATGGTTATACTGGAAGGCAATAAATTTTTCGATTTCGTACACTGGACACATCCGACTACGACATAGCATTGACCGTCGTGCACACTTAAACGGAGGTTCAATATCCTAGTAATATCGGCTAATCATAAATAATTGGCAGTGCCCTTCTTCCTATAATATTATGCTCCTGGCGATATGGTGGCACTCATCTTTATTGGTTGTATGGTTGTGGTATGGTAACCTATACCGCAGCCATTCCATTAGTGAAAGAAATCAATGTAGAAAATCCAATCATAGTTGCAACATAGCGAAAGATATGGCAGTAGAAACCTCGGAACGGCTATGGAACGAGCCTTGCTACATGTCAAGTTTGGACACTACAACCAACAAATCAGCTTCAAATCACACGAGCCGAAATGCATCTCGATTGATCTGTAGCTTCCATTTGACCGGAGCATGTAGTGGTGTGCAGACAGCAGAAAGTGGTTCTAATCATCTCGACCAACAAAATTCAGCGGCCATGTGACTTCGGCACTAAAACCAGTAACAGCACAATTTCCCCTTCGTTCAGAGGAAAAGAGGGTGGAGACCGATAAAGAGATGGCTCGACGGAGGCTTTTTACTTACCAGCATAGCCAAGGTAAATAAACTAGGTGATACTATGAATGCAGAGTAAAAATGGTAGTTGTCTGTGTTCTCCCAACTTGCCTGCTGTTCCTTCTGGAGCTGCTGGGCCGCTTTCGGAACGATCAGTGCACGGATGGATTTGTGACCCATGAATCCTTGGACATTCCAGCCATTGTTCGGCCGAGTCGCATAGCAGGCAGCAAAGGAATCCGACGATAGAAAACAGGAGAAGGATGAAGAACAAAATCGGACCAATAATTCTGAAACGGATGGGAAAGTTTGCACACTGACATGAGAGGCTGTGTAACGATGCAACTCAAATTCATTCACTTTTTCTGATATTTCCATTTTGCACTCTAAACTCCACGAACGAGCGCACTTGATGAAAAAATACCGGTTACTTGATTTCGGAGTTTATTCGGTCATCCGCCACATGTGTAAGTTCAGACACGTCAGAAGGAATGACTTGATGGTGACAGTTAGCAGAAATGAAGAAGCTATGCGGAATGGTTGGTAGTAATTCCAGATTACTCGGGATGGCAGGTAGAGTACCACACATTATCTCAACTTGTGGTGCGAACAAAAGTTTAACAGAAGGAAAACGGAAGGAAACGCCATGCAAAACTGTCCACAACACAGCAATAGGGATTGATATAGCAGCCGTTGTGCTTTAAACACGTTGGTAAACTCCAAAGAAAATGACCGATATGATTGCTCAGCAGCTATGTCCAGGAGCAGCTTATATGCCCTAACTTTCTAGTGCTTGGCTCCTAATAAAACCTTCTCAGCCTAATAAATTCCATGCGTAAATTTAACGTGGAGTTCAAAGGTCGTCGATAGAGTTATCCAACCGAATTAACTGAGTAGAAATGGGAACGTTAGTGGACGGACATATTAGGCCACATATTTTTCCAGAGGAAAGCTAGGTGAAGCGATGTAATGAATTTCAGTAAGCAGTGATGATATTATTTCTTTTATTACACGCATTAATCATCTTGGTTGGTAAAGTTGCATGTGAGTAAAAAGCTTAAACTATTTGGAAATGGAACAATGGAACAATAGTGTAGTACGGGTAAAAAGTAATGCTGAACGAGTGCCGTGGGATAAAAATTATTGCGAAAAGTAAATTGCAAGATAAAGTGAAAAGCGTTTTGGTGGACTCAACATAGACTTATGTAGAATAGCGAAGATGTTTGTGTATCAAAACTATATGTCTATTGCTCCGGGGGGTTGGTAAGACATCGCTTGATTGCGTTTTGTATCCCCTGGCTAACAAGTCATAAAATGAAATGCAAATGAGACAACGCATCGTCAACTCGTTTTTTAAATATCGCCAGATTGGGAGCAGAGGCGACATAATTAGGGAGGACGTTCCAAGGCTGGCACACGCGGAGGGAAAAGTAATTTCTACGGCATTCAAGCCGGATATATTGTATTTCAGTTTCAGAAGAAGACCTCCTAGGTTAGTGTTATGGTACATTTCCAGCAGCGTACGGCAAATATGCTTTGGGTTCTTCAACATCTGGTAAACTATTATGAGATCCCCCCGCAAAAGCCGATATCGACTGCTGTACATTCTTAGAGATTTCAGTCTAAGCTGATAGGGCAGATGAAGGAAGCCCCTGACGTTCTTCCTTGCCCTTCGTTGAGGAGTCTCGATAGCAAGCAGATCCTGTTTCTGCCACGACTGCCACGTCTGAATAGCATATTCCACGTGCGGTCGCACGTAGGCGTTAAGCATTTGGGGAAAGTTAGAGGGTACAAACCGAGCGAAGGCTAGGCGAAGCAGGCCGAAGTGTTGATTGCCGGTTCTCGTCGCCTTCTCTGCTTGTTTTGAACACCAGAGATCTTCCTGTACCAATACACCCAGGTCACGCTCCTGAGAGGCCTTCTCCAATGTGTGGTCTCCAAGCTTGTAAGCGCTCACCGGCTGCTGACGCAGATGGATCATCTTGCACTTAGCTATGTTCAACTGAAGCATATTCCTCTTTGACCATTCATAAATGCAATCTAGTTCATGTTGGAGAATATCGTGATCTTCATTGTTACTAATCGCTCACCATATCTTGACGTCATCGGCGAAAAGCAGGAAATTTGAGGAGTTAACTCTTGCCAAGTCGTTTATAAACACCAGGAATAAGCGCCGTCCCAGCACTGAGCCTTGTGGAGCACCACATTCTACCTCAGTCGGGTTAGCCAGTGATCCCCTAACTCGTACTTGAAGCTTCCGTTAGTGAAGCAAGTTGCCAATCCAACCAAACACAGAGTCTCCGATTCCTTAGCTCTGCAGCCGGTGAAGTATGTTGCGGTGATTCAGCCGATCGGAAGCTTTAGTGAAGTCCAGGTAGATGACGTTAACTCCGACCCCATTAGTAGCCACTTCCGTCCAACTACCGCGTGCAATTAGTAGGTTGGTGGTGCAGGACCGGTGTTAACGGAAGCCATGCTGCTTCGGTGCCAAGATGGCGCATTTTTCCAGGTAGTCCATTAGAGCCTCAGCGTTGACGGCTTCCATCATCTTCGCGACCACAGCCAGGAGAGTCACTGGGTGATAGTTTACAGGATGTGAACGGCTACCGCCTTTAAAAATTGGAGTGATAATGCCACGCTTCTGCATAGTGGGGACTTGTTGTTCATTAAAGCAACTTTGGTATAACTGCGACTGCTTCAGCCAGCTTGTTGGCCGCAGCCTTCAGTGCCTTCGGGCGGATGTTGTCTGCTCCAGGAGCGCTATGATCGCGTATTGAGAGTAACTTCCTTAGCATAATCGACGGGTGTAAAAGTACATGTGTAAACAATGGAGTCGATAATGTGCATGACATCATGGGACAGATAGAGGCTGCGAGTTCGAAAGTTGGGACTATGGTGACCGCAGGACATTAGCTGCTGCTTCGGCGCTTTGTACTCTACCGCCTATCGTGAAAAGTGGAGAGATTCCATGCTTCACTTTCCGATGCCTTTTGACTTGCCTACACAGCAGTCTGTTGTTTGCCAGGAATTTTCGGCTAAGCACTGTTGGTAAGATAATTTGTTCTCACGGACAAGTGCAGTGCAATGGTTGCGATGGGTCAGGAAATAGCCCCAAGTCTCTGAGTCGGAGTTAATCTTCTAGGCACGTCATACTGCATCCCTTAGCGCCAGGCATTTTCGAGTCTTGCTCCTTAGAATTGAATGCATTCTTGCGGGACGAAGGGGTTTGGTCTCTGATGCTCTGTTGACGATGTCGTTGAGTCTATCAACGAACTCTGTTCAAACGTTGTCAAGGGGACTGTTGTTTGAGAATTTCCAAGCAGCTACGTCGACGAGTTCTTTCAATACGTGGTAGCGTGTGATTGTATGTGTTAGTTCCGAGTGTTCATTTAGATACTGCATGACACACTTAGTTGAACGGTTACACTACATGATCACTGAGACCTAATGGACTATCTTTCTATAACTTGTCAACCATGAGCTCTTCGTTCATGAGCACAAGGTCCACTATGGACGGTTTGTTTGCTGTCCTGAATCTAGTGGGCGTGGTGACATGGTTGTACAAGGGACTAGTAGCGATCAGTTCATGCAAATCTGCTTTTAACTGCTCACTGAGTGTTGTAAAGCTGCCTTCGTACTGCTGCACTGCTGCTGTTCGGCGCCTGCGAGACTACGACCGCCGGATTGCTCAGTTGTAGTGACCTACTACTTGCGTTCACTTCCACACGCTCCGTACTTTTTCACCATGAAGGTCATTCACCAAGATTCTGACGATCAGGTTAGTGGGTTCCGTTTCCCTATCCCGCCTTTCCGAGAGACTAACCCTAAGGCCTGGTTTAATCAGCTAGAATCCATTTTTTCGTTACATGGCGTTAAGTCTGACAGTGTCAAATTTCACTGCTTTGTCGCAGCGCTTCCTCCGCAAGTCGTCGATGACTTCGACGACATCTTGGAGCTTCCCGAATATCAGAAAAGTTACGATGAGCTTAAGGCTGTAGTCTTAAAGCGATTTGGCATATCAGACCATGCTCGCGTTACGCAGCTTCTTAACGAAACCGAGCTAGGTGATCGGAAGGCCTTCGCAGTTGCTGCACAAGATGCAGGCTCTAGCTAAGCCTCTCTCTGCTGACGACTCTTTCGGCAAAGAGATGTCGCTTCGTCGCCTGCCACGTGACAAGCGTAACCCCTTGTATGCAAATAATGCGCCTTTTTCTCAGCTCGCCGAGATTGCCGAGCTTATTTGCGAATCCAACGCCCAAGTATCTCGGGTTAAGTCCACTTCCAGTACGGAGGTAGCAGCACCAAGAGCGCAAGTAGTGACACTTATCAACCGACTAGAGAACCTAACACAGTCCGGATCCAACCGCCGAAATCGTTCCAGTAGTCGCACTCGTCCTAGATCACGTTCGAAATCTCCCTCTAAGTCAAGCTATTGTCGGTACCAAGAGCGATTTGGTCATCTGGCCAGATCGAGTCGTGCGTTTTGTTCCTTCATGCGCAACACGCAGGGAAACGGGCCGGCCAGCACGTAGGGGCTACGGACGTTGTTGGCTGCCCCAGTCGCCTTTTCTTTGTCACCGATCGCAGTATGGGAGTACGCTATTTCGTTGACACCGGCGCAGAAGTCAGCGTTATCCCGCGTGATTCTAAGGACGTTATCGAAGAGGCGACTAGTTCATTGCGCGCAGCGAACGGCACCAATATTCGCGTGTATGGTCAACGCTCGCGCACGCTTTATTTAAACCTACGTCGTTCTTTTAAATAGATCTTTCCCGTCGCAGATGTCCAGACGCCAATTCTTGGCTTTGATTTTCTGCAGCACTTCGATTTGCTTGTTGACGCAAAGCAACGCCATCTGATCGACTGTCAAACAAATCTGGCAGTTATAGGTACTTTGACCGACATTGAGTCAATCAGTCCTGTATGCGCCAACCAGTCAAGCTCACCTATCGGTCAGCTGCTTAATACCAAGTTCCCGCAAGTCTTTCGTGCAATGGCACCGTTTCCATCCGCCAATGATGTTGCAAAACATCACATCGTTACCAATGGTCCGCCTGTTCTTTCCAAAGCTAGGCGAATGACCCCTGACAAGTTAAAAATTGCCCGCGCAGAATTCGAGCACATGCTTGAGCTTGGCATCGTGCGCCTGTCTAAAAGCCAGTGGACGTCGCCGCTCCACATGGTGCCCAAATAGTCAGGAGACTGGCGTCCATGTGGTGATTACCGCGCGCTCAACAACGTTACCGTTCCCGACCGCTATCCTATTCCTCACAATCAGGACATTACGGCAAGCCTGCGCGGCACTCGCGTGTTCTCGGAAATCGATCTGGTTCGAGCGTATCACGAGGTTCCAGTCGCTGAGGAAGACATACCGAAGACTGCTGTAATTACGCCGTTCGGGCTCCTCGAATTTTTGCGTATGCCGTTGGATCTTTGCAACGCAGCCCAGACTATTCAACGATTTATCGATTCAATCACTATGTGTCTAGGTTTCGTCTATCCAAACATCGATGATATCCTAGTTGCCAGTGCTCCTAAAGAACAGCACGCAGAACATCTCAAAATACTTTTCGATAGGTTGGCCGCTAATAGCATCACTGTAAACCCTGACAAATGCGTACTTCAACAGCCTTCCGTCGAATTCCTTGGCCACCATATTGATCAGTATGGTATACGGCCTCTAGACGATAGAGTCCGCGCCATCAGAGACTTTCCGGTCCCGACTACCTTAGCCGCTATTCGCCGTTTTAACGGCATGCTCAACTATTAG